>OY720441.1:288364309-288725053 GCA_963082915.1 Dolichopus griseipennis
ATATTATAATTTTACAGTGTTTAATATAATAATTGACAAGTTTTATGAAATATATTTTCCAGAAAATCGGGAAACCTCTATGGGAGCTATTCAATTTTATAGACAACGGAAACCTAGAGAACTTGAACACATCCTTAAAACAATGGCTGGATCATTATCTGGGACGCGATTTTTATCATTGATTAATGAAGCTAAGAATTTTTTTAACTTCATTAACTGAGAGATTAATGTCAGTTAGAGGGATGGTTGGATGCAGATTGAGATAATTAAATTTACCCACATTTGTTTGGAAAGCTTCTCTTAATAATAGAAGCTTGAAAAGAAGTTTTTAAAGAACTGAGCAACTTCGCGTGGCTTGTCAGAGGTTTTATCATTAAAGAATAAATAATTTGGAAATTCATCACATTTTCTTTTAGAATTAACAAGTCTCCAAATCATTTTAAGATTATTACAAATGTTCGAAGCAATGTAACTCAGGTAGTTGTTATAACTAGTGTTGACTTGTGAGTTAAAGGAGTTGTATAAGTTACAAATTCTAAATAAAAAAAATTGCTTTTAAGTTTTAGATACTTATTGTGTGATTTATTTTTTCTGTTGCGTAATTTTCTCAGATTAAAATCAAACTGTGAAGGAAAATAGTCTTGCTTTTTAACTCTAATAAGAGGTATGAACATACTTAACCCATCATTGAAGGTTGCATAGAAAAAGCTCACAGCGTGATTAATGCCAAGAAAACTTTCTAAAAATTAAAAATCAATGGAGGAGAAAAATCCATTAAGACCAGGAATATTAGCTCTAATAAAATTAAAACGATAGGAAGAAGGTTAATCAGGCTGTTGTAACAAGAAATTACATCGACGGAATAATAAAATCGCCACAAACTAATAACTAATTGAAAAGAATAAAAGTTAACATAAAACATCTATAGCTAAACAGAAGTGTTGATATGTATCAGTAATTTAGTTAGGAGAGATATAGCGACACAAAGAAAACGTTTCTTGATTTTAAATTTAACAACTACGAATTCAAATTGAGAGAATTATGGAAGAAGTAATTCAACGCAATTAAAAGTAGTTCTAAAGGCTATAAGTACACCGCAACCTTTAGGAACAATTGAATTGATATGAGAAAGTTTATCGATATTATACCTCTTTCGAAAAAGCATTTTATTATAATCTAGGAGTCTAGAGAGTGCATAAACTTTGTGAACATTCTTAACACATTTTGGGTTAATCTTACAATTTGGGGAATCAACGGATTAACAAAGTTAGGCGAGGATCATAAGGAGGAAGAAGTGAAAGGAAGTACTGAAGTTTGAGAGAACCATATAGTAGGATTCCTAGGCTGAAGCTGAGTAATGTGCTTATTAAATTTGGTTGCTGATCACCAAATTGGTTTTTCTTAGTTTGAATTTTGTTGTTATTTCTACTATTAAAATTATAATTTTTTAACATACTTTTATTGTTACTATTAAAGTTATTTTTATTCTTACTAATCTTCATAATATTGCGCCAACTTTTTTAATTCTTCTTGGGCTGTAAGCGGAACTAGAGATATTGTAGCCAAGGCCATAAAAAAGAGGAGATTCAGCTTCGCGAATTGTTCATATATTTATTTCCTCTAATCAGCTTATTGTTTTATACCAATTCCGACCTTTTATTTTTAGATTTCAAGATTTTATTAGATTGAAAATTAGAATTTTTTTTTTTTTTTTTATTCCTTTTCAACTTCTTTAAGGAGTATAGGGCATTCACCAAGTTTATTTTAAACTAGGCTTCAGTTTCTTTAATCATAATATTCACTAAGACGTTGATTACTCGGCTGTAGCTATTGTATAAGGTTATGAAATAATGAATGCACAAATGTTAACTTTGTGCGCCATCTATAATCTTACACAAGAATTATTTATATATTTTTATTAATATCTTATTTTATATTACGATATAAACTATTATTATTATTATTAATATATTTGTCTAGAATGAGGTGTAACAAAAGCATTCAATTAAATGTGTTTTGTTGGATGTGTTCAATTATTAAAAAATAAAATATTAATGTTTTGTTGAATGTGTTTTATTTTAGAAAATAAAATATCATAAATTATCGTAAGCAGGCCAAAAAATATTTTATTAATTTTAAATAAAAAAAAAACAAAAAATAAATAAAAAAAAATTTTTTTATGAACTTAAATTTATTTATTAGTTTATGAAAAAATTGATTTCTGTTTTTAAAATCACAGAAGATTTTCTGGTAATTTGAAATAAATAGTAAATCATTTTGGTATTAAAAACCAAGACTATGCTTTACATGAACAGTTTTGTGGTAAGTTTTCATTAGTTTCAGTTAAAAACTGAAATAATGGCGAAGGCCAAATGTAAGCTTTCTTGCGTTGCTTGCTTTTTGCTTTGGAAAGTAAATAAAGCAAGCAATGTTTCAAAGCAATTTCAAAGCTTCCCTCATCTCATCCCTGAAATAAAGCCAAATGAACTGCACCATAGTAATCAAAGCAAATATATTTTTTTTTTACTTAATTAGGTAGGTATAATAAAACAAATCAAAAAATTAATTTGCATTTGATAATGCAAAACCAAATTCATAATTCAATTTTATGTCCATAGAAATAGGTACATAATTAAACATGTTGAGTAGGTACATTGTAGAATGTTGCCAACATACAAGTATTTCGATTTGAATCTAAACAAAGGTTATGAAACAATATAAATAGAGCTTAGCAACATTTTAAAAATATGTCTACATAAAGTTAATAGATGGAGAAATAGATCATTATTGAAACAAAATAAACCTATAAAAAATTTTCAAATCTTTTAACAAACAAATTTATCGAATTTAAATTTAAAAATTTAAAATTTAAACAATTAGTACGTAATTGAATAAAAAAAAAATTAATTGAAATTAAAAAAAAAAATTCACCAAGAAGGGATTTGAACCAACGACCCCGAAATTTTATGAAATTTAAAACATACAAAAGGTAGACTACATGACTTATTATTCATCTTCAAATTTTTAAGAAACAACAAGAAGTTATGTAAGTTATTTTTTTTTTGTGTATCAATTACTAGAATCGAAATATAATCTACGTATTACAAAATGTAACAGTTTCGACTTTATTTAAGAAAATAGTATTGATATACAATATATGTACATGTATATAATGAAATTAGAAATAATTCTTATTAGAAAAAGTTTTTCTTTCAATTGACATTCAGGATGTGGGTAAAATTTTATTGAATAGTATAAAAAGTTTTAAATCCATAATTTTGTAATTGCATTTATAAATACATTTATTTCAAGTTCTTTGATTTTTTAATATTTTAAAATAGATAAATTAGGAATTTTCAATATTTTTAAATATGTAAGATAATTAGAAAATGTTTTTAGTATTCTAAAGTTAATTTGGTTAGCTATGTATTACGATCAAACTAATAAAAGCTTTTATGGTTTAAACATGACTAATAGACTTCATTCAATTTTTAACAATGTAGGTATGAAATTTTATTTTAAAAAATAAAATAGTTTTTAAGAGAGTTAAATAAAGTGGCTGTCGATTAACAAGACAAAACAACGACCGTTTGAGTAAGAATATATCTATTTTTCTTTTTTCGTGTATGTTATTTTCTCATGAAAACCTGCCATTAAAATTCTTTCGACATAAAACAAAATATTTAACAACATGTATTGCGATATACATTACATACATAGAAATTTTTCCCAGTATTCTAAAATATAGAAAGAGAGGTATGTATATAGTACACTCTCAACAGGAGAGAAAAAACAAAATTTTTATTTTTATATTAGTATTTGACCAAAAAAATTACATAACCTTATTTATTAATGTTTCAATTTAAACTTCAAGAATTTTTCAATTCAAAGTTAAAATTTTATTAATTTAACATAAACGTGTTAAACCATTAACAAACATGTGTCTTCATTGAGTTCAGTAATGAAACTGACTTTATTATAATTCATATTCTTAGCCTAAACTTAACAACAACAACATATTATTATAGACAAGAGAAATAGTGCATTACAGTTATTTATATTATATTCATAATAGGGTGACCATTAACCTGATAGTTTACACTCTCCCATTTTTACAGAAAAAAATTAATAATTTCATTAATAATAAATAATAGTTAAAATGCTTCAAATATTTAAGGTTTTAACTAATTCCAAACCTAATTTTTATATTGTTAAAAAATATCAGGTTTGAAATACCAACCTCATTTTAAATTTTGTATACTTTTTACTTTTTAAATTTTTTCTTTCATTACAACTTCTTTTATTTCGATTACTATTACACATTTTATTTTCCATTTTATTAAAACAATCTAAAGGTTATATAATAGTATTTCTGAAGGTGTGCAAACTATCGGGGATAAATAGGTATTTCTTTGTGTAAATAAACATTTTCTAATAAACTGATCTGCCTTTGTCGCTTGAAAATGATTTTCGAGAGCAAACTTTTTTAAATATTTTTTTACGGTTTGCACATTTCGTTCAGCTAGTCCATTAGATTGAGGATGATATGGAGATTTAATGATTTTAATATCATACCTTTTACCGAAATTTAAAAAGGCTTGTGAAGTAAATGGCGGACCTTTGTCCGACACAATCTCGGAAAAAAATCCAAAAGCTGTAAATAATTTTTACAAAAATTATTATAATATGTTGAGCCGTTGTTTGTTTCTGGCCGTTAGGCTTTACTTGAGGCCTTTTGCCATTATTGGCAGACCGGACAAAAGTTTACATATTTCCTGATATCTTGTTTTATTCCCGGCCACCATCGCTGCAAGATCAACCGGAAGATAATCTTTGAACTCTTAAAACAAAATGATTTCCTTTAAATATTCATATTGAGACGTTTCTTGCCTTATCGCTGCGATCAACCGGAAGATAATCTTTGAACTCTAGAAATTTAATCATGTTATCCTCTATGTCATCTTCTATAATTGGTAGGGGTAGTTTAGATAAAGCATCTACGTGATACATGGCCTTAGACCTTTTATGAACCATACGAAATGTATACATACTGAGTATAACAATTGTTGACAATACATTAGGTTTTTTTTTTTGGATCGTATAACTCCAGAATATTATTCACTTTGAATAATTTTTTACTTTTTCGAAACACTTTTTTCCAAGATTTGTCCAAAGAAGAATCTTTTCTCAATAACTTATATAAATCATATATTTCTGAAGAAGCATTAGAATAAAATGAGAATAATAATAACAAGCCCCAGATATGCTTGTAGTTTTGTAATATTTTTGGGCTCAGGTGCTCTTTCAATTGTTTCAAGTTTATCATCACTAGGACTTAACCTATTTTCTTCGATAATATGACCTTAATATTTATAACTCTTAACTATAAATTTACACTTCACTAAATTAATACGAACTCCGTGTTGATTTAACCTCTCTAAAACTTCAAATTTATTGTCTGAACATTCCTTATATGTTACATCTCTTATTAAAATATCATCCAGGTACGCCACTGATTTAGTTTCAAGTAAAATTCTGTCGATAATGGATTGCCAATTTGCAGGACTACTACTTAATCCAAAAACAAGTCTAGTTTAACTAAACAACCCTTTGTGTGTATTGACTGTAAAAGATTCTTGTGAATCTTCGGATACTAGTACTTGAAGATAAGCACCCACACAGTCAAGTATACAAAAATATTTATAATTTGCCAAACAAATCATCTGGTAATGGAAGTATATTATTAATGTATAATATGAATATTGATTAATGTTTATTAAAGGATTAAGAGTTTTTTTTTAAATCTACACACAACCTAATTTCTCCATTCGCCTTGGGAACTGCGAATAAAGGTGATGCCCAACGTGAAGCATTGACAGGAATAAGAATCCCTTCTTCAACTAAACTGTCCAGTTGATCTCCTTCTTTATCTCTAATTTTATAAGGAATTGTGTACGCTTTTGAAAAAATTGGCCTGGTGTTTAAACCGGCATTATTTAAATTAATGTCCGCCTTAAAACCAAAAATGGGACCATTTCATTTTTCTTAAATAATTCTGGGGTATTTTAATTTAATTTGTTTTTATAATCCTATTACCATCCATATCATCATCAATCAAAAAATTCGCGAAATTAATTTTTTTTTACATGTCTCTTTAACATTTAAATTTGTATTGCTTTTTGCTAAAATATTACTACTATAACTTACTGCGTTACTATCAGTTTTTATTAAATTAGTTCTCTAATCTGGAATCAACATGTCTAAGGCATCTCCTCCCAAAATTGACCTTGTTGAAACATGAGTTTTAACCATTAAAATTTTTAACACATGTCTTCTTCCCAGATGGCTTACACTTGCTTCGAAGAAACCTTTAATAGTTATTGGTTCATCTAAAAAGGAAAAAATAACTGAATTAAACTTACGTAATTTTTTTCTTAACTTAAATTTTTCTTCAAAAACCTTCTCTGAAATTAATCTTGCACAAGTACCTGTGCCAACCTCAAAAAACATTTCTTCACCTTCAACGTTTAAAATACAACCCGCTGGAATTTATTGATTATGATGGCAATTTACTGTTTATTTATAAGTAAGCAGTAACTTAGTCCTCAGTGTATATATTTCACAAATTAAACGTTAACATTGAAGCTCTTGTTTTTAAAACACCTCAAATCTTGTAACTGTTGTTGTGCAATATATGCACATCGTTAGTATAAAAACTTAAAATCTGTAGTTCGCTTTAAAAAAACTAACTTTATTCCATTGCCAATCAGCCGAAAAGTTATAGTTTTTTTATGATTTTTCTAAAAACTCTTATTAGCCCTATATAAATAAAATTTATCCTATTTTCTACATCCCCAATCTATTTGGAAAAACTTTCCGCTTTTTTTAAAATTACGGACCTGATTGGCAGGTCTTGCTGGTTAATAAATAAGAATGGCTGGTTTATAAGAATGCAAATAATGTCATTTTATATTTATTGAAAATGATAACTATTTCGGATGTGAAATTAAGTATGGAACTATAATTGATAATAGTTTGCAAGTTGCATGTTCTCAGGCCTTGCAAAAAAACCAGCTAAAACTTTTAAAAATATTTTATCGGAATATTTGAAACTAGCCTTTTGGTCTCAGCTAAAAACTTTAATATCGTATTTTATATTATTTACAGATAAAAATATTTTTTATATACAATTTATTTCACAATATTATTTTTACATAAACTCTTTTTTGGTTTTTTAAATTTAATTCGCTCTGTTATTTTCCAATTCAATATTTTTATTTAAACTAGTTTTGTCGACTTATGTATTGCCAACACTGTTGCATATCAATAAAATTATAACTCTCATTGAAAGCTTAGTAAGAAGCTTTTAAAAAAAGTAAAATATATGGAGGTTATTTTTTCAAAAAAGAATTTCTGAATTAAAATATTAAAATTTTTTATATTTGAATATGTTATAAAAATTTTAAAAGACTGAATTTTACGGTCATCTTTGAACGAATTTAAAAAAGTTGCAAGTTTGTGAGTTATTATAATTTTAAAAGCGGCCGTCGAGAAAAAGCTCCCTATTCCGATAAGACTACGTGTTAAATCGGCCTCCGATAAATCTTTTTTTCTCTGAGTGTCATGGCCTGAAGATATTGTACGTCGTGATTGAAAATATTCATTAAAAAATAAAGTGAAAGCTTTTATTTTTTTTTTGTTTTTATTTTTTTCGTTCTTTCATTTAATAATGAGAGTATAAAGCCTCAAGTTTTTTTTTATTTCTCTCTTTTTATTTTACAGAGCTTGAATTTTAAGGTTTAATGGCGAAAACTCTCATGACTGAAAATTCCCACTTAAGTAGTGAAAATTTCCCGTTTTTTGGTAAAATTTCCCTCATAAAAAAAGATCTTTATATATATCAGTATATACCCATCTTATTTATTATATTATATTTCCAGTAATTATTATATTAATAAATTAATATTATTTAAAAATTTTAGCATTTTAGACTATAGAATAAGTAATACATATTATATAAATTTATATTTGAAAAAATCTATAAAAAGAAATAGTATGTTGCTAATTATAATAAATATTGTGGTGCTTCTGTCAGTTGGAACGGTTCTCTTAGTTTCGTTTTCTTTTTATTCAATTGACAATTCTTGCAATTTTCTATGAATTTAGCTATGTTTTTTGTCATTCCTTTCCAAAAATAGTTAAATCTCAGTTTGGCATATGATCTTTACATAATAAGATCATAATGGTACTTATTTAACATCTTTTTTATATCAAGATTCTTTTCAATGGTTCTTGGTTTATTTATTGTCGCAAATTTTGGTTTTTTAAGAACCCTCTATTACCTACATCTTTGAAATAATTTTTTGTATATTGAGTAAATGTCAGATCATTATTATCAATTTCTTTTCATTAATATTTTATTTTGCTGTTGCTTTTTCTAAATTAGACTTATTTTTGCATAAAAATAATTCCAATGTTATTTTCTTTTTAACTATAAATTTACTAATTTTTAAAGCAATTATGCATTTTCCTTTTCGAAATACTTTTTTAATACTTTTCGTTTTATTACAATAAATCTTGGTTTTTCATTTCATTTTTATTATTAATGTCAATATTATTACTTATCGATCTAGTTTTTCATTTTCATTACTTGAACAGTATTGTTATTATTTTCATAGCTAAATTGTAAATTTTTTATATTTATACGTAGAATTTTCTTTTGATGTATTTAATGTAAAGTTAAAAGATATTGTATATAATAAATTATAATAATTAAAAACAAATATTATAAAAATAAATATTAAAATATTCTTCTAAGTCTAATCTCATACGTGTTAATTTAGAAGAGGGATTTTTCAAGGAAAATAAACAAGTTATGGATTTATGATCGTTTTGGTTTGTGGTAAGTACAACAAAATTTGTCCCATAAATATATGGTCTGGAATGTGTTATACTCTTTTTCAATAGTTGATTTGTTTGAATCACTTTGATAAATGATTTAAAGATGAACGAAATAGGTAAATCTTTACCTTTATAATTTTGAGGTAGAGGGGAGTTATGTATCCTATACTTGATATTTCTTAACCATATGCAACAACTAATATATTAATAAGCCTAACTACTACTAACCTTAAAATTGTAATTGTTAACTGTAAAGTTAATTTATTTTATTTATATATTATTAACCTTTATATACAGACGCAATGTCGCAAAACTAAATAAAATAAATCAAATATGTATATTAAAATTAATAACTATTGGGAAACCTTTAATTATAATTTTCCCATGATTCAAATTTCTTTCATATAAAATATGTTTCGCTGACAATGCATCTTTTAATAAAAATACTTATAATATTCTGATTAACAAAATCAATTAATAATTAAGTCAGTATAATAATAATACAGACGGGACTCCATACGGAAAAATGCTACTTAGAGCAGTTAGAAATAAAATTGTAGGACCTGCTAATGAGGTGTTAAACACGTACGGCACGCTATTAGTATGGTCAAACATCAAAGAGACTTTAATTCTTCATTACTCTGATAAGAGAAACTTCTTTTATTCGAGACCTTCACGGTCTCAAACAGCATAGTAAAACTGTAGAAACTTTCTACAGTGAAGTTATAGAAATCTTAACAATGACAAATGACAATGACAAAGCAACAATGCCAAATCATATTCAAATACACGAAAGGAATTCCGCCATTATAAAGAGATTTATATTTCTTTATAAAGAGATTTATTCCCTGAAATGTGTTTAAATGTCTTTCTATCAGATTTAAGAGAACCTTTGGGCTTAACAATAAGAGCCATGAAATCATCATCTTTTTCATAAGCCATTTCCTACTGTATATCAAAGAACAAAACATTTCATATACTAAATTCAATAATAATTCTATAAAAAATAGTAATCGTTTTTCACAAAATCTTCAACAACTAAAATACCAAAATTTCAATAGACCGCAAAATTCTTTTAATTTAAATATACGAAATTCTTTTTTTAATAATAATAATAAACAAAATAACCAATTTAATTTCCAAAATAAATTTCAAATACAAAATTGGGTTCCTAATAGACCAAACACTCAAAATTTTATCAAATCTACTTCCATGGATATTAGTACTGGTAATACAGTTCAACGTCGGTTTAATTCTTCAAATTAAATTAGAAATTTCAATCAAAATCAAAATTTTAGTTATAAAGTAATATTTAAAAAAATTTTAGTAACACTATTCATGTTCACTTGAAATGTTCACGTTCACATAACGATAATAAAAATAATTTTATTAAAAACGATAACTTTCAAATTTAGACAAAATTTATTCAATAATGTTGACAATATACCAACTTGGTATATAAATATATACCAATATCTCAATATACCAACTTGGTATATAATAAACAACACTAATATCAGTTCACCTTTTGATCGTCCTTTAAAATTTCTTATCGACATTGGTTAATCCAATTCTTTTATAAGTCCTGATTTCTTGCAAACTAAACTCTTTGAAAAAATTAAACCTATATCTATTTCTATCGCTTTTAATATAATTGAATTTAACCAACAAATTACACAAATTTTTTAATCTTTAAATTTCATGCATATTTTGACGGACTCCTTGGTTATGATGCACTATCCGCTTTAGGAGCCAAAGTTGATACTGGGAACAAAATTTTAATTACAAAATATTAAATTTAGTTATATGTCCAATAAATTTATAATCGAACCTAGCTCTAAACAAATTTTTAAACTACCAGGTTGATATAGAATGGGGTGATATTATGGTTAATAAATAACAAATAAAACCTGGTTTGTATATACAAGAAGGTATTTACAATGCAAAGAACTGGCATAGTTTTAATGAAGTTTCAAATTTTTTACCTACTCCACAAACTATCTTTCTTGAACAACCTTTAAAGATTACTGCTTACTCCTCTTATTAGTTTATCAAAATTAATAACCTTAATATTTCTTGTCCAAATTCAAATATTCTTACTGAAAATTTTTATTAATCTCTTAGGGTTTCTCACTTAAATAAAGAGGAACAAAAAGTTCTACTTAATTTATGTAAAAATGTTTATGTTTCTAATAAAGATATCCAAAACTTAACGTTTACAAATAAAGTTAAACATCGTATTAATACGGTTGACGATGTTCCTATATATTTAAAATCTTACAGATATGCTTATGTACATAAGGATGAAGTAAAAAGGAAAATTAATGATATGTTGTCTCAAGGTATAATTCGACCCAGCCATTTTCCATAGAGCTCCCCAGTCTGGATCATTTCAAAAAAGTATGTATTTTAGTACACTTGATTTAGCTTCGGGTTTTCATCAAATAGAGATGAGCCCAAAAGATGTTCAAAAAACCTTATTCACTGTTGAAGGTGGCCATTTCGAGAAAAATGCCTAATCGACTTTCCAACGCGTTTGGATAATATACTTGGAGATTTAGAAGGAAAAATATGTTTAGTTTACTTAGATGATATAACCGTCTACTCAACTTCACTTCAGGAACATGAAGAAACCCTGAACAAGTATTCGAAAAATTTTGTCAAGCGAACCTTAAAATTCATCTTGACAAATCTGAATTCCTCCATAAGGAAGCCGCAATTTTAGGTCACATTGTGACAGTTATCTATCTTTTAAATAGAACACTTGATAACATTACAAAAACCCAAATTTTCAAATTCTAAATATACATTTAAAATTTCTTTCCAAGTACTTTCACATAAAATTCAGTTTAAATAAAATTTATTTTAAATCATTTCACGCTTCACATGAAATGCTTACATGTCAATTTTCAGTTTTATTAAAAACCCTAATAAATTTGAAAAACCTTTTATATAATTTTCAATTTCATAATATTCATTTCATATGTTGACCTAGTATAACATATTGAAATAAATTTAAATTCTCTGTTATTGCATTTTTGTGGTTGCCTTTAAATATTTTAACGTAACTAGAACTTTTAAAACATTTAGTGGTTTGTGGTTTACTAAATTATTTCCTTGATTTCAAAATCGGTATTAAGTTCGATTATTTCAGATTTTAAAGTATAAGATTTTCTTTTGTTAAAAACTTAATTTTTAGTTTTAAGTCAGTTTAGTTTGATTTGTAAAAGAACAAAGATTGTTCTTAATTAAAATTACAATTAAAACCAATTTAAATAAAAATTATAATTCAATTTAAAAATACAATAGTTTGTTTCCGTTTTTTTATAATAAACTTTATTGTAAATTTAAATAAAAATTATAATTCGTTTTAAAATAAAATAATTTGTTGGTTTTTCTTTTATAATAAACTTTATTGGCGCAATCGGTAGGATTGCCCCACTATTAGTGAAAGAAAATAATTAAAACACAAAAAAGTGTTTAAAATTTCATAAATATTTTTTTTTATTATAAAAAATAGAAGAAAAAAAGATTCAAAATGTAGAAAATATTTTTATAATTATCAAGAACAATGTATAAAAACTTTTAAAAGTAATTTTGTTAAACTACTAAGTTTCTTTTAAGAATTTGGTGGCAATCTCTATATGAGTTATAAACAATATATAAAAAATAGAAAAATAAAAAATCAAGTTAAATTAAAATCGGAAGAAAAAAAAATATTTAGAACATCTTTCCATATCTGCAGAACATCTTATTAACAAAAATACAAGTACCAGGAGCTGTAGCAATCAGGAGACTCGAGAACGCAACATGGAATGATATCAAGACAAGACTGAAGAAAAATTTTGGAGTTCAAGAATCATACCTGAAATTAAGGGAAAGAGCCGACGCAGAACGATATATTAACGTAAGTCAATATTTTAATGAATTATCTCATATATTAGATTTATTAAATCTTAAGTACCAAATAGATGATGATTTTCCTATAGAATTTAAGTATGCAAATAACAAAAAAAGGATATTGAAAAAGTTTTTTATTGAAATACCTAATAATTTTAATCCTGACTCAAATAAAAATATTAAAAGATATTTCCAACAAAACTCCCGATATCAAAATTCTGGAAACAGATATAGATATCAAAATTCTAGTAATTTTACTAACAATAATAATCGTTAGCAAAGTTCTAGTAATTTTACTAACAATAACAATCGTTAGCAAAGTTCTAGTAACTTTACTAACAATAACAATCGCTACCAAAATTCTAGTAATTTTACTAATAATAGCAATCGTTACCAAAATAACGATCACTCGAATAATAATCGTTATCCAAATTACGAGTATAATCACTCTAACAATAATAATCATTATAGTAATATGAATCGACCAAATGAAACTATAGCAATTGACGAACAATATAATATTGAAGAAAATTTTCAGTTAAAGCATACATAAAATCACTACCAATAGTAAAGTTTAATATTTATAATAAAATATTTAGTTGTTTAATTGATAATGGTTCCACTACATCTATAATAAAAAATACCTTATTTCCTAATATAAAATTAAGTTAGAAAAACCCATACAAATTTCTACATTGTTTGGTAAAATTTATATTTACAATGAAATAATAATTAGGGTTCCTAATATATATATATATATAAATATGCTAAAAAAGAATTCCCAAAGTCCATGAAAAGGAAGTAGAGAAACAAGATATGTTATCTCAGGGAATAATAAAAAGTAGTAATTTATCATATCGCACTATGCATTCTTGTATATTGTGAGTGTACTTACGATATAATAGAATGATTTGACCACTAGATATGTAACACTGATGAGCATTTGCTGTAAAAATTTTATATCGATATAATATGTCCTTCAAAAGTTATGACGAAAAAATGACATAAAATTTTCACTTAATTTTCAAAATCTCCATTCTCTTTTGTTATAAGTCTACTTACAATATATTAGAATGTATATTTCTAACACAATTCTATTGTATTTATACTTACGATATAAATGATTGTATACACTTCAATAACATAGTTTTGTATGTATACTTACGATATAGATTTTGCTATTGGATGTGTATCTTACAATATTTTATCTCATAGCAAAAATTCAAATTCATTGTCGTATGTGATACTTACAATAAATACGTTTGGATAATTTAGCAAAGAATAGGTAACGGTTTTTTTTGTAAAAAGCGGATTATTTCAAATTTTGTTATAGTAGTAAAAAAAAATTAAGAGATATAATAAGTGATATCAAAATCATGTATCTTTTATTTTTAATTGTGAATGAAGTTTTAAAAGGTAAATTTTACATACATAATACGAGTATGTATATTGTAAGTCAGAAATATCTTTACTTACACTAATAGAAACAAATTTACTTACTTCATAGAAAATTTAATTTCTGCAAGAAAGAAACTTGAATACAATATTGTGTTACAAAAAGATAAAAGTGATAATTCAAATCAAGAAACTGATAGTGCTAATGACTTCTTATTTTTAACAAAAACATCAACTTCTGGATTTCAACAGCTGAATACAGTACAGGTATATTATGTAATTTAAGTTTTATGAGTTGAATTAACTAAACATCTATTTCTATTTTTAATTGTTATATAAATTGTAGAAAATGTATAAACAAAAATGAAAAATATGACGAAATGTTATCAAATGTAAATAAACTGTTAAATTCAAATTTTTAAAATAAATCAAACAACAATATAAAACCGAACTTGAGCATTTTTAAATGTAAAGCAATTTCGAAATATAAGACTTCCTTTTATTTATCCACATATGCATTGAATAATTAAATAAAAAATATTGCTGATAATTCAATATGATAACGTTAAATTTAAACTCCGTACTTTTTTATTTACATATTTAAAAAATAATAGTTTTCAAATTAATTATTTATAGTGATACGAACTAGACATCTGCACAATTGTATTCAAAAGCGCTTTCAAATCATTCTATAATAAGTAAAACTTTTCATATTCGGTTTTGAAAGCTTTCAAACCAAATGCATTCATTACAAATTATTATAGAATATTGTAAATGAAATACAAAATTATTGTAGAATAGAATGAATATGTATTTGATTTATTATGTGTACACGAAAATAGAATATTTATTATATTTGTATTTATATACCGAGTACACCAAATATAATAAAAATATTTATAGTATTTGTTTTTATATACCGAGTACACCAAATATAATAAAAAAACTTTTAATATGTAGTACGTATAACCAGTATGTATTATATCGATGAGTAATATGTAGCTTTGTTTGTTTTGTCACTGCTTTGTTTGTTTTTTTATCTTCTTTTTGTTTTCTTTTTCCTTTTTCTTTGTCATTATATTTAGAGTACTCGGTATACTTGGTGTATTTTAAAAGATTTGGAAGAATTGAAATTTGATTTTCAAGACATCAAAGTATTTATGAGAAAAAAAAGCTTTTCAATTTGTTATTTGAAATAAAACGAATAGATTAAATATAGTTAAGTTGTAGTTTGAGTATACACCATATTTAAAGCTTTGAGAACGAATGTATTGAATTAGAGTACAGTATTTGAATATATTCGATAATTTTAATAAAGGAATATATTTGTGCAGATCTCTAATACAAACGTAAAGTATATATCGTAAAATTAAATAATAATAGTGTAAAATTATTTACCTCTTACGATAGCTATCGGAGGAAAAACAATTAATAAACTCTTAAATAATTATATTTTTTTTTTCTTCCTTTACATTTATTTCAAAACACGAATAATAATTAGAGATTACAATTACAAGTAAAAGTAAAAGTAAAATTACAGATACATCTATAACCTCTACAAAACACGTATTTTCAATAAATGCCACTCCTTGTCGGAGCATAGGGCGGAAAATTAATTATATTAATAAAACCAAATTTATACGCAAAAAAAAAAATAAAAAATGTGTATAATTAAATCAATAAAGTTATTAAAATTTATTAAACACTAAAAGGATTTTTCCTCTTATTATAAAATTTCATAGTGTAAATTGATTTAAGAAAATTAAATAAAAAAAAAAACTTTATTAGTAGTAATTGATAAACACAAAAAACAAAAATTTTGTTTAACTTGTGAATGAAAAAACGTGGTGGTAATGTAGATGGTTTTGAAGAAAAGCAACCTTTACAACAACAAAATCTTTTCGAACAGTGACCATCAATTCTTTTATCAGTAGTGTAGAGTACTATTTGCAAGGAATAACAGACAATAGTATACGAAAATATATGGTGAGAGCAATATATTATGAAAAGATTCAGGGTGAGGCAAAAGAAACAATTATCAACATCCCACATGCAGATGATTGGGACACCATAAAAGCAGCATTAAAATTCAGATATAAACCAGATATAGAACCGGCCGAAATTTACAACAAAATCAATCAGTTAAGGATAAACACAGTAAGTGAATTAGTCTTAGAAATACAAAATATAAAATACTAGCAGATTTACCCGGCGTTGCCCGGAAGCTTGAAAATTGTAAAAAAGCAAGTTTCAGCTAATTTTTTGAGATACTACTTTGCCTATAAATCCCACAAAAAAATATTTGTGGAGTTCCGTTAACCCATCGTGGCCCAACAGCTTTTTATAGGTTTTTTCGTTGCTTTGCTATATATTAGAAATGATTTAACAGATTAACTTCGAATTTCGTATATGTGTTCTTCTTTGAAAATGAAGTTCAATTTACTAACAGACTTGAAAGTTGTTAACCCCTCCCGACCCGACGATTGTTCAAAAAAAAATTTGTAAGTAAATTACGTCCAATTTTTGAAAGTAGGTACAACTTCTTTGAATTAGGGGAATACTTAAAAAAAAGGTTTGTCGAGTTCTTTTAATCGATTGCGAAACAAAAACTTTAAAAAACAGTTTGCAAAACAATTTGAACGATTATCTCTAATTTTTCTATACATGCTGCTTCTTGACAATTTGGTGCTCCTTGACGATATAGTTGAGGATGGTAGGTTTCTGGTGAACAATGTTAACTGAATTAAAATGACTGTAGGTCAAAAGGGCATTTTCTTGAATTGCCAACGCTTGAATAAAATATAGTCGATGGTTTAGAAAAGGTTTAAAAATTCGCTTTTCAACTTATATTTCGTTTAGTACTCACCTGAAAATTGTAATACGCTCTTCCTCGTTTTTTTATGATTTTATGAGAGAAATGTAGGCTTATTTTTTGGAAAAACTGTTTTAAAATACTATGTATTTAAGCATTATATATAACAAATTGAATTTTTTGATTTTTAGATTTCATTTGAAGAAAACTGAAAATTTCATTGAATCTTTGTTCAAAACGCACAAACAGGTCAAAACCAAATTAACCCTGTGGGTTTTAATTAAAATGCTGGTACAAAATTTTCAATAAAATACTTTTAATCGTATAAGAAAATAAAATATATAGAAAACTTCATATCATCGTCGTGGAAAATGGGTTAATCGAACTTAACTAAAACTTTTTGCAGCCTCTCTTTTAGACTACAAAATCAACCTGTAAAATTGGACACAAATCGAAAACACAAAATTTTTTGAAAGTCCGCCAGGCCGAAATGGGTTAATTTATTCCAACCAAATTTATACAACTAAATGCGGTTGCTAAGAGAAACATTTGTGCAAAATTTCAAGTCAATCGGTCAAACAGTTTTGACTCGACATCAAAAACATTGAAAAAGCTTCTTTGCACTCTCGTGCCCAAACGGGTTAACCGAACTCAACAAAAATTTGTCCCAGACTTTATTTTCGACTGCGAAACCACCTTGAAAATTGGACACAAATCGGAAACACAAAATTTTTGGAAGCCCGCCAGGCCGAAATGGGTTAAATTATTCCAACCAAATTTATGCAACTAATTGCGGTTGCTAAGAGGAACATTTGTGCAAAATTTCAAGTCAATCGGTCAAACTGTTTCGGCTCGACATCAAAAACATTGAAAAAGCTTCATTGCGCCCTCGTGCCCAAACGGGTTAACCGAACCCAACAAAAATTTGTGCCAGCCTCTTTTTTTGACTGCAAAACCACCTTGAAAATTGGACACAAATCGGAAACACAAAATTTTTTGGAAGCCCGCCGGGCCGAAAGGGGTTAATTTATTCCAACCAGTTTTATACCATTAATTCCGTGTAATAAGAAGAACATTCGTGCAAAATTTCAAGTGAATCGGTCAAACCGTTTCGACTCGACATCAAAAAAACGAAAAAGCTTAAAACGGCTCTGGAGCCGCAACCTGCTGACTTATAAAAATGCGACATAGCCTATGTCACCCCCCGGACTCCCAAAATTATTCCTCTAAAATTTGGTGTCAATCGGACCAGTGGTTTTCACGTGAATCCTGGACAAACAAACAAACAAACAAACAAATAAACAAACAAATTTTCTTCTTTATATATTAGATAAAGCCGATGAGCTACAAATTTATTATAATGATAGCAATTACATAGATTTAAGTAATGTTAATACTTTTCTTGTTAACACCTTTAATGAAATGGCACAAGGAACACTTGTAAATAGAATTTCTGAGGAAAAAGATTTAGATAAAATAATAAATATTATAAATAAAAGAAAATGTGAAGATGATTGCATTAGACCTGAATTTAAAAAGTCTAATCATAATTTTAATAATCAAAATAGAAGTAAAAGTTTGTATGCAAATAAATTTAATAATAGTAATCAAAGAAAAAATAATACCCAGAATAATTCAAATAATTGACTTCTAATTGTGAGTGTAATTCCAATCTAAATCTAAAAATGAAGTCGAGGCTAAAAATGTCGAGTTTTTTATGAACTAGCTTCGGATGATTTAACTTTGATAGAAATCACTATTAATAATAATTCACATTTAGCTCTTATAGACACAGGATCTCCTTTCAGTATAATTGATGATAGAGTTTTAGGTTTTAGAAAAGTAGAAATTCCTCCTATTCATTTCTCTACAATAAATGGGGAGGGCTCTATAAAATGGGAAGTTAATACACCAGCACCTTATGAAATAAAAGCCCCTAAAAATGTTCGACTTAGATGGAGAGAAAAAACATTACCAAATAGAAAGTATCAGTTGATAATAGTAGCTGATTTACTCAAAAGTCTTGATGCAATAATAAACTTAAAGGGAGGATTTATTAATTTAAATAATCAAATTATTAAGTTTATTAATAACCCATATCAATTAAATGAAATATATTCGTTAGAACCATTAGATCTTAGTAAAAATTTTACTAAATTATACCATTAAAACTCAGAAGAACTTCGACAAGTAGAAAAAATTATAAAAAGGTTTAGTAGTTTATTTTATAAAGAAGGAGAGAAACTTACAAATACTCCAGAAATAAAACATGAAATTCGTACTACGACAGATCATAGTTATTGATTATAGCAAATTAAACGAAGTTACGGTTGATGATAAATTTCCTTTGCCAAACATAGACTTTATATTAGATAAATTAGGCAAAGCCCAATACTTTACAACTATTGATTTGGCAAAAGGATTTCACCAAATCCTAATTAAAGAAGAAGATAAAAAGAAAACTGCATTTCTGACACCATATGCACTGTATGAGTTCAATAGAATGCCGTTTGAGTTAAAGAATGCCCCAGCGACATTCCAAAGACTAATGAGCGAAATAATAAGATACCATATAAATAAAACTTGTGTTGTATATCTAGATGACATACTGATATTTAGCACAAGTTTGCAAGAATATGTAAAAGCTATTTCGGACATTTTTAAAGTTTTAGAAGAAAAAGACTTAAAAATACAAATAGACAAATGTAATTTTATGAAAAAACAGACTGAGTGACGGAACAGGGTTTAAAACCTATCCCAAATAAAATTCAAGCTATACAAAAACTAGATTTACCTAAAACCCAAAAACAAGTAAAAAGTTTTTTAGGACTAACTGGCTACTATAGAAAATTCGTAAAAGATTATGCTAAAGTAGCTCAGCCTATTACAAAGTATTTAAAGAAAAATATGAAAATTAATGTTAATGATCCAAATTATATTGAATCATTTGAAAAACTGAAAAAACTAATTATAAGTCATCCTATTTTAAAATATCCGAACTTCGAAAAATCTTTTACTCTTAGAACAGATGCTTCTAATTTTGCGGTAGGAGCATTTTTATCACAAGAAGGACATCCGGTTTGTTTTGCCTCTAGAATTCTTAACAACCACGAGAAAAATTATTTAGCGACAGACAAAGAGTTTTTGGCTATTATGTGGTCTGTAAATTACTTCAGACCATATCTTTATGGAAAAAAGTTCAAAATATTAACTGACCATCACCCTATAAAATTTTTACACTCCAAATACAAAGGAAAAGATATGTTTCCAAGACAGCAGAGGTGGTTGCTAAAATTGGGAGAGTATCAATTTGGTATAGAATATTTGAAAGGTAAAGAGAATAGAGTAGCTGATTTTTTAAGTAGAATAGAACAGAACGTTAATGTGAAGTCCGATGAGGGAGAGAATAATAATAAAAATTCCAATATTTTAAAAATTTCTGAAAAAAGTAAAAAAAAATGAATCAGAATTTGGTATTTTTAATATTGAAATTGATGTAGATGATATAACAATGGCAACTGTTCATTCAGCAATGGAAGAACAACTTGACCATATACTTATAAAAGAGGAAATCGTAAACAAATATAAGACCCAAATTATATTAACAAATAACAAAATTGTAGAATTGGAAATAATTTTAGGAAGAAGGATTATTTACATAGCAGAGTATGATTTTGAAAGGTTAACTGAAATTTTTACAAAATTTTTGAATAAAGGTAAAATAGGAATATACTCCGAATTACCTGATAATAAATATAATGTAATACAAGAGAAATTAAGGGAAATGTTTTGGAGTAATAATAAAATTAAATTTATAAAATGTTCATATAGGGCTCAGGATATCGAAACGGAAACTGAAGCGGTAAAACAAATCTCATTCTACCATGTTCGAGAAAGCGAATCCTAATTTTCATTAGGGAATCCAAGAAACTTATAACTAAATAAAAAAAAAATATATTTTCCAAAATTATTAGAACTGACGCAAACAGTTATAAATCAATGTGAAGTTTGTCAAGAGGTTAAATACGATCGAAATCCTATAAAACCTAAATTTAAACTCACGGAAACTCCAAATGATGGAAACGAAATTATACATATTGATACCTATACTATAATGAATGATACCTATCTACCATGTTCGAGAAAGCGAATCCTAATTTTCATTAGGGAATCCAAGAGACTTATAACTAAATAAAAAAAAAAATATATTTTCCAAAATTATTAGAACTGACGCAAACAGTTATAAATCAGTGTGAAGTTTGTCAAGAGGTTAAATACGATCGAAATCCTATAAAACCTAAATTTAAACTCACGGAAACTCCAAATGATGGAAACGAAATTATACATATTGATACCTATACTATAATGAAAACCAATTTTTTAACTATTATAGATAAATTCTCAAAATTTGGAACTGCTTATCATCTATGTGATAAAAATCAATTAACCCTAACAGATAGTTTGGAAGATCATTTCACAAAATTAGGTAACTCAAGAAAAAAATAATAGCAGATAACGAATTTAAAGCTATTCAAATAAAATATGAAGTATTATTGTTGTTTCATTAGTAATTTCTACCCCTCTTACTTTAATTTGAATATAGCCTACTTTTTCGGATATTGATTTAATTGTAGTAAACTACATATTTCTGGCAGCCATGGCAAACATATTATTAAAACAAACATAAAAATCTGTAAATTTAAATTGAAAAATTAATTCTTAAGGGAAGAAGGGATAAGTTTACACCTCATCAAACCTAACAACCACACTGGTAATAGTGATATAGAACGATTTCATAATTCGTTAGCTGAAAAATTCAGAATACTTAAACACATTAATGAAAACATGTCTGTTAAAAGATTGATGCAATTAGCTATTAGAAACTATAACGGTTTCACTCAACAATAAAAAGTATCCCCAAAGAATTTCAAAATCGTACAGTGGATTTTAAAAAAATAAAAAAAATATAAAAAACAGTAAAATTAAAGAAATTAAGTAGATTAAATAAGAAAAGAGAACAGTACCAAGAGGAAAGATCTACGGGTTTTATAAAGAATTATAAAGCTGTAAGACATAAGGAGCACCCTAAATAAGATAAAATTAAATAACATTCATATAGCCAACATTCTTAGCCTAAATTCTTCATTTTAGGTAATAATACAGATTAAAAAACAAAAGGTTTTATTAGAATTTAAAAAAATATAGACTTTAATCATAATTTAATAGATCTTAATAAATAATAGTCAATCCAAAGTTCATAACACTCTTTCTTTTTAGAAATGCTAAAGAGAATTGAGAAAGCTTAGGAATTTTAATTTACAGAACAGGATACTGGTTTATTATAGGAAACTATATTAACAGATATCGGCACTAATAAATAGAGTAAGGTTGAAATTTAAGTAGTTTAGTTTTGTTTGATAAATTAGTATAATTCTCTAGGTTTTAGTAAAAATACATAAATAAAAAAAAAAAAAAAAAATATTATTTTTTTTTCTAAATAAAATTTTTCAATTTAAATTTACAGATTTTTATGTTTGTTTTAATAATATGTTTGCCATGGCTGCCAGAAATATGTAGTTTACTACAATTAAATCAATATCCGAAAAAGTAGGCTATATTCAAATTAAAGTAAGAGGGGTAGAAATTACTAATGAAACAACAATAATACTTCATATTATAGATCCCACAGAACTTAACGGCCTACTCTTACAAATTGAAAATAATATAAACAAATTAAATTCATCAGATATAAATTTGATAAATTCTGAAATAATACATATTATGGCAAAAATAAATCCATAATACCAATTACTGATACACGAAAACAAGGCTTAATAAATGCTGCAGGTAAAGCACAAAATATGCTTTTTGGTACGATGGATAATGATGATGGGGTAGAGATCCTAGATCATTCAAAAATAGTAGAAGAAAATAACCATAACTTAATTTTAAGTTCAAATAATCAAATAAATATTAATAAGAATTTCCATAGCACAATTTAAGAATTAAAAAATCTAATAGAAAATGATAGACGCAAAATTAAAGATGTTTTTAATGAAGTAAAAAAAATGAATTTACAAAGTTTACAGCATTCTTTATTTATAGATCAATTACTAAAATTAAGATATTTATAAAATGAAATAAATCAGATACAGCATAACATTGCTTCAGCCAAGCATAATTTTGTGTATCCTAGTATCTTAACAACAGAAGAAATAGAAACATATAACATTGATTTTTATGAATTAAAATTAATTAAAATGGGTATTATGATATATAAAGAAAATCCTATTATATTTGCAATTAAAATTTCAAAAAATTATACAAAATTTACAGCATTCTTTATTTATAGGTCGATTACTAAAATTAAGATATTTAGAAAATAAAATAAATCAGATACAGGATAACATTGCGTCAGCCAAACATAGTATTGTACATCCTAGTATCTTAACAACAGAAGAAATAGAAACATATAAAATTGATTTTTATGAATTAAAATTAATTGAAATGCGTATTATGATATATAAAGAACATCCCATTGTATTTGCAATTAAAATTTCACAAAATTATATAAAATTAACAGATTTAAAATTAGTAACACCACTACCAAATAAAGATAATTTTGAAATAGATGAAAATAATGAATATATTGTAACTATTGAAAATCAAACATATACATTTGTAAAAAACGAATTATTAAAAAATTTTAAGTTAAGCTAAAATATATTTTTTTAAATAATTGTAAGTTAAAATTTAATGATAAAACCAAAATTAAAATATTAGATTTTAATAAAAAACGCTGTAAATGAAAATTTAATACAAAATTGTAACGACAGAAAAATTATATTAAATAAAAATTATCTGTTAACATTTTATAACTAGCTGTTGGCCCGGCACAGAATGACGGAATGTCAATTGAAAGAAAAACTTTTTCTAATAAGAATTATTTCTAATTTCATTATATACATATACTTGTATTGTATATTAATATTATTTTCTTAAATAAAGTCGAAACTGTTACATTTTGTAATACGTAAATTATATTTCGATTCTAGTAATTGATACACAAAAAAAAATGACTTATATAACTTCTTGTTGTTTCTTAAAAATTTTAAGATGAATAATAAGTTATGTAGTCTACCTTTTGTATGTTTTAAATTTGATAAAATTTCGGGGTCGTTGGTTCAAATCCCTTCTTGGTGAATTTTTTTTTTTTAATTTCAATTAATTTTTTTTTTATTCAATTACGTACTTGTTTAAATTTTTATACCCTACACCTATAGAATAGGTAAAGGGGTATATTAACTTTGGTATGGTGTTTGTAACCACCTAAAGGAAGCGAGCTAGATATGGAAAAGTATATATATTTGTGATCAGCGTGACCGCCTTAGTCGATATAGCCATGTCCGTCCGTCCGTCCGTCCCTCCGTCCGTCCGTAGGCACGATAACTCAAAAAATAATGGAGCTATCTTGATGAAATTTTAACTGTAGGTTACTAGGACTGAAAGTACGGCGGGGATTGCATATGGGCGAAATCGGCCCATGGGTTCGGATTCTGGACCTTTTAATCGGTTTCAGGGCTAACGAACAAATATAAAAAATCACGATAACTCAACAACTAATGACGCTATCTTCATCAAATTTGTGCTGTAGGTTACTAGTAATGAAACTACTGCGGGAATTGCGTAAGGTCGGGATTGGACCATGGGTTCGGAACCTAGAACTTTTTGATCGAATTTAGACCAAACGAGCATAATTCCGAAACCAATGAAGATAGAACCTCCAAATTTAGTATCAGGGTGTCCCTTCCTATTTCCTAAGTGTCTTGTGAATTTGGGTCCCATTGGAGTAGTGGGTCGGAGACCAGCCACACATTTCCGAAGACCTTAAAGCATATCTTTAAAATTAATAAAGATAACAACTTGAAAAAATGTAGAAGCTTCCAATTTGCCACAAGGGTGTTCTTTACTATCTCTTGCGTGTTCCCCTAATTTGGGATCAATTGGAGTGGTGGTTCTGTACCCCTCTCAGACCTCCCAAGTTTTAAAGGCTTATAATCGAAATTACTAAAAATAGTTACTTAAAATTAAGATAGACCGTTCAAATTGTGTACAAGGGTTAACTAGTACTATAAGTACAGCGCGGACTATATAAGGGCGAAATCAGCCCAACGGTTCGGATTCCGGACCTTTTAATCGATGTCAGGGCTAAGGAACATATATAAAAAATCACGATAACTCAACAACTAATGAGGCTATCTTCATGAAATTTGTGCTGTAGGTTATTGGCAGCGAAACTACGGCGGTGATTACGTACGGTGAGGATTGGACAATGGGTTCGGAACTTAGAACTTTTTGATCGAATTTAGGCCAAACGAGCATAATTCCGAAACCAATGAAGATAGAACCTCCAAATTTGGTATCAGGGTGTCCCTTCCTATTTCGTAAGTGTCTTTGAAATTTGGGCCCCATTGGAGTAGTGGATCGGGGACCAGCCACTCAGTTCTTAGGCCCTTAAAGCATATTTTCGAAATTAATAAATATAGTAACTTGAAACAAATGTAGAAGCTTCCAATTTGCCACAAGGGTGTTCTTTACTATTTCTTGCGTGCCCCCCTAATTTGGGATCAATTGGAGTGGTGGTTCAGAACCTCTCTTAGACCCCCCAATGTGTAAAAGCTTATCATCGAAATTAATAAAACTAGTAACTTAAAATTAGATAGAGCGTTCCAATTGTGTACAAGGGTTAACTAGTATTGAAAGTATGACGGGACTGCATATGTGCGAAATCGTACCATAATTTCGGGTCCTGGAACCCTTGAAAAGTTCAAGGACTAACAAACATATATCTTAAAAACACCATAACTCAAAAAATAATGCCGGTATTTTGATGAAATTTAACAGTAGGTTACTAGTAATGAAAGTACCATGGGAATTGGTTGTGGTCGAGTTTAATTTCGAAGCCAAAGAATATATTTCCTATGTCCTATGTGTTTCCGAAATCTAGACTTAATTGTAGTGGTTCAGCTATGTTCAAAGGCACTTGCTGCATTTATGTAAACTTTATTTTTATATTTAAATGAATTATATGAAAAGGTGTAAATTTTTAATTGTATTTTAGAAATACATTTATTGCATATTTTGCGTTTATAAGCTTTTCTATTAGGTATATAAACTAACCATTTAAAATAATTGCAATTTTTAAAAATTTGGATTATTAAATATATTATGCTTTGATTATCTTTTTATCACAAAATTTAATAATTAGAATTTTTTCATTTTGTAATTGAATTGGAATAAATATATTTTCATTTATTTCAAGTTTGTTTGTTATACCCGTATGACTATATAGTCAAAGGGTATAATAAATTTGCCATTACGTTTGAGACGCAGAGAAGGAGGGGGGGTAGATATAGACTCAAGTGTATGGATCGGATCAGAATCGAAAAATAAATCGATTTAGCTGTGTATGTCCGTCCGTCCGTCCGTCCGTCCGTCCGCACGATAACTCAAAAACTAAAGGAGCTAGGATATTGAAATTTTCGCAAATTCGTTTTTTTGCAATAGCCGTCATCGCTATTTAAATCCAGCCATTTTGGTCCATGGGTTCGGGTGGCTGCCATACAACTTCTTTTTTTATATGAGTATTTCTCTGTACCTATTACAGCTGGGTGTCTGAAATTTTGCCAAAAATAGTTTAGTGTAATGGCCAAAGTTACTGCAAAATTTGGTTGGTCTACTGCAAAGGGTTCGAGTAGCTGCCATACAACTTCTTATTTTATATGAGCATTACTCTATACCTATTTAAGCTGGGTGTCTGAAATTTTGGCAAAAGTAGTTTAGTTTTATGGCCAAAGTTTCTGCAAAATTTGGTTGGTATGTTGCAGTGAGTTCGAGTAGCTGCCATACAACTCCTTCTTTTATATGAGCATTACTCTATACCTATTAAAGCTGGGTGTCTGAAATTTTGCCGAAAATAGTTTAGTGTAATGGCCAAAGTTACTGCAAAATTTGGTTGGTCTACTGCAAAGGGTTCGAGTAGCTGCCATACAACTTCTTATTTTATATGAGCATTACTCTATACCTATTAAAGCTGGGTGTCTGAAATTTTGCCAAAAATAGTTTAGTTTAATGGCCAAAGTTACTGCAAAATTTGGTTGGTCTACTGCAAAGGGTTCAAGTAGCTGCCATACAACTCCTTCTTTTATATGAGCATTATATTTCACCTAATAAAGCTGGTATGTTTGAAATTTTGCCAAAAGTAATTAATGTTTGTAATAATAATGATATAATGTTTATATAACGGTCATACGGGTATCCCAGAGTTGACACAGTCTACTCTACTACACTCTTCCTCGTTTTTTAATATTTTTAAATAGATAAATTAGTAAGAATTTGTAGTATTTTTTAATAGATAGGGTAATTAGAAAATGTTTTTAGTATTATACAGTTAATTTGGTTAGCTATGTCTTACGATCAAATTAATAACAGCTTCTATGGTGTTAAAATGACTTATGGATATGTCCTTAAATTTGAACCAAATAGGTGTAGGGTATTTCTAAGTCGGTTGCACCGACTGACTGTTTCTTTACTTGTTAAATTTAAATTCGATAAAATTGTTTGTTAAAAGATTTGAAATTTTTTTATAGGTTTATTTTGTTTCTACAATGATCTATTTCTCGAAATGTTGCTAAGCTCTGTATATTGTTTCATAACCTTTGTTTAGATTCAAATCGAAAAACTTGTATGTTGCCAACATTCTACAATACAATGTACCTACTCAACATGTTTAATTATGTACCTATTTTTATGGACATAAAATTGAATTATGAATTGAGTTTTGCATTATCAAATGCAAATTAATTTTTTGATTTTTTTTATTATACCTACCTACTAATTAAGTAAAAAAATAATTTATGGGCTTTGATTACTAAGGTGCAGTTCATTTGGCTTTATTTCAGGGATGAGATGAGGGAAGCTTTGAAATTGCTTTGAAACATTGCTTGCTTTATTTACTTTCCAAAGCAAAAAGCAAGCAACGCAACAAAGCGTAAATTTGGCCTTCGCCATTATTTCAGTTTTTAACTGAAACTAATAAAGACTTACTACAAAACTGTTCATGTGAAGCATAGTCTTAGTTTTTAATACCAAAATGATTTACTTTTTATTTAAAATTCCCAGAAAATCTTCTGTGATTTTTAAAACTGAAATCAATTTTTTCATAAACTAAAAAAATTTTTTTTTGTTTATTTTTTTTTATTAAAAATTAATAAAATATTTTTTGGCCTGCTTACGATCATTTATGATATTTTATTTTCTAAATTCAACAAAACATTAATATTTTATTTTTTAATAATTGAACACATACAACAAAACACATTTAATTGAATGCGTTTGTTACACCTCATTCTAGACAAATATATTAATAATAATAATTGTCAAATAAATTATATAAAGAAACCTTTGCAAATCCAAAACATACCGTACATTACAAAAATTACTATCCAGGAATTAATAAAAATATTACTTTTAAAAAAATACTTACTTTTGAAAATATAGTAACAGATCATGTAAAAAACTTAGATGAGATTAAAGAATTAAAATATCATAAAATTGTGTCATCATATGGTATTAATATAACAAATTTGGTTTTTCTAGTAATAAGCATTACAATTGGTTTAAAAATAATTAAAAATGAAATTGTTAATGTTTTTCATTTGAAAAATGAAATTCAGGAGAATTTCCAATCTAAGGAGGGAGAAGTTATGTATAACTGTTCACTTTCAAATAAAAAAGAAGAACCTCTAAATAACATAGTAAAGAAAATTGAAAAATCAAATATAAACAAAGTGTTAAATACAAATTTTTAAAATAAATCAAACAACATAGGTGCATGTACAACTTGAGCATTTTTAAATGTTAAGCAATTTCGAAAAATAGGACTTCCTTTTATTTATCCACTTAGAAACATTTTCATTGAATAATTAAATAAAAAATATTGCTGATTATTCAATATGTTCCATTGAACCTTTTTTTCCGATTTTTATGAAAAGATCTTTATTGCTGATACGACAATATTATTATAAACGAGGAAGAGTGTAGTAGAGTAGACTGTGTCAAATCTGGGATACCCGTATGACCGTTATATAAACATTATATCATTATTATTATAAACATTAATTATTTTTGGCAAAATTTCAAACATACCAGCTTTATTAGGTGTAGTGTAATGCTCATATAAAAGAAGGAGTTGTATGGCAGCTGCTCGAACCCTCTGCTGTAGACCAACCAAATTTTGCAGTAACTTTGGCCATTACACTAAACTATTTTTGGCAAAATTTCAGACCCCCAACTTCAAAAGGTATAGAGTAATGCTCATATAAAATAAGAAGTTGTATGGCAGCTACTCGAACCCTTTGCAGTAGACCAACCAAATTTTGCTGGAACTTTGGCCATTACGCTAAATTATTTATGGCAAAATTTCAGACACCCAGCTTTAATGGGTATATAGTAATGCTCATATGAAATAAGAAGTTGTATGGCAGCTACTCGAACCCTTTGCACCAGACCAACCAAATTTTGCAGAAACTTTGGCCATAAAACTAAACCACTTTTGCCAAAATTTCAGACACGCAACTGTAATAGGTACAGCGAAATACTCATATAAAAAAAAAGTTGTATGGCAGCTACCCGAACCCATGGACCAAAATGGCTGAATTTAAATAGCGATGACGGCTATTGCAAAAAAACGAATTTGCGAAAATTTCAAGATCCTAGCTCTTTTAGTTTTTGAGTTATCGTGCGGACGGACGGACGGACGGACAGACGGACGGACATACATAGCTAAATCGATTTTTTTTTCGATTCTGATCCGATCCATACACTTGAGTCCATATCTACCCCCCCTATTTCTCTGCGTCACAAACGTAATGGCAAATTTATTATACCCTTTGACCTACAGTCATACGGGTATAAAAATGTTCAAGTACAGTTACAATTTTTAATATTGTTAAAAAGAAAAAAATATTGAACAAAAGAAATGTTTTTCAGTTTATGTTAAAAGTTAATCAAATAAAGACCGTTAAATTTAAACTCCGTACTTTTTTATTTACATATTTAAAAAATAATAGTTTTCAAATTAATTATTTATTTCGCACGATCACCTTTCATTGTCATCTTGTTCTGGTAAGTTTTTTTTTATAAACAATTTCAAATCTTTATTTGAATCTTATTTGTGTTTTTTACATTTACCTTTAAAGTTGAAGACTTTAGCGTTAGTAAAAGAGATTAGCAACCGTTATCACACTCTAGCTTTGGCGACATAAGCACTCCTACAGGAAGTCCGTTAACACCAAAAATAAGAAAATCAATGTTTTATGAAAATGATAATACACAATTGGAAAAAGAAATTTCACCTGAACAAAAACAAGAAAACGTATTAAAAATCCTAAAACTTGGAATTGCGAGAATCCGCGGGTTAAGTTACAGCTCAAGTGTAACCGGCAAAATCGTTCCTGCAAAAGAAAGAAACAGTCATCATGTTTTCCTCACTGCAGGCAAAAATGGTTTGAGCGAATTAGTGAAGCAGATATAAATCAGAATTTTTCTAAGTTTTATAGTTTAGAGAACAACATTTTGCAGTGGAAATATATTCTGAACCATGTGGAAAAACATGATAAATAACTGACTAAAATTGTGTCTGGTAACAGTCGCCGCTCATGTATAAATGTATTCTTTTTATCATCTTTCACTAACGATAACGATATTGTTAAACTGAAAGTATGCAATAAAATGTTCCTGAACACATTGAGTATAAGTAGTCAAATGGTAGAGACAGCTTTTACTACATTAATGCCTGGTAGTGGAAATATTCAAGGAGATAAACGAGGTAAACACTTAAGAAAAGTATCTGAAATAAATGAAAAACGAAAACAAAAAGTTAAAGACCACATAAACTTATTTGCGCCATTTGAGTCGCACTACTAGCGCATGCAAACAACACGAATATATCCATAATAATTTAAAAATTGCAAAAATGCAAAGACTCTACGAAGTATTGTGTAAAGAACGTAACGATGCTGTAAATATCGTTACTTTAAGACAATATAGAGACATATTTAACAACTGCTTCAATATAGGGTTCTATATTCCTAAAAAGGATCAATGTAATACATGTAGTAAATATAATAATATGACGCAAGAAGAAAAATCGAATATTGAAGATGAGTACAATATGCATATATTTTGCAAGAATAAAGCCCATCTTTTGAAAGACGAGGATAAAGCAAGAGCTACTGAAGATGACATCGTTGTAACTGCGACGTTTGATTTTCAAAAAATCTTAAACATTATATGTGAACAGACTAGCTTGTTTTATTATAAAAACTATTGGCAAAATAAGTGCCAATGAAGTTTCAAGTTGCCTATATCAATATATAGAAAAAAAACTCAGAAGGGTGTAAAATATTTCAACATTCACCCCTATTCTGAATTCCTACGTAGATTTTGTACGTAAAATTAGCTACGTTAAGTCGGATTTTTTTTAGTTATTCTGAATTACGCCGGAGAAAATAATTAATGTCAATGGCAATACTTTTTTTCGAAGTTTCAAAATTTGACATTTTGGTTTGAAATTTTATTGAAAAATTTAAAGCAACAAGTTAAAAAAAAATTATTTTATAAACAATAAAATGAAAACAAAAATAAATGAAAAAATATGAATATAATTGCATTTGGATTGATTGCCTTAGAAGAAGAAGAAACCAATCAAAGGATTCTTAGATCAGAAAGGAGAATTCTTAGAGATTCTTATAATCCTTTCGACTTGAGTGAGAAATCGTAAGTATTTATACCTACATATTTCAATTTGAAAATTTATGTAAGCATTTATATTGTGGATTAAACATGTCCATTGTGGATTAAACATGAAATGACACCAGAAGAACAACAAAAGGCAAAAATGGATTTTCATGCAAAAAGTGGACTTCCAGGAATTATTAAAAAAGGGAACAAAAAAAAATACTTATATTTTTAAAATTTTTATTAAAATTTTTGTAAATAATAAAAAAAACTGCAAACAAAGGAATTCAAAGCACTACTACGTATGAATATTTCTTGCGTAGATTTTTGACATTTAATATACGCTACGTAGGAATTCAGAATTGCCATTTTATGAATTTCGAAAAAAAAGTATACTACGTAGGAATTTAGAATCAAGTTTGCGTAGATTTTACGCAAATTAGTGTTACGTAGTAATTCAGAATAGGGGTGATTTACTATAGTTATAAAACTGCCCAGGGCAAAACAAGAATAAGTGTTTGTTTGTTTTCTACGCATGGGTATAAAAAATGTTAGACATTGTTATTAAACACTTATTTCTTGAAAAAGGGAAGACTCAAAATGAGGGTGATAACATGCACTCTTTAATAGAAAAAAATAAGAAACATAAAAAACTTTATGTGCCATCTCAATTGTATGCCTGTATCCGAAATTGTAAAATAACTGAATCTATGATGTCACTAAAATGACGAAAAATAATTTTTTAAATTTTTCAAGTTTTATAAATATGGTACAAGTTGACAAAAACGATGAAAATGTTAAAGTTAAATGAAATAACATAAGAATTATAAAAACTGATAAAAATTCTCAGAATAAGTTGTTCTACAAGTATTCATTTGAATCAGAAAAATATTCTTCCATAATTTTATATAATTCAACTATAGATAGACGTAGAAAACATAAAAAAAAATTAGAAATCCCTAATGAAAAGTCACCTATTTTATAAAGATTATAAAGATAAAGATTTGTTGCAGCTTTCAAATTATTTACCGGCTAATTATCGGAGCTTTTATAAAAATTTGCCTCACATAAACGAAACTCCAAAGGATGCTGAAGATTTTGAAGAAGATATCAGAGTAGAGTTTGAAAATTACTTCTTTAAATAATTTCTTTTATGTTTTTATATATAAAATTTTTCTTTCATGAATTTGTTTACTTTTTTTATTTATTACATACCTATATTTTTTTAAAGTCAATATAAATCAATATTAAAACGTTTTTGGATAGATTTGTTAAAATTGTTGTTTTATTGCTATTTAATACCTATGGTAAGTATCATTTAAATATAAAAAATGTTAGCACATCCAAACTTAATTATTGTAAGTAATACTTACAACATAAAATACAAAAAAAGTCCGCCTGTTAATATTGTAAGTATACTTATCACATTTCATTTAGTACATTTTTGTAAAATTATTATGATAAGTTAACATACAACATGAGAATTTTTAAATTGTCCGCTCTATTATACAATTTTTACAAATATCTCATTTGGACAAACTTATTCTAATTTAGTTAATATTATTATTTAATAACAGTCAAAATCTCTATCATTTGGCATAAAAATCAACCTTCTATCATTTTTACAAAAAGAAAAGGAACCTTTAAAAGTTTTGAAATCGTCGATAAATAAAAAAATCGAGAATAAAAAAATTTGTTTTTAATAATGAAATTGAGAAGCTTAATATAAAAGATAAGAAGTCATCAAGAAGTCTTACTGGAAATTCCGACATAGAGAGAGCTCATGGTATACAACAGAACATATTAGAATACTTAACATAACACTGAAAATAAAATCTTAAAAGTAGTAGAAGCTTATAATAACAAGATCCATTAAAAAACCAATAGTTTTTATTAATAATAAACTGTTAAATCTACAAAAAAATAAAGATAAAATTCAATCACAAAAAAAAAAAAAAAAGTTTTTCAAATAGGTCAGATTTCGAGGCACCTAACCCATGCGAACTTTTAATAAAAAATTCCGCTATCGCAAGATATAAAAAGTTACAAAAGTTAAGTATACTAAGATAAATAACAGTAAGTTACTTGATAATAGAAATAAAAATATTTCCCCTTTTCGTACTAAAAGAAATTTTAAAAAATTTTCAGATAATTCTGCTAACGATATTATTATCCTATTGAACCCATGTCAAGCTAGGATAAATGTCGAAAAGTTGGAAACTGATGCCGGATACACAATACTCCAGCAAGAAAAAAATCGATATAATAAGTAGTTACAGTAAAATCATTCATATAGTAGATTTAGAAGAAATTGAATAAACAATAGATATGATCGAAAGACAAATAAACGTAACGTTTTATTTACCAGAAGACTAAAATAATATTAAAACTTTGTTCAATAAAATAAATAAAATCAAACATACGTTTAAAACTTTGATTCCATTCAGACAAAAAAGGGGTCTATTAAATGTAGGGGGTTCATTTTTAAAATGGATTTTCGGAACAATGGATGTTTTATTTAAAATATTTTTTTTAAATTATGTGCATATATAATATATAATGTTTTAATTTGTTTAGGAGAAATATGTGGTTGAAAAATTTAAATAGATACGATTTGATCGGTATTTAAAAAAAAATTTCAATCACAAATGTTGTGATAAATATGATAATTATTTTAGAAAAATATACTTTAGAATAAGAATATATTTTGTAATAAAAAATTTCAACAAAAATGTAAAATAATTTGATAATAAACATAAATTTTTTAGCGTGACACATTTATAATAATAAATTCGATTTTAATACATTTTAAAGACTTTTCTTTTGTATACAGAGAGAAAATGAAATATATTAGAAAACTAATACGCTCATTCTGTATCTCACTCACTCTCACTTTCATGTAAAATCTTTTACTTGCCCTTGGAAGCAGTGATGAAATCTTCGATACAATTGTACTTTTTTCAATACAATTGACTCCAGAAAATACAGTAGTACACTCGAGTCTAAATTCAATACACTCCACTACGCATTTTTTTCGAAAATATAAAATATAGTAATATATAAAACTTGGACCAAAGTTTCTCTAATAAAAAATGAACTGCATCAAAAAGTTTAAACATAAATATGTTTAGAAATATATATAGCTTAGCTCAACCACATTCCTCTGCAAATATTGAGAGAATATTTTTTTAAATCAAAATTTAGTGAAAACAAAATGCAAAAATATACTGCAAATAAGTACTTGTTCCACATTAATTCAAAGCAGGGATTTAATTATAAATGACCAGTGCCATAGCTTTACGGTGGAGAGAGACTTAATTAAAAAAAGTTTACAAAATGCTGCTAGAGTGGCAGACGAACTATTAGTTTAAGGTTTAAAGATAAGAATTATGTGATTTTTGTTTTTTAATAAACTTATATTTATTTCTGTTTTATTAATGTTTAATTTTTTTATTAAAATAACTTAGTCCTTTTTAATGTAGTTTTATTGTGGTATTATGCAGATACATAATATAAACAAATTTCAGTACAATTATTCCCAATTTAGTACAATTTTTATTATTCATTTAATACAGTTCATTTTACTCATTTTTCATCCCTGCTTGGAAGTATTTTATATTCTGTATCTCGAAATAATTTAAGTGAGAGTGAGTGGAAATGTGATTGGAAAGAAATGTCAAAAACGGTTTTTTCAAATTGCATAAAAATATTGAACAGAGTTTTACGTAGAAATACTCAATGAACAGATGTGTATTCAATGAAATATTTACAAATAAAATATTGACAAGACAAATGAATTTTATTTGTTTAAGAATAATAAAAAATTTTCAGTTCTAATTTTAAAAAAATGTTAAGTAGTGTAGATTTATTTTTTGAAAGCGACGAGGATGATAATATTTTTTATTTATTTATTTATTCTTAATTACAATTAAAATTATAATTAACAAAAATTTTTTCTAAGCACTAGCTACTCAGGCTATCGGCTTATTCTTTAAAAATAATTTCTTATTTAAGTTAATTCATTTAAAGTAATTCTTTACATTAAAATAATTCAAAACTATAATACATAATATTTATTTAAATATACATAATATTTTTTACTTCGTTTCATTTTTTTTTTAATGTTTTTATATTAGTTTACACATTTTTAATTTATATATTTAGAAAAAAATAATGATTACAATTATTATTACATATATACATATGTACACATTAATTTCTACACAAACTTATTATATTTATTACATTTTAAAATTTATATATATATTATTTTTGTTATTTGTTACATGAACATTGTTATAAAAAATATAACTGTTAATTTTTTATTTCAAAAAATATTTTATTTTTTACATTTTGTTGTTGTTTATTAATATTTTTAAATGTGTTTACTGATTTTTAATTTATTTAGAAAAGTGAATATTGCTTTTATGTTATTATCAGGGCGTGCATTAAAATTTCAGTAGGGTTTTTGTTTTGAAAAATTTCTGTCCTAATTTGGTTTATTGCTGTACATTGATGTAGGATGTGGGTTAAGGTTAATGGAAAGTTATTACAAAATTGACATACGGGCTGTTGTTCGCCTTTTAAGATGTATGAATGCGATATATGTGTGTGTTCCAGACGTAATATAATGAAACATTTATTCATCAAAGTTGAGGTTGAGGTGGGTAAATTTATTGAAATTCTAGCTGGATTGACTTTTTTATATTGGTGATTATAACTTTGCCATTGTGTTTCGATACATTGAAAGGCGGCATCAACTGCATGTTTCGCTATTGATTTTTTACTTGATAACGCAAAATTGTGCAGAGGTGAGTTTATTGCAGCTTTAGCTGCTTTATCAGCCAATTCGTTACCATTTATACCCACGTGTGAGGGTACCCACATTAATAGAACTTTTTTACTCATTTCTATTATTAATTGCTGTATTGTGTTTATTGGTTCGGAATTTTTCCCAATGTTTTGGATGGCATCGAAAGCTGATCTGCTATCAGTGCAAATTACTTTTTTCCTTTTTGTTTGTTTTATTATTAAACATGACAAAATTGCTTGGATTTCAGCCTCAAATATTGTTGCATACGAAGGTAGAAGACCATTTCCTAATACTTTGCCGGATTCTTCCACTACTGCATACGCAGTACTGCGAGTGTTTTTGGACCCATCGGTGAATAAAAGTGCCCATTTGTTTTCTTTTAGCTTTACGGTTTTTTCTATAAATAATTGTTGTATTGGTTGCAGGTAGTGTTGTCTTTCTGTAGAAGTGTTAAATCGTTAATAAATATATTTTTATTAAGAAACCATGGCGGGTATTTTAATTTTGGAATTTTAACAGGTGACAGAAACTAAGTTGTGTTTTGAGGTTTAGTATTTCACTCACTCCCGATTTCATTTTAATAGGTTTTCCTCTGGCTTTTAGTAATTGAACTTCTTTATGTAATAGATCATTTTTATTTGTGAATAATTTGGGAAAATATTTACTTCTGAGAAACATTGTTCTATTTACTATTGTGGGAAACCCTGCTTCGGCTAACATGTTCTTGACCGGCGTAGTTGTGAATGCTCTTAAACTTCTTCTGATAGCAGCATGATATGGTGTATTGATTTTTTTTAAGTGAGTTGTAGCACTTTTTCCATAGATATGTAGCCCATAGTCAATTTTGGATAGAATTATTAGTTTAGTTATATTTAGTAAAGTGTTAGTATGTACATTACTATTCTTAGAAGATAGATATTTTATTATATTAAGCCTATTGGTAATATTATTTCTGATATAATTGCAATGTTCTTTAAAAGTATTTTTATTGTCAAAAATTAAACCTAAAATTTTTAAATTATTTACATTATTGATTTTTATGTTTTAAAATTTATTTCTGGGCATTTACATTTAGTTTTTCTACATACATGCATATGTTTACACTTATCGGTTGAAATGATCGCCTCTGATTGTTTTGACCAGTTTTCGATTGTATTCAACGCATCAGAAAATTGTTTTTCGATTAAATTTGTATTTTTTTCTTTTGAAAGAATATAAAGATCGTCTGTATAAAGGCAGTGCTGTAAATTTTTTTGATTAATTATTAATTTGCTGATGTCATTGAAAGCAATCAAAAAGAGAGTTACCGACAGCGGAAACCTTGTGGGATACCGTTGAAGAGTGAAAACACTGGTGATACAATGTTGTTCACTCTGCAACGTATTTTCCTGTTGTTTAAGAAAGCCTTTACGAAATTACACATTTTTGGACCCACTTTCCATTCTTGTAATTCATTTAAAATAATATTTGGGTTAATCTTTTCGAAGGCTTTTTCAAAGTCTACAGACAATATTGAAGTATGGTTTTTTGTCGATAGGTTTTTAGAAATTATGTGATCTATATATAGTAGTGCGTCTAATGAGCTTGAATTTGTTTTGAAGCCAATTTGATTTGGGGAGAGCAAATTATCATATGAAAGATACCATATTAACCGCTTAGAAATTATTTTTTCTAAGATTTTTCCTATACATGGTAGTAGAGAGATCGGTCTATAGCTTGAAATATTGTTAATGTTTTTGTTTGGTTTTTTTATAGGTATGACTATGGCTACTTTGTACATTTGCGGGATTATACCGGTATTGTAAATATTATTATATAGATCTAGAATTCTAAATTTAAACTTTTGAGGACATTTTCTCAACATTTCATATGTTATTTTGTCTTGTCCTGGAGTAATGCCTTTTGCAGATTTTAAACTGTTTTCAATTTCGTTTAAATTTATATTAAAGTCTAAGTATTATTTTTGTTGTATAAAAGTTCATTGTTGTAGTTCGGGTCCGTTGTTGTAGCGGATACGGTATTGATTTTGGAACATTCTGAATATGAACCAATATTTAATGATTTTATCTGAAAGGGGGTATACGGGCCTGTTAGAAGTGTAATTCTCTTCCATAAAGTATTTACTGGTGTAGTTGGGTTTAAAGTTTTTGTAAATTCTTGAAATTTTTGTTTTTTTGCATTTTTTTTCTCCTTGTTGAATAATGCATTTTTTTTCGATATGTTATTAAGTTTTCTATTGTGTTGTTTTTTCGGTAATTTCTCCAAGCTATTTGTTTTTGTTCTCTCAAAGATTTTAATTCATTTGTCCACCAAGGAACGTTGCGTGAAGTAAATTTTGGAGTGGAAACAGGTATAGAAATATTTGCTGAGCTACGAATAATTTTCTGGATAATGGCTGCTTCTTTATTAACGTTGTCGGAAGGAGGAAGTTTAGCATTTAATTCCTCAATTTTATTTTGGTATTTCAACCAATCGGCTCGATTGCAGTTGAATTTGGCGATTTTGGAAATTTTAACATTGGATGGTTCTGAAATTTTGACAGATATTGTTATTGGAAAGTGGTCGCTATTATGTAAGTCTTCCGAAATATACCATGATATATATGGTAGGAGTTGTGGACTACAGAAAATTAAATCTATGTTAGTGAAAGTACCATGTGTAGAGAAATGTGTTGGAGAACTATTGTTTAAAATGGTTATATCGGAGTTTAAAAAAAAATCTTCTATAATTTTACCTCTGGAATTTGAATTAGAAGAGCCCCATAGCGAGCTCCACCCATTAAAATCTCCTGCCAGAATAATCAGAGTTTTAACATTTAAAATAATAGAACAGAGATCTTGACAAGTAATTATTTGTTCTGGTGGGATGTAAATTGATATAATTGTGATTGAAATTTTAAGGTCGACTTCTACTGCTACTATTGATAAGTTAGAAATTAGTTGAATATTTTTATGAGGGATACTTTTGTGTATTAAAATACCTGTTCCTTGTTTTGCAGTTATATTGTTTTGAAAATTATGAAAGTAACCAGAATATGGTTTAGGCAATTGGGGGTAGTTATTATATTTTAGATGTGTTTCCTGTAGACAAATAACTTGTGGGTGTTGTGATTTAATCAACAATTCTAATTCTTCGTAATTGTTATGATATCCTTTGATATTCCATTGCAGAATGTTAAGGATCATGAATAAGTTATATTTACTAAAATTGTAAGATTAGGAGTTTTAATCACGTAACCGTAAATATAAATTATTATATATAGTTCTGTTTTTCTTAACATTAGTATAAAGTTTATACAAATGCAAGATCATTATTACGTTTTATGATTCCATTAAGAAATCACTTTCTGAAATATTACTGTCTTGTGTAAGCATGGTGTTATTAGTTGCTTGTGTAGACATTAAGTTATTAGGAGATTTTGTTAAAAGTAAATCGAGAGTAGAATTTAAGTTTTCGTTGTTGTGTGAAGTTTCATGTGGTGGGTAATCATTTATTTTAGGTATTGATTTTCTGCAGTCGAATTTAGAATGGTTTTGTCTTTTTTTAAATTTTTATTTGTTGTATTTTTGATATTTTGAGTGTTGCTGTTTACTGAAGTAATATTATTTTTTCATTTAGTATTTGGAGAAGTTGTGTTTTCGATTTGTTCATTATTAGTGTTAGCGTTTTTAAGGGAAGTATTGTTTGAGTTTATTGTAGTTTGTTTTGAGGGCTGAGTTATTATCGATTTTGATGATGTTTCAAAAGATTGTGACAATAGATTAGTAGATAAATCAAATGGGTTTTGTTGTTTATACAACTTCCTAGCTTCATTCATTGTGCATTTGTTTTGAGTTTTTATTTTCAAAACTTCTTTTTGTTGAAGGTATTTTGGGCAAGTTCTTGAAGAAGCTGGATGTTCCCCAAGACAATTTGCACACATCGAACATGTACAGTTCTCTGGACTATGTGGTGGGAGGTTGCAGTTGTCGCATGAAGCATTACTTCTGCAATGTTTTGCTGTGTGTCCTAATAGTTGACAATTCTTACAGCGCATAGGATTAGGGTAATATTCATATACTTTAACTGAATACCACGCAACATTAATTCTCTGGGGAACTTTGTACAGGTCGAAAGTTAAAAGTATTAAACCTGTTGGGATGGCTTTTCCATCAATGATTTTTTTAAATTTATAAATATCAATAACTCCTTGGCTTTTTAATTCTTCCAGGATTTCTGCTTCCTTTGTTTGAATTAGATTACTGCCGCGTATTGTGCCTTTGCAGTTGTTAAGGTTGTTTTGATATTTAATAATGACAGGGCAGAGGCCCCCAAAATTTTTTACATTGATGAACTTCTCTGCAATTTTTTTGGTTTTTGGTTAAGACCAATAATGAACCATCGCGTAGGATATTTATATTTTCAATTTCCTTACTAATACCGTCTATTGCCTTTTTTTTTGCAAAGACACTGAATGAAGACAATGGCTTATTCGGATCGGTAGATTGTATAGTAATGAATTTTGGGTTGTACTGAGTTCCGCGAGAAGCATCTGCCAAACTTGGAAAAGCTTCGCCTAAGCCTGTTTTTTTCCGTTTTGATTTTGGGCTGTTTCGTCTTTCAGCTTCATCTAAAGAAGCTAAAAGACTAAACTGATTACCCAGTGGAACAGGATTGCCCACCGGCATTCTTTTTATTTTTATATTTTTAATTTAATGTTTTTTTTTTTTTTGTGTTAGTAATGAAAATAAAATTAGTAGAGAGAAAATAGAAAAGGTTAGAAAAGAGAAAAAAATACCTTACTTCTGGCTAATGAATTTGTTTTTGTTTTTATTATAAAAATTTTAATAGTTAAAAATACTTGAAAGAAGTCAAAATTTGCGTCTTAACACTTACAATATCAGACGATGATTGAGGATGATAATAATAATCATCAAATTGTACGACTAGAACGGAGAAATCTTAGAAACAATGCCAATATCTTTGAAGTTCCAGATGCTGAGTAAGTATAAATATATATTATTGTTTATATGAAAAAAATTCTAAAAAGTATGTAGATTTACACGAAATTTTCGACTCAATAAAGAAGGTGTGAAATACGTTTTTGATAAAATAAAAGACAGTCTAGAACAAACATATCGTTCAACAGCAATCCCTTCAATATTAAAGTTAGCTATATGTTTGCGATTTTTTGCTGAAGGAAGTTATCAAGTCGGGCTTGGAAATGATTACCACAACTTTATGGCTCAATCCACCGTATCAAAAACATTATCAGAGTGTTTACCTATATTACAATCCAAATTATGTAATGAATGGATTAAGATACAAATGACAGAAAACGAAGAGCATTTGGCAAAAGAACACTTCTTTAATAAAACAGGAATTCCAGGAATTGTAGGCTGTGTAGATTGAACTCATATTAAAATTATAGCACCCCCAGAGAGCATTAATGCTATGGTGGTAAGTAAAATATTTTCGCGAGCAAAACGTGTCTCTTTAAACTGAAATTTTATTTAGGTATGTGATCATAACTTGATTATACGATATATCGATGGAAGACATCCGGGTGCAAATCATGATTTCGTGTGGAATAGCAGTAAATGTAACGGGTATTTAAAAAAAAATATGATGAAGGAATACGAAATACTTGGTTACTAGGTAATATTTTCTAATTAACTAATACATATATACGAAATTTCAAAAGGTCATATTTTTTAAGGTGATTCCGGTTATCCATTACTGCCATATCTAATAACACCATTTCGAAGTGCAGATGAGGGAAGTTCAAAAGGAAATTTTAATAATAAGCATTCGAAAGGAAAAAACTGTGTAGAGCGTACTATAGGTGTACTAAAAAATCGATTTCGTTGTTTGATTGGTGAAAGAGGCTTACATTACAAAACAAAAAAAGTAACCGAAATAATTAATGTATGTTGTGCTCTACATAACATATGCAGATTTTATAAAATAGACGATTCAGAATTTGGGTCAAATTTGAATGAAACTTTTACACCAAATGAAAATTCTTTAAATGATATTAGTATTAATGAAAATCAAAATTTTTCTGCAGCTGCTATTAATATTAGAAATAGATTATTAAATGCAATTCAAAACTAAAATTTTCTTGTTTTTTTTTTTTTTTTTTAAACATTTTAAAAAAGCAACAGAATCATCCTTCTTCAGGTATTTTATACTGATTAGACAAATAAAACCAATATTTGAATCCTCCTTGGATACAATAAACTTAGAAAATATCATAATATTTTTATAAAAAATATTGTAAATAAGTATTACAAAATATGACTTAGAACATAATATCAAAATATTATTTTAAATAAAAAAACTTAAAAATTCTTAATTAATACTATAAAAATAAAAAAAAAATTCAAAAAATTTGTTATTCAACAAAATACTAAATACTATTCTTTAAGCAGACTTGATAACTCTTTAAGTTCTAATTCTTTTTTTCTTAATTCTAATTTTTGTAAAGCTATTTGTACTTTTGCTTTTTTAGTTGCACTGATTTCTTTTATTACATCTAAATTTTCTTTCTGCACCTCAACCAATGCATTTATTGAACGCTTTATGTCGTAAAGTGTTTTTTCCTTTTTTTTTGCCACAGAATAAATATCACTTTGAGTTGCAGTTTGCTTTTTTAAAAATATAAGCCTTTGATTTTTTTGGAGATTTTTTTCTTATAGGCGTTTGTTTTTGTTTAATTATTCTAGGTGCAACAAGATGTTGACGGTTCTGGAGACTGAGGAATTCCAAATAACTCTCCATCGGGTATAGTTGCATCTGTTAAATTTAAGATGTCATCTAATATTTTTTCACTTGGAGTTAATACTATTTCTGTATTTTCTCCTCCACCAATAGCTTTTTTTTCCTTTTTGTTGTAGCTTAATTTTTGTTTAGTGTTTCTTTTAAAATCAGCCCAAACCTATTTAAGAAAATAATTACTTTTATAGATCAGTAAATATTTTTAAATTTATACTTACTTTTTTCCACTCCTTTGTGGTACGAAGAGGTGGACCAAGAATGTTTAATGATTTACTCAAAAGTCTTCCCAGAATACATCCACTTGAGCTCTGCTGGATCCAAATTTACAAATTCCTCTTGCAATGTCTACATTAGCTTCCATTTCCTTCATCATTACGTCAAACTGTTTCTTGTTTGTTTTTTTTTACCTATATTAAAAATAAAAATATTATTGACTTTAACTAAAATAAAATTATATTATTTAAATATAAGTTATAAGCATTTCTTATTACCTCTTTTTTTTCAGTCTCCATTTTGTCACCTAGTTACAACAAGTGAATCAATTATACTCGTTTTTATTCACATTTTCTTTAGGGGTGAGATACATAATATATTAACTCACATATTTCTCACTAGGTGACTGGAAATTCCAAAACTTGTCACCAGGTGAGTAAAAGTGAGAAACATAATATAAAAACTCTTTGTTCACCTTTTTTTTTCACTAAGTGAGTTAAAGTGAGATACAGAATGAGGCTATAAAGCTATTACATTAGGCTACAAAGGCTACAAAGCTATCATTACATTTACAATTATATTTTAATTTTACTGTTTCAATTTCAAATTTGTTTTTTTGTTAATTTTCCGACCTTTTCTAGCATGAAAAATTCTTATTACTATCTACTTAAAACAATTTTAGTAAATTTTCGCAGATTTATGTGTCGAAAGAGTAATAGTTAGCAAGAAAATTTTTGATCACGTGACCAAGTGAAATTTACTTCTTAACAATAGATATATATACTTTGTTTATACCTATAACCTAAGAGCCAATACGAAATGATATTCTTAGAAGCACAAGAATACACAATGTATAAGAAAAAGGACAACGAAAAACTCTCTTAGATTTTTTAAGAAATTTAATTTTTTTCGCTCTCTGTTATCATAAAGGCATCATAATTCATATACATGCATATTTAACGCGAACAAATTTTTTAAACTAATTCTTCAAAGTGACAGTACCCCAATCTGTTTAGTTTCAGATTAACATGTACTGAACATAAAATTTATTCAGAAATAATATTTATTTACAGCTTTTAAGAAAATAAAATCGTTTAGTTCAATACTAAAATTAGATGAATCAAATTTTCTGCGAACTTTACTTATTTATATGATTAGAAAGTAATAAATGAGATATATAATGCTATAAATAGATTACTAAGTAAATAATAACTTAGAGAAATATATTGACAATTTTCAAAACTAGATATTTATAAAAGAAAAGATATCGTTAATGCTTAAAGTGGGAAACAACACTTGTCTATTATTTATTTATTTATTTAACTTATATAACTAAAATTAATTACCTATTATATAAACAATTAGTGGCACTAGCAACTGGAGGCCTTCGACCATAACTTGTCTATTATTTGATTAGAAAACAAAGAAAACGTTTAATACTATAAATTGATACCTAACTGAAGCTGTCTAAATATAATGTTGTTGTTTTGAGTTTGATATTTAAATGCACGATGTTTAATTTCATAGAAATTTTTCGAAGAAGAGTGGTGTTGCTTTAATTTGTGCTAAGTTAAAGTATTATTAATAATTTGTGGTAAAGATAAAGTAAAACAAAATGTCTAACTGCAGAGCAAGACACATATTGAACTTAGCAATTAAAAGGAATAAAAATAATCAGGGTAAATTTTATTAATTTTTGTTTGTCAAAGTACTAATTATTATAGTATTATATTCTCAATTAATAAATAAATTATTATTAAACTATTATTATCGGTTGATTAATTTTCTTCTAAAACGATTAGTTAGTTAATTAATGTTTTGGAAAATTATGACTACCTACCTATGTATTTTAATAATAATTGATGTATATTGAAATTCAGTGCAACTATTTCGTATTACCTTTTTCATGAGTAACCACTAAAATCCATTTGTTTTTATAGAACAAAAAAACGAAATATCTAGCAAAAATTCGCAAAAAAATAAAGCAAAAGAAATACCGAAAATACCTTTGAATGAAATTCCTATTTCTGAATCAGGCAAGTATTTGTAAATACTTCAAAGAGCTATTAATCTATTAAATTTATTTATCAATTTCGATAAGTAATATTATTACAATGTTTTTTGTTTATAGGTTTTTCGCTTGATTATTCAGAATACACAGCCAGTGAAATAGGTAGTAGTGACAAAAATTACGAAGAATTAAGTTCAAACAATTTGACCCAAATTGACCATACTCGAGAAGATAATTTAGAAGGGATGACGGAATATCCTCAAAGTACTGATAAATCCAGGAAAAGAAAGAGACAGTTGGATAAATGGGCAAGAAATGTTAAAAAAAATTTCAAACCGCATGGACAAGAATAAGTTGGTGCTACAGGTATTAATAAACCAAAGGCTGAAATCAAGCCTCCAAGCTATAAAGCTATAAAGTAAATGTCTAATATCTGATGAGAAAAGATTGGAAATTTTTAAAGAATATTGGGCATTGCGAAATTATGAAAGACAACGTGATTTTATAAATAGCAACACGGGTAAGGTAAACACAAAGACAAAAACTACTGGACTGACAAGTAAGAGAATCTTTACTGTAAATTATTACTTACCAGTACTTACAATAATGAACGGACAAAAGTTTGCAAAACAATGTTCATCAATACCATTGCCATAAACAAGGCCGTGGTTGATATTGCTCTGAATAAAAGAACGACTGCAAAGTGCAAACATCTGTGTTGCCGATAAAAGAAGAAGGCGCATTAAAATTAAACTACCACTCCAAATAAAAAAAGAAATTAAAGCACATATAGGTTTTCCTGTAGTACCTTCGCATTACAGATACCGAACGAAAATATTTATATCCAGATCTTAACATACAAATAATGTACCGTTTGTATATTGATTTGTGCCAACAAAAACAACAAGAAAATACTAAAAATCGGCCTATAGAAATATATTTAATAATGAATAATACTTAGGATTCCATAGGCCAAAAAAGATCAATGCCGCATCTGTATGGCGGTTATTAGCGGACACAATATAACAGAGTACGACCAACACCTACATAATAAGGATCTTGCAAAACAAAAATTACAAACAAAGAAAATGCCATTCAGTCTGATGGGTAAATACTTTCTATAAATTTTGATTTACAACAGGTCCTGATGGTGCCAAGTTATGTAACTAACAATGCACTATTTTATAAAAGGCAGCTAGCAACTTATAATTTTACGATTTATAATGCTGTATCTAAAGAAGGTGTTTGCAAAATTTGGCATGAAGGAAAAGGTGGTAGAGGAAGTGCTGAGATAGCTTTGTGCCTTTTTCAGCACTTTCAATCTCGAACGAAATTAAAGAAATTTGTTGTGTTAATGACCGGAACATCAGTTATTGCAGGCACTATACAAAAAAGCAAAATGTATTGCTCGTTTAAAGTATAACGATGTGATGTCACTATTTGAATGCAGTCCACCAGCTTTGAGTAGATATTACTACGGCTTTTATGCCAATCTTCATCATACAAACCGTCTGGATGACGATGAAATAAATTAAAATATTATTATTTTCAAACCAAATTTTTAGGATACGTAATAATAATATAAACTTTAGTAATAAGCTTATAACAATTAATTTCTTAATTTTTTTTTTATTTTTTTGAATTAATTTTTCTTCTTAATAAACTTTTAATAAGCTTGAAAAAATGAATTTCCTATATTTTTTTTTATTTTATTAAATAAAATTCATTATTTATTTTATTAAAATTAAAAAAACTATTTTATTGCAGATTATTATCGAAATAATTACTATTTTCAAACTTTATTTCTATCCTGTAGACACCTAACTGTATCTACTTTTGGCCCTTAAAATTAAAAAAATTTAGTGCTATAAATAGATATCTTATAAAATAATAAATTAAAGCTTTTTTTATCAGACCAGTTATCGTAGTTTGGAAAATTTAAAGCTATATATATTGTATAACTAATTTGGTTTTTAATTTTGACACTACTGTTCATTACTACAGAAAAAATTCGTTAATTAGAAGTACAAAATTATAAAACATTAATTTTCTCGAAAAAAACTATTTCCGAGTTATCTAATTTTAGTATTCAACCCAGGAAATGTTCTTTTCTTATTTATATTAGTGGAATTGCGGTGGTAATATTTGTTTTTTTATTAATTTTTTAAAATAATTATTTTAGCTTGACCTATGAATGGATATATAAAGCATATACATATTTACGTATGTGTGTGTTTAGTAAAATTAAAAATAATTTTATTATTTATGAATAAGAACATAACGTATTGAAGTAGGTAAATAAATAAAAATACGAGGAAAAGTGTAGTAGAGTAAACTGTGTCAACTATGGGATACCCGTATGACCGTTATATAAACATTATATCACTATTATTATAAACATTAATTACTTTTGAGAAAATTTCAAACATACCAGCTTTATTAAGTGTTTTGTAATGCTCATATAAAGGAGTTGCATGGCAGCTATTCGAACCCACTGTAGTAGGCCAACCAAATTTTGCAGTAACTTTAGCCATTACATTAAACTATTTTTGGCAAAATTTCAGTCACCCAACTTCAATAGGCTGGGTGGCACAATGGTTAGAGTTCCGACCTTTCATGCGAGAGGCCCCGGGTTCGAATCCCAGTGAAAGTGAAAAAAAAACTTTCATCTGGTTTTCAACTCGACTCAGCTACCATTCGCCTTTGGGTTCAAATTAATGGCTTAATTAATAATTATACATTTTTAATAAAAAATACATAAATATAACTATATAAACAAATACAAAATATAATCAAATAATTCAATTAAATAATATAACTCACTGATATAGAATACCATATACCTCAAGTACAAAATTATTACAATATAAACAAAATAGAACTGTATTTATTGAAAATCTAAGACATTTCTACATGTTACAAGGCGCAGTACTATCTCATGTATAAATTGTATGTGGAATTCATTTGATCAGTTCTAATATATGAATATAACTACCCTGTTCCGACATGCACATATATAGTCAGGCAGTTAAGCCTATCACAGTGAACAGTTAGCATGTAGAGGTGCCGGCAAAAAAAAAAAGGTATAGAGTAATGCACATATAAAATAAGAAGTTGTATGGCAGCTACTCGAACCCTTTGCAGTAGACCAACCAAATTTTGCAGTAACTTTGGCTATTACACTAAACTATTTTTGGCAAAATTTCAGACATCCAACTTCAATAGGTAAAGAGTAATGCTCATATAAAATAAGAAGTTGTATGGCAGTTACTCGAACCATTTGCAGTAGACAAACCAAATTTTGCAGTAACTTTGGCCATTACACTAATCAAGTTTTGGCAAAATTTCAGACACCCAGCTTTAATAGGTATAGACATAAAGTATAACTATATACATAGAGTATTCACGTAGAACAAAAAAAAAGTATTTTTATTTCATAAAATAAACTTTATCGTATTTTAGTTTATTTTTATTTTAATTTTTAGTTTTTTTTATATTTTGGTTTGTATGTCAATCGATGTGTGTACATTTGTATATATTTCTTTTTTTTTTTTTTTTTTTTTTATGTATATCATATCAATCGCTGTTTTATGTATGTGCACAGTTTGTGTATATTTTGATTATAAAATAAAAAAATATTGATAGAAAAAGAAGAATGAAATTTCTTTTTTTTTTGGAAAAATTAATAAAATTTTATTTAACAGTTTTCTTTTTAATATTAGTACTTGAATGGGGAATAAGAACATTAGTACCTAAATAGGGAATCAGAAAAAAACAAAAGCTAATATAATTAATTAAAAAAAAATGTTTATTGTTTAAAATTAACTAAGAGGGTGGAGTCGCCATTGGTCGGACGAACTGTTGGCGGTTTTCTTTCAAATTATTAAAAAACAATAACTAATAATCGTAAAATCTTTTTGTATATTTTATTAGTTTATAAAATAACTAAATTTTATAGTTCACACTCTTTTTTATTGAAAAATTTAATATTTTTTCTTAAATAAGATTTTAAACGCAATTATTCGATTTTTGTTAAAAGTCGGACATTGATTAAAAACCTTTTTTTAATCTCTTATGTAGCCTGACATTGGTGAAAAGACTTTTTTATTTCTTATGTTGCTATAGTACATAAAATTTGTGTGCAACAGTAAAATTTCAAAGACAGCTAAAAACAACATTTTTTCTTCTAGTCCTACCTAATGTAATCTGTATTTTCTTTGCAGATTATTTTTAAAAGTTGATCGGCCGTTAGTCCATTTTACAAATTCTCAAAAAAATCCCTCTTTCTTTTTTATATAACTAGGTAAATTATTTAACAAAGCCGCTTTACATTATTTTTAATCAATCACTTTCGTTGGGCTTTTTCCCACATGAGTACAAATTTAATTTTTTGACATATTATCGGCTTTTCAGAAAATGTATTAATATTATTAACATTAATACGAAATTAAACTAACAACAACATGGATTAAGCAAGGTTGTTCTGCTACTTTATGAAGTAACTCTAAAATGGAAAATGAGTATCAATTGATTCCATATATACGGATTTTAGCAAAGCTTTCTATCGTGTTGATCATAAAATTTTGTATTATAAACTTAAAGAATTAGGAGTTTCCGGTTCGTTTTTTGCATGATTTTATGAACGAACACAAAATATTAAATTTCAAAACATTTTGTCAAAGGTGTTTCGAGGTAACCAATTAGGCTCACTTCTTTTCAATTTATTTATTTCAGATCTTTCTACAAAAGTAATGAATGTTAAAGCCGTTTCATTTTCTGTCGATCTTAAAGTTTACCAAGTTATCAAGGATAATTCTGATGTTGCATTACTTTAAGCAAATCTTAATTGTTTAAAAGATTGGTGTTTCTGCAACAAGTTAGAAATAAATTTAGCAAAATGCAAGGTTATTTACTTGATACCAAAAAGAACTGCATTTCCTTTCGGTTATACAATAGAAAGTGTGTCCAGTTTAACTGATATAGGTGTTCCCATATGGATATTAAAATTAACTTTAATCTTTATTCTGATTAAATGATTTCCAAACGGAATGAAATGTAATGATTTATTAAGAAAGGCTAAAAATTTTTAGAAGCACTGCAGTGATAATAGTTCTCTACTGCTATTTAATCTAAAAACGCACATATTGTGCGAGTTAATAGTCGCAGTACCTGAGCAACAAAAATTTTTTTTGTTCATATTATCCTATCTAAAAATCCGTTAAGCTTGAATTGGATATATATTGTTATTATACGACTTTAAAGAGCAATGTGCGGTGCTTTGATTTTTTTCTTTAAAAATTTTATGTTTATAATTAAAAACAATTATTAAAAAACTATTAAAAATATACAAAAAATACACCTCTACTGATAGCCACTAGTGGTGGGATAATATCGATAGGACTATCGATAATAAACAAATATCGAAAATATCGATATAAAAAAAAATATCGATACCCTATTAAAAAGAATTATATGGCATCAAAATCACAGTAAGCGTTGTTATTGGATATACAATTTAGTTTTGGTGATTTCCCAAAAATTTAAAATTTACCGTAAATTCGTTGTTTAAGTGTAGTGTATATTTTGTTTTGAGTACATATTTAAAATTATTTATTTGATAAAAAAATAATTGGTAGGTACCACTAAATTAGTTAAACAAAAATATTATAAAAACATATTTAATTGGTTACCAATAACTTATTATTTTTTATTTTGAAAAATATTTTTTAAATTACCCTAGGTTTAAGAATGGCGACAACATCATTACTTGGTAAATCTAAACTTATTTTTTTTTACAAAAAGTGCTGGTGGAAAACCTATAGCTAAATGCAACATTTGCAATAAATAATGCAAAACAAGTGGTAATACTAGTAATCTTATAGATCACATGCGAAGGTTGCACAGATCTGAGTGGGACAAAGCAATTCAAAATGAGCCTTCAACATCGTCTGGTCAAAGACCACTGCCATTATATTTTGCATCTAAAGAATCATATGATGTGAACAGTCCTAGAAATAAATTACTTTTACATAAATTAATGGGTTTTATAACTAAAGATTTTCAACCTTTCAGTATTGTAGAAGATACTGGGTTTAAAGAATTTGTAGCTGAATTGGACAGCAAATTTGTACTGCCATCTCGTAGACATATAAGTGATGTTATGTTACCAAATCTATATGAAAACGCACGAAAAAAATTGAAGGATATGTTAAAAAATGTAGAATTATGTTCCTTAACTACCTACACCTGGACGTCATCCATTACAGAAGGATATATTACTGTAGCATGTCATTTTATAGATTGCAAAAACTTAATGTCAGCAGCTATATCAACTAAAAAGATTGAAGGTAGTCACACAGCTGACCATTTAAAAAATATATTATCATCTTAAATTATGATAGATTGGGAAATTTCGGACAAAGTGTCAACTATTGTCACAGATAATGCTGCAAATATTGTTGCATTGTTGTTCTTTTTTTGTTGTAATTTGTTGTATTTTTTATTCAATTTTCAAATATAATACGATCGATATTAATTTCGATAATATCGATAGTTAAACACAAACAATCGATAACTATCGATTGTTGGCACTATCGATATTATCCCATCACTAATAGGCACATTACTTCGGTGTGTTTCTATTACGTCTCCTCTTAAAAAAAGTCAAGGCTGGCTGTTCTGAAGACTTTTATTTAAAAGTGGTGTTATTTTAGCAAAGTTGGTAGACATTAAAAATCTTTTGTTTTTACTTTTCCAGTTTTTGTTGATGTGAAAAGTTATATATATAAATATGTATGAGTTTTTTTTATTTGTATAATTCTTCTGAATATGAAGAAAAAAAAATAAGATGGAATATTAAAAGAAGTATAAGAAATAATTAAAATTCTTTTGAATTATCTACATCTTATAAGTAAAAAAAGGGTGTCAAAAGACTTAAATTTGGATTATGTACCTGTAATTTTTAAATAAGTTTAATAAAAATATTTTTTATTTTTACATACTTAACATAAGTAACTGAAATTAAAATTTATGAAATTCATTATTTTTTTTTTAAATATATATTTAATATTTTTAACAAAACAAATTCGATTGCATTTAAATTAATTTTGGTTTTTCCATTTTTGTTTAACATTCAATAATTTAAAGAAAAACCTAAGCTTGATACTTCTTTATAGGTAAAATTAGAAGTGAAAAATTAAAAATTATGATTTTAGCAACTGACATCACGTCAATATAATTTTTGAGCATATTAGAATCATTACTTAAGTGATAGTTGTCGTATGTTACACCTACCAGAATAAGGGTGATAATTTTTTCTACAAATCCCCTTGAAGACCAAATATAATATAAAATTGTAAAAGCATATAACATAAACAAAGTATTAAATATTGTAATTAAAATTTAATAGACAGTATTTCAAGTCCAAATGCCAAAGAAAACTTCATATAGTAAATTTTTTAAAGCTTTTTTAAAGCAAACTTTTAAATCCAATTTGTTTGATTCGTTTCTCCTTTTTAGACCTATCTTTTTGTTTTATTTTGATTAACAATTAATCTATTCCCCAAAGTTTTAATTCTTTTTCCCAACTAAATTTTTATAATTTATAGTACATATTTAGAAATGTGATTACCTAATATTTTAATAAATTTGTCATAAGTTGAAAAGGGATCACTTTCATTACATAACTGCCCAATTTACATTTTGCATATTTACATAAACATTATTTTTAATTTCAATTTAGTTGAAAAAATAGGAATCTTTAAAGATAAAGAAATAAGAATATGGTCTCATATACGCAAATTTAAGTTTTAATTATAGCTTTTAACTTTTTTTATCCATTTCTAAGCCTCATAAAAATATGATCTATACAATTGCTGATATAATCGGAAATACGGGTTGGTTCACTAAAACTGTTTACTTTTAGTATTTATAAATATCTTTATAATATATAAATATCTTCAATTACTTACAATATAATATAAAAACCTGAATAATAAAAATTGTTTATACCTACACTCACCGGAAAATCACTGCATTCACAAATTCTGAAAAGCCAATTTATTAGGAGAAATATTTTCAAATAACCTTTCAAAATAATCTTTCGTTCAAATTAACTTACTTTAAGCTACAATTGTGCGCAAACTTGTTTCTGATTCTATTGAACGCGTTTCTGTTAAGGATATAAAAAATCACATCCATTCGTTAAAAAAAAAGCGCCAGGTCCAGACAATATTTTATTAAAAACGATTAAAAAAGGCTTTGGTATACATTTGAAAAATATTAAATGTATGTTTAGAGATATATTTTCCAGTTGCATAGAAAACTGCATCTATTAACCAATCAGTAAGCCTAATAAACAAAGATCCAAGCAATATTTTTTACTAGAAATAGAAAACCTTCACTAGCTCCCTTCACTAGTGTATGTCTTATAATTTACTAAACTCATATTATCAAAATCATAGTTTTAAGTTTTAGTTTAAGGTAGCTCAATCTTTTAATACAAAAACCAAAAACATAAAATACTAAAAAAATTTTAAAATTCTCCAAACAAATTTTAAAATTCTTCTGAATAGGTTTTTTGCCATTTCTCCTCCTAGGTTTGATCATAGTAGAAAATATTTATTAATTTTTGGCCACTTAAAATAAGTATTTAAAGAAATATTAAAGTTGAAAAGCAATGACTGTAACACTTACCGAAATTTAATTTTAAGTGATATGTAAAATATAAATAAAGAGATATAAAAAGCTATTGTGCCGCAATAGGTTAACGGAAATTTAAAAAAATTTTAGAGACTTTCTTTTGGATCAATTTGGTACTTCGCATAATTGGGAGTAATTCGCTTCATTTTTTTTGAACAATCGTTGTGCCGATATGATTTAAATTTTTTTTGCGACTTTATATTGGGTAAAAGAAGTACTTCGAAAATTAGTCGTAATAAGGTTCCAAGTTCTTTTTGAAAACTGGTCGTGCCTATATGGGTTAACAAATTCCAAGAGTGTTAATAGAGTCATCTCTATTGTCAAAGAGCAACACGTATACAAAATTTGAAGTGCATCTGTTTTTAATTGAGAGCGAAGTAGCCAAAAAATCTTTAAACAGTTGCTGTGCCATAATAGATTAACAGAGCTCGAGATTTTTTTTTTGAATCAAAATAGTACTTCGCAAAATTGAACGTAATTCGCGTCCAAAAATTTTTTTTCAGTCGTCTTGTCGATATGGTTGAACAAACTTCAAATCAGTTAAAATGAGACGTGTAATTCTTGAATAACTGGATTGTCAAAGAATTACATGTAAAAGTTTGAAGTAAATTTTTTTAAACCCTTTTTTATTTTAGAACAAAAAAGTTTAAATACTTACAGCACAGGTCTCACTTTGCTGTCCGTTTGATCAGAGTTTTCATGGTAATCGACTGAGCAGTTAAGGATTCTATACGTTATAAACATACAAACATTTACTTTAACATATCGTCTTTGTGGGGTTAGTTATTCGCCGTTTAGGATCAGTTTGCATATGCAATATTTTTTAAATTTTTTGGAATAGTTTTGCGGTACTTTATACATTTTAAAAAATTTGGTGCATATGCAACAAAATTGTCATACAAAAATTTTCACTTTAGGAATTGGTTCTGTTTTGTCATACTTTGAATACGTTACGCCAAACGGCAATTTTTTCTTGATTTCATTTCAATGTTGCGGTCGCAAAGTTAATATTGTTTAGGAAGTGAGTCGTGACTAGTGAAGCAAATAAATTTTGTTTTTATGTTGGTGTTGTTTTGCCGCAAGTAAATATTGCAATTTGCAGAAAAGTGAAATTAATTTTTTTCATATAAATAAAAAATATATTCAGTATGCATTTGATTTTCAAAGGGTGCGGATGTCGTCGCCTGTTCCAGCTTTATCAAAAGAAATATTAATGTAAAATTTTAATTAAAATCGTTTAAAATCAATAACTAATTTTTTTAACTATTTTAGACTAATGATTGGAGAATTTCCAGTATGTGAAACTCCAATTCAAACACATAAGCAAATTTTAATAGGAACGTTTAATTTTTGAGTATATTATTACTAATTTATTTGCTTGTAGAAAATTACTATGGCGTAAAAGACCATAATTGAGTAGATTCTAATGATTCAGACGAAGTACGTAGTATTTTATACATCTAAAAATGGTAAACATATTAAAAAATAATAGTACCTTTGTATTTATAAGGAATTATAAAATATTTGCAGCTACTGAAACACCAAAATCAAACAAACGAAAAAAGAATGCACCGCATCTATAAAATGCAACATAAAAAAAATTATAAAAAGAAGGAAAAGAATATGTAAATATTAAAAATAACAAAACCAGCTTGTAAAGCTACATTCTTTCTTCTTTGTACAAAAATTTTCAGGGAAGATAACCGTAAATCCATTTTTTCCTCGTTTTGGAATATAAAAGATGATCAAAAGCTAATCTAAAACTGAAAAAAAATTTTGAAATATATAAACCTACAGCAACTAATCTTGTATCTATTTAATATCTGAATGGGCGTATACTGCAAAACAATTCCATAACGACGATGTATTGATAAAGAAAAAAAAAATTATATATTAGCGAAAAAAAATTTTATTTTTCGTTTTTAAAACTTATATAATTAAAAAATTCGTTTTAAATTATTTGCGCAAAGTTTTTTGAAATATTTATTCTTATGGGTTTTGACCGCCTTTCTGGTTCATATTCCAATTCGTGGTCCTTATTCCAAAATATTATCTGGATTGGAATTTCTCCTAAAATCTTATTTTGTACAATCAAATATTTTACATTTATAAAACTCTTACTATTTTTAAATTTTTGACACTAATTAAAAGATTTCTTGTTATGATTTCTATCATAATTATAATTAATTATGATGGAAATTAAAGCAGTTTATCCAAGTTTTTCTCCATTCCTCTATGTTCTTAGATTTCTTTTTAAACTCGCGATCCAGAAATGAAGATGACTATGTCAATACAATCTTTGCTTAATATATTCGTAATTGACGGGATAGGAATAAAATATGCTTAAATATTGTATTATGTTTTCGTTGTTGATTTCTCTTTGAATATTTTCCGTTTCTTTTCTTCGAAAATAATTCGAAATTTTACAATACTACCTCTTCTCTTATTAATCTTCGCAGTAATACATTTTGTATCACCAATGTTTCCATTATTATTTCGATTTGTTTTTCAATAACATGTGAAGTACATTACATAAGCACAAAAATATGTAACTATAAATATTATTACCTTTCAATTTTTAAAATTTTGTGTTGATCTAATGATTTGTTAGCTGTATTTTTGTGTTGATGTTATCTAAAAAATGAAACGATCTTAGTTTGTACAACTTCCATGGGAAAAAATTTATAAACTTACATGGTGATAATATTACCACTGCTTTTTTAACTTCTACGTCTTGCTGGTGTTAATTGAAATTTTTTGTCAGAATTATTTTGGTTTACTTTATCCACTTTATATCTAAAAAAAAAAATTTTACTCAAAAAAAATTGTAGTTCTCTACTTAGGTTAAATCATAATTAAGCTATAAACAAAGACTACTCAGTCAGAAAAAACATTTTCTCTAGTTTTTTTAATATCGTAAAATATAGTTGATCATGGTTGATCGTATTATAATGACTTATGACCAAGACGTACAATATCTTTAGGCCATGAATTGAAATTATTAGAATGTATTATTCATACATTCAAACAAAATGAAGAATTTTTTTTTTAGTTTTGTAATTTTTTGAAAAAACGAGGAAGAGTGTAGTAGAGTAGACTGTGTCAACTCTGGGATACCCGTATGACCGTAACATATACATTATATCATCCGGTTAAATACTTTTGGCAAAATTTCAAACATGCAGCTTTATTAGGTGTAGAGTAATGCTCATATAAAAGGAGTTGTATGGCAGCTACTCGAACCCTTTGCAGTAGCCCAACCAAATTTTGCAGTAACTTTGGCCATTATACTAAACTATTTTTGGCAAAATTTCAGACACCCAGCTTCATTTGTTGTAGTGTAATCCTCATATAAAAGAAGAAGTTGTATGGCAGCTACTCGAATCCTCAGCAGTAGACCAACTAAATTTTGCCAGTAACTTTGGCCATTACACTAAACTATTTTTTGCAAAATTTCAGACACCCAGCTTCATCAGGTGTAGTGTGAAGCTCATATAAAAGAAGGAGTTGTATGGCAGCTACTCGAACCCTCTGCAGTAGACAAACCAAATTTTGCAGTAACTTTGACCATTATACTAAACTACTTTTGGCAAAATTTCAGACACGCAGCTTCCATAGGTATAGAGTAATGCTCATATAAAATTAGAAGTTGTATGGCAGGTACTCGAACCCGTGGACCAAAATGGCTGAATTTAAAACTCGATTCCGTTTTTTGCATAAAAACGAATTTGTGAAAATTTCATAATCCTAGCTCCTTTACTTTTTGAGTTATCGTGATGACGGACGGACGGACGGACATACATAGCTAAATCGATTTATTTTTCGATTCTGATCCGATCCATACACTTGAGTCTATATCTACCCCCCCTCCTTCTCTGCGTCACAAACGTAATGGCAAATTTATTATACCCTTGGACTATATAGTCATACGGGTATAATAAGGACTTTTATGAATTTTACCCCATTTGCTTTCAGACTTTTCTTTATCAAATATTCCCCTAAATAATTTTACATAAAAATAAAATTTGGAGTTTTTTTTTATAACATATCAAAACTTCAGCTTTTAACTGAAAATTTTAATATTTATCAATTTTTGCCTAGCATTTCATAACGTAGTCAATTTTGATACTGTCAAAAAATAAGGAGAGTACACAAGAGTAAAAATTTTAAATAATTTTAGTAAACCTAATCTAACTTAAAAAGCTTTATAAAAATCTGTCATGCAAATTTGGTAAATAAATTTTTTTTTTAATTCAGTTTTTATATTTTTGATTTAAATTAAAATACCTAAAATATATATCAAAATAAACGAAGTTTTTAGAAGTTTTTTCTTTAGGCTCATAAAAAAATTAAATTTCAAATCGTATTTTCTAGCTTTACATGGAGAATTTCAAAATTTTACAACAAATTTATCATCATTCAACCGTATTTCTGGGTTTTCAATATTTATTTTTCTTTATACAGTGTTATACATTAGAAAAAGAAAGTGCGTGCAAAAAGTAGCCGTACTTTAATACGTAGATTTTATATTACTGTTTTTAAAATTTTAAATTAAATAAATTTTTTTAAGTATATTAATATTTTGTAACTTTTTAATAAATTATGGTTCTAAAATGTTCGGTTTCTAGATGTAAATCCAATTATGATCCTAATTTAGAATTTTCAATAATTTATGATAGCAAATTAAAATTTTTGTTTTTGTTATGTTATATATACAAGTATATAAATTGAATTTTTTTTGTTAAGTTATAAATTGAAATATTTTAGTTTTTGAATTTTATAATTTCTAGTACATATTTATAAGTTCTGTTAATTTTTAACGCATATTTTTTTCTAGATTTTAGTGGATTAGGCCAAATGGTGATACCACTTTTAAAAGAACGCTCCATATTCCCTGCCTCAAAGGTGGTGTGGAAATGATAATAATTTAAGATATATTAAAATTTATTTTATATCTATATATATAAAAGCGAAAGTTTGTTTATTTGTTTGTTTGTTTTTTTTGTATGTAGCGAATAGACTTCTCAACAGCTCAGCCGATTTTCATGAAAATTTGCATTTAGAGGATTTTGGGTACGAAAAGAAATCGTGGCCCAAAAATTTTGCTCTAACGGACCGCCAAGTTGGGGGCTGTGGCGCAAGTATTTAAACTTCTTAGTTCTATAATGAAAACGGTTCGAGCGATTGACTTCAAATTTTGTATACGTGATGCTCTTTGAGAATTGAGTAGACACTATTAACAGTTTTGGAATTTGTTAACCCATGTCGGGCCGACGGGTGGTCAAAAAAAAATTTGGGCCCAAATTTTGTCCGATTTTACGAAATTCTGCTTTAGCTTAAAAAAAGAAAGCCCCAAAAAAAATTTGAGTTTCATTAACTCATTACGGCCCAACAGCTTTTTATAGGTTTTTTCAATACTTTACTCTAAATTCGAAACGGTTTGACCAATTGACTTCAAATTTTGTATACGTGATGCTCCTTGAGAATTGAGTTGACACTATTAACAGTTTTGGAATTTGTTAACCCATGCCGGCCCGACGATTGACAAAAAAAAGATTTGGAAGCAAATTACGTCCAATTTTGCGCAATACTGCTTTGCCCAAAGAGAAAGTGTAATTCCGTTAACCCGATGGGGCACAGTGGCTTTTAATAGATTTTTGCGTTACTTAACTCTAAATTAGAAACGATTTGACCGGTTGATCTCAAATTTTATATGTGTGAATCAACTTGAAAATGGAGTTGAGTCTGTTAACAGTCGGTCCTACGATTGGTAAAAAAATTTTTTGGAAGTAAATTACGTCAAATTTTGGAAAGTAGTTTGTACTTCTTTGAATTACAGAAAGTTTCAAAAATTACTAGAATAATCCTAGAAAAATCGCTTTGAAACGATTCATACATTTTAAAATTTACATTTACACCGTGTGTAATTTTTGTGTTAACTTTTTGCAGTAACATTAACTTCAATTAAACCTCCATTGAGAGGCGCAGCAACGCGCACCGGGTATTAACTAGTTACAGATAAAAATATTTTTTGTTTGCAATTTTTTTTACAATATATTTTACATAAACCATTTTCGTTTTTTAAATTTAATTTGCTGTGTTACATTCCAATTCAATATTTTCATTTAAACTAGTTTTGTTGATTTATTTATTGCCGACGCTGCAGCATATTTTTAAAATTATCATTGCCATTGAAAGCTTATTAAGAAGCTTTTAAAAAAAGTAAAATATATGGAGGTTATATTTTCAAAAAAGAATTTCTGAATAAAAACATTAAAATTTTTTATATTTGAATATATTACAAGAATTTTTAAAGATGGAATTTTACGGTCTGCTTTGAACGAAATTAAAAAAAGTTACAAATTAATGAGTTATAATTATTTTAAAACCAGCCGTCGAATCAAAACTCCCTTTTCCCATAATACTAAGTGTTAAATGAGCCTCCTAAAATCTTTCGTGTCTTTTCATGTTTCTCTTTTCATATCTCTTATGAAGATATTGTACGTTATGTTTATACCCGTATGACTATATAGTCCAAGGCTATAATAAATTTGCCATTACGTTTGTGACGCAGAGAAGGAGGGGGGGGTAGATATAGACTCAAATGTATGGATCGGATCAGAATCGAAAAATAAATCGATTTAGCTATGTATATCCGTCCGTCATCACGATAACTCAATAAATAAAGAAGCTAGGAATATGAAATTTTCACAAATTCGTTTTTATGCAAAAGAGGAAGCGCTATTTAAATCCAGCCATTTTGGTCCACGGGTTCGAGTACCTGCCATACAACTTCTAATTTTATATGAGCATTACTCTATACCTATGGAAACTGCGTGTCTAAAATTTTGCCAAAAATAGTTTAGTATAATGGCCAAAGTTACTGCAAAATTTGGTTGGTCTACTGCAAAGGGTTCGAGTAGCTGCCATACAACTCCTTCTTTTATATGAGGATTACACTACACCAAATGAAGCTGGGTGTTTTGCCAAAAATAGTTCAGTGTAATGGCCAAAGTTACTGCAAAATTTGGTTGGTCTACTGCAAAGGGTTCGAGTAGCTGCCATACAACTCCTTCTTTTATATGAGCATTACTCTACACCTAATAAAGTTGAATGTTTGAAATTTTGCCAAAAGTAATTAACCGGATGATATAATGTAAATGTTACGGTCATGTGGGTATCCCAGAGTTGACACAGTTTACTTTACACTCTTCCTCGTTTTATATATACAAATGTTCTTTATTCGTATCATACAATATCATAAATTCACAATAAAAATGTATTGCATACTTACATTTTTAACAAAATATATTACGCATCAAATAATATTCAAAAGAAATTAACAATGTGTTTCGGTACACGGAAGCTTACCATAGTTATGCCCAAATTCATTTGCAATATTCGTTATATTTTTAAATATTTTTATAGTGAAAATATTTCCAAACTATATATTAAATTTATATTTGGAGGAGGACGAAGTGCTTAAAATTGAAATGTATAAAACACAACTATATAGATATATATATGCATATCTTCATAGAGATTAATAAATATCTACATACAAAAAAGAAGAACAAATAAGCAAAAAAATAAAACGTTTTTATTAAAAAAAAAAAAATAGTTAAAATTGTATCAGCATATCGAAATATGTGAAATTTACATACAGATATATATTTACAGAAACAAATAACAAAAAAAATTTTAAATAAAAATTGTATAACGAGATATAAGTACACATGTATATATACATCAACCTACTTATAAATAAAAAATCAAAAAATACCAAAAAAAGGACAAAAATAAAAGCAAAGACCGTATAACAAAGATCTTGCATACTTTTTTACTAAGTTCATAAGATCAGCTCAAATTCCCATTTTACGATTTGGGAGAACGAAAATTGACTTTTATTCCTTGTTCTGACTGAATACTTTTTGTATATAGTTACTATATGGTTAAATTATTCTTTAAAAAATAAATAAATTTTAAGAATTGTTTTAAGACTTAATAAATTAAGAGCATTTAATATTATTTATAGTGTTAATGTAATATTTTAATAATATATTATTAGAAAACATTAATTAGATTATTCTTATTTTTCTAAGAAGTGTAATATTTTATAAAATATTACTCTTATCAAGAATAAAATTCAGCATAAAACAAAATTTTCCTAAACACTGAATATATTTCTTATAAGAATACATTATTGAGTGTTCGGTTGATGCAAGTACAATTCCTATTTACCGAAAATAAAATTTATCTTAGATATTTTAGAAAATAACAGAAAATTTAATAATATATTAATAATAAAATAGAAAAATATTAATCGTGTTTGGGAAGATATTAGTAGAAAAACATTTCTTTATTTGAACTTAAATTAACGTTCTTTAAATTTTTCTTAAACACGCTAAACTTAGAAAAATATGTCAATCAGTTTTATTTAAAATTTATTTAAGAAAGAAACAAATTGGAAGGAAGAATTGGCATAAATTTTATGAACAATATTTTTTCTATATAAAATTTAATAATATTAATAAAACATTTTCTTAAAGTAAAAAAAATATTTAAATAAAAAAACTTACTTTGAAAAAATCCTTATCAATCTGTCTATCCTTATTATGTGTACATGTTTTATTTTTAACATTGAATTTTATCCAATAATTTTATCAATTTTTATATATATATTAATATAAACTATATACTTTAATAATTTATCGAATAAAAACACTTTTTTTAATTTAAAAATTTTAATATAATTATGTATAAAATGTATGTATATTATACATATTCAATTTTAAAATTTTTGACAAAAACACTTGTTTTTCACTAAATTAGACGAGAATTTTTAAAATAATTTCAATAAAACAAACAAATAAAATAATTTAATTTAATTTAACTTTAATCAAACAGTTAAAGAACAATGTTTTTGCATAATTTTTCCAGGATCAATTTCCTTTAAAGATTATCCGAATTGGAATTATACTTAAACTTCTTCGTGACAAAAATTGTGCGTAATTGTTTATTAGATTTTCAACTAATTCTAAAATTGATTGCTTGTTTAAGAAAAAGTTCAAGAGAAAAGAGAGAACCTTCAAATTTGTGATCCGTTCATCTTCGTACAAAATTAATTCTATACAACAAAAAGATATAAATAATAAAAACGAGGAAGAGTGCAATAGACTGTGTCAACTCTGGGATACCCGTATGACAGTATCATATATATTATATCATCCGGTTAATTACTTTGGGCAAAATTTCAAACATACAGCTTTATTAAGTGTAGTGTAATGCTCATATAAAAGAAGGAGTTGTATGGCAGCTACTCGAACCCTCTGCAATAGACCAACCAAATTTTGCTGTAACTTTGGCTATTACACTAAACTATTTTTGGCAAAATTTCAGACACGCAGCTGTAATAGGTACAGAGTAATTCTCATATAAAAAAATAAGTTGTATGGCAGCTACTCGAAGCCATGGACCAAATGGCAATGACGGCTATTGCAAAAAAAACGAATTTGCGAAAATTTCAAGATCCTAGCTTCTTTAGTTTTTGAGTTATTGTGCGGACGGACGAACGGACATACATAGCTGAATCGATTTATTTTTCGATTCTGATTCGATCCATACACTTGAGTCTATATCTAAATAAAAAAAAAGTAAGTATTTTAGACTTATTTATTGAATTTTTCATACGAAAATGATTTGTATTTATTGAAATGTACTTCATTTGAGCCGTAAGATATTAAATAACAAATAACAGTTTTTTTAGAAAAATATTTACTGTTCGAATATCGAAACCGAAATTTTTCATATTTTCAGTTTTCGAACCAGCCGTTGGGAAATGCTATACATATTATGCAAACAGCGGACGTTAGTGTTTTTAAATCTTTGAAATCCGATTGGAAACACACTGTGCGCAATCGTAAAATTTAGTTTTTTATTTCACTTTGGCCATGATTTGATTTTTCCAAATGTGTCAGAAATAATACTGCAAATTTAATAATCGCACAAGCTCCAATTTCAAATCAAAGCTAATATCGTTATTAACGTTATTCAAAATTAATCTTCAAAAATAATAAACAATTCGCCTACAGTTTCATCAACAGACATACCAATTAACACAACAATCTTGGAGAGATTCACACAGATTTAAGTGATTTAAGTGTTGGCATATATCTATTAAATTGTGATGGATCATTAGAAAGACAAAGTGAAGGAGCTAAGGAAGACATAATTAAACCGAAAAAAATCTGATGACACCAAAAACTCAGCTGTCGAAACTGAGGGTACTTCACATTCATCTCGAAGTAGTGACATTTCTAAAAACAAGCTATCTTTACCGAGCAACAGAAGTTCCCCATCAAGCGTTTTGTCAACGCATTTATATTATCTGAAACTAACACATTTCTGTGGAAAAAAACATATTAAAAAGGAAGGTGAGGGCAAGCCCCCAAGCGCAATTTCATCTGAAGCTTAACGAGAAATTTATGCCAGAAAAGACAAAGAAAAGAAGGATAAAATTAATACAATTCAAAAACGGAAAGAAGAAATACTTAAAAAGAAAGAGTGCCAAAAATTTTTAAAACAAAAAAGAAAAACAGTTAAAAAGAAAAAACAGTGCCAAAATTGTGAGGACGAACTGCAAAGTGATGTTGAAGATTAGTATTTAGACTTTTTCTTTCATTGTTTTAAATGAACTGAGTAATATACATGAATTAAAGAATACAACTTTGATATGTAATAACTTTGTTTTTTAATTTTTCAATCTAAAAACAACTAATATTTTATGAAATCTTCTGTGTTCGGATACTAGAATAATTAAAATAACCCTCAAACAAAGATTATTTATAGTAATAAGTGGGATACTCTCAAAAACACATATTAATCCATTTTTATAATCGTAAAAGTAGGTAAAATATATGTTTGTTTCAAAACCATAATGTAATTGAAATTTCTGCAAGAGAAAAACTGAACGATATATTGTACAGGTAGCATTTTTATTTATTTGTAAATACAATCTGTTGGCCTGATCTGTTTAAAATTTACATAAGCAACTTAACTCGTTTAAACATCAGTGGCCCTGTTATATTATTAGTTATATACAAATGACGCTGTACTAAAGTATGCCTGAGATAGTGAAGACGATTTGAAAAAGTGCATTCAAAACGATCTATGTGCTATAGAAATCCGATTAAAAAAAACACCGTCTTTGCATTTACATAAACGACTAAATGTCAAAAAAAAGAAAATTTTATTCTTCGACAATAAATTTTTAGATATGGGGACCACATTCAACTGGAACAACGAAAATATAGAAGTTTTGAAAAAATTCAATTACTTAGGTCTAATATTAGACAGTAAAATAAATTGGAGTGATCATACAGGCCCGGCTTTACCGATTAAGTAGAAGATGCAAAGCATCGGGGCTCAATTTTTGCAAAATTTTTGACCACACATATCTTCTGAACGGTTCAAGCTAGGGTCTTGAAATTTTGCGAGAAGGTAGATACTCAGAAATAAGTAGGAGTCGGTTAACAAAATTTTTTTGCCAAGCCCCCTATTAAGGAGCTATAAGAACTCGAAAATTGATATTTTGCTATTTTTAAACACCTGTAACTTGAATACCTGTCCAAATTTTTTTTTAGTGGTATACAAAATTCCAAGCTCAATAATTATATTTCAACACGTGTCGAAGGTTTTTCTTAATTTGGAAGGGTGACGAAGCTACAGCCCCTGCTAATTCCAAAAAAGTCCTATATTTAAATTGATGTAACAAGAGTTCTTTAAAGTTTATTTTCAATCGAAAAACGGTAGGCTTTACAAAATATGTCGATCAAATGTATAGGGTTGCCATACGGTACTAAAATTTACAATTATATAAAACTCAATTTTTGGTCCCATATATCTCCTAAACGGTTTAGGATAGGATCTTGAAATTTTGGGAGAAGTTAGATCCTCAAAAATTAGTAGTAGTAAATTTTGTGAGAAGGTATATACTCAGATATAAGTAGGAGTCGGTTAACAAAATTTTTTGTCAAGCCCCCTGTTTAGGAGCTATAAGGGCTCGAAAATTTAAATTTTGCTATTTTAAAGCACCTGTAACTTGAATACCTGTCCAATTTTTTTTTTATTAATATACATAATTGAAACGTCCAACTTTATATTTTAACATATGTTAAAGGTTTTGCTTAAATTTAAAAGCGGTTCCTTAAATTGAAGAAAGTGTCTCTCAGTTTTACCCATTTTTGCTTAGGTTATAATTCTAAGTAAAATTCCAAATTTTTGTGGAATTCACAATTTAATTCCTAGAACCTAAAAAAAATGGAGGTGGACGGGGGGGAGTTAGATGAGGTTAGATTCTTGAGAAACTTGGCAACCCTCCCCATTGAAGGACTATAACAACTTTAAAATAAAAACTTTAGTGTTAGCAGTAAATTTTATAAGTAAACAGTAACTATTTCCAAGTAAATATTTCCAAAGTTAAACTCAGTATTTAATACAACATAATTTTGAAAATGTGCTTTTTTAAAAACCCTTGGTTTTTTTTCATCACTTGTTTTTTCAAATGAGAGATGAAAAGTAGGCGACTTTCTAGTTCAGATTTATAGCAAAGCAACGAAAAAACCTATAAAAAGCTGTTGGGCCACGATGGGTTAACGGAACTCCACAAATATTTTTTTGTGGCATTTATAGGCAAAGTAGTATCTCAAAAAATTGGCTGAAACTTGCTTTTTTACAATTTTCAAGCTTCCGGGCAACGCCGGGTAAATCTGCTAGTGACAGATATGACAACAACACAAAATCTGAAACTAAATCTTTGGCACTGAAGCTTGAGTACGAATTTGTTTGTTCGCTGATAATTTGGTACGACATTTTAAGCAGGATTAATGTTGTGAGCAAGATGTTTCAATCTTCAAGTACCAACCTAAATGAATCAGCTAAATGAATTAACAGCTGGGTGGCACAGTAGTTGAGTGCCGACCTTTCATGCGGATTCTAGTAAAAGTGACAAAAACTTTTCTGGTTTTCGACTCGACTCAGCTACCATTCGCCATTGGGTTCAAATTAATGGCATAATCAATAATTAATAGTTATAAATCTTTAATAAAAAATACTTTAATATAAAAATATAAATAAATGCAAAATATAAACAAATAATTTAATTAAATAATATAACTCGCAGATGTAGAATACCATATAAGTAAAATATAAAATATTACAATATAAACAAAAAATAGAATTGTAAATATTGAAAATTTAAGACGTTTCTACATGTTATAAGGCCTAGTACTATCTCATGTTTAAATTGTATGTGGAATTCAATAAGACCAATTCTAATAACACGAATATAATATGAACCCCTGTTCCAACATGTACCTATTGTATAGACAGGCTTATTAGCCTAACAGTTGAACAGTTAGCGCTTAAAAAAAAAAAAAAATGATTTATTTGATATATTTCCAAATATAGTTGTATCTTTGAGAATATTATTAACACTACTAGTCGCAGTAGCAGCTGGCGAAAGATCATTTTCCAGACTTAAACTAATTAAGAATTATTTACGCTGAACCATTTCTCAAGAAAGACTAGTTGGCCTGGCTTTGATTGCTATTGAAAGCGATATCTGACAAAATCAAAATTAATGATGTATTGGATGAATTTGCTTCCATAAAAGCAAGAAAAATAAAATTTTAAATGAAACATTCTGGTTTTCTAATTCATATATATAAGATTTCTGTTTATTTTTTTTTTATGAATTAATTTTTAATTATACAGTAAATCCTTTTAATAATAAAATTATAACTTTACTGTGAAATTTGAGTTTTATTTCTGACATAATTCCCTATAAAAAGCGCTTAACAGAAAGTTGCATCGGGGCGCCAGCACCGCTAGAGCCGGGCCTGATCATATTGAGCACATAATGAAAAATTTGACTCCCTATATTTTTATTCTACGTAGGTGAAGAAACTTTCTGTCAAACAAAACATTATTTTTAATATATTTGTATAGAATTAGGTGTAGCAAACGCATTCAATTAAATGTGTTTTGTTGGATGTGTTCAATAATAAAAAAATAAAATATTAATGTTTTGGCGAATGTGTTTTATTTTAGAAAATAAAATGTCCAAAATTACCATAAGCAGGCTAAAAAATATTTTATTTATTTTTAATAAAAAAATAAACAAAAAAAAATAAAAAAAAAAATATATAATTTATTTATTAGTTTATGAATTAGTTCATTTCAGTTTTAAAAATCACAGAAGATTTTCTGAAAAGTTTAAATAAATAGTAAAACGTTTTGATATTAAAAATCGAAACTATGATTTACAGGATCATTCCTGTTTTAAGTCTTCATTATTTTCAGTGCAAATTATCTTGCACTGAAGTGCAATATCTTTCCATCTTCAATCTTTCCGCAATAATTCCTTTTAATTATTTGTTCTATTTAAACAAGGTTATAAATGGGGAGAAAATGGTGTACAGATTAAGAGATACCTGAGTTCGAAGAACCATAGAAGTCAAACCAAATATAATTTTTTTTAACTTAATTAGGTATAATAAAAAAAAATTCAAAAAAAATTTATAATACGTACACATATAAATAGGTACATTATTTATTAGCATGTTGAGTAGGTACATTATACAATTTTGTCACAAACAGGTATGTCGATTTGAATCTAAACAAAGGTTGTGATCCAATAAAGCTATATAGAGTAAAGCCGGCTAATGCGGACCAGTCGCCTAAAGTGGACCACCATGGTATTTTGAAAACAAACGGTCAAAAATCAAAAGTGTCTAGACGTGTGTACAGTTATAAATTATTATTGCTCTTTTTTATATTGTCGAGTGTTTAGTTGTTCTTATACTTTTGTGCATAAAGGTTATTTCGTAAAAAAAATTTAAAATTTTTAAGTGAAGTAAAATTTGGTTAGTGCTATTATTTTTTAAAAATACCTATTTAAATATTTTTTTTTTTGAAAATTATAAGCTCGTATTCATAATTCAACAAAAGAAGAATTCGATTAGGTAAGTTTTAAATATTTTTGTTCTTAATTTAAAAAGAAATACGTTTTTTGGGTATTATGGACCACTTTTAAGCGGCTAATTTGGAGTTACCCCAATTACCCGACCCAATTTGAATTTGTTTAGAATAAATTATTGAATATTTTAAGTTATGTCAAATAAGAAAAAAGTTCGCCAGTATGACACTAAAAAACTTATACAAGCAGCTGAAGAGGTCAAAAGTGGAAATATGGGTTACTTACGGGCATCAAAAATATTTGAAGTGCCAAAAACCACATTGAGGCGCTTAGTCTTGTCTAATGAATATGACAAATTGAAATTCGAGCCAAAAATTTTAGGGAGAAAACCAGTATTTTCAAAAGAGATAGAGAATGAGCTGGTAAAATATCTACTGGAAATGGAAAGTTTGTATTTTGGTCTTACCCGAACTGATATTAGATTTCTTGCATATCAGATAGCTACAAGGAATGGTATATCAAACCCTTTCTCGAAAAAACGTGAAAGTGCTGGAAAAGATTGGTTACGATAGTTTTTACAAAGGCATAATGATAAAATTAGTTTCCGTAAGCCAGCAGGAACTTCTATGGACAGAATAAAAGGTTTCAGTCAAGAAAGTACTTCCAAATTTTATCAACTTTTAGAAGGCGTATATCAAAAAACACCTTATTCGCAAAACAAAAAATATTGATGTTATTGATCTTGCTCGAGATAATGGTGTAACAATTATTTCTCTACCACCACATTCTTCTCACAAGATGCAGCCACTGGACAAAAGTTTCATGGGGCCTCTGAAAAATTACTATAGTGAAGAAGTGAGGCGTTTTGTTCGAAACACTGCACGCAAAATAACTATATATGATATCGCCGAGCTTTTTGGGAAGGCATATGTAAAAGTTTGCACATCAGAAATAGCTATAAAAGAATTTGAATGCACGGGAATCTATCCTTTAAACAAATATATATTTAAAGTGTCCGATTTTATAGGATCTCAAGCTGTTGACAATGGTGAATTTAAAAATGTTTAATGTAAATATCTATATAAAATCTAACGTTATATTTCCATTTAGATCCTAGTCACCAATCTCAAAACATTCAGAATATACAAAGTGAAACACATAGTGCTATTTCAAAACCAGGTAAAAATTCAATTTCTACTAAACTTCTATCCATCCAACTTTTATTATTATCTATCTGTCTATCTATCTATATTATCTATCTAGATACATCTATTGATGTAGATTCAAACACCGGGCTCATCAAAATTACACCGTGGCAAATTTCACCCGCTCCTAAAATAAAAAGAAACCAACAAAATCGAAAGACTGAATCGGAGATTATAACAGCTTCGCCATACAAGGAAGAATTAGAAAATAAAAACCGAAGTAAAGATGAAATAGAAGTCAAACGAAAAGCAAATGTCAAAAAAAAATTTAATATCACAAAAGAGTCAGAAAATTCTTGCAAAGCAGGTAATTTTTGTAGAGATTAACCTAGTTTCTTACCCTAATACTAAATAATTTTTTCCCTCTTAGGTCCAAGCGGAATACAGAAAGTTTGTACAGTACAAAAAAATAAAAAACCAAGTTCTCAAAAAAATGAAAAAAGAAAATGTAATATCACAAAAGAGTCAGAAAATGCTTGCAAAGCAGGTAATTTTTTGAACAGATAACGATGTTTCTTACCCTTATACTAAATTATTTATTTATTAGGTCCTAGCGGAACACAGAAAGTTTGTAAAGTGCAAAAAAAGAAAAAAACAAGTTTAAAGAAAATCTTGAGTTCTTCTAGTAGTGAAAGTTCAATAGACATTCCAAATAGTCAAGGTATGGAAAATGATGCTGATTTAACATTTCCGCCACTTCCAGGTACCATATGTGAAATTTGTACAAAGCCGTGGCGGGAAGATCTATTTGCCACGGAGTGGGTATCGTGCTTTGCGTGTGAGACTAATTGGGTTCACTACAACTGCGCAAATAAATATATATTTCTTTGTCATTTATGCGACTATAATTATTAAGATTTTGTGATGAATTAAATACAAAATAATTTATGATTTATTTATACCTAGGATTAAGGTTTTAATTTGAAATTAAAGTGAAATAAATTTTGTTTTGTTAAATTTTTGAAATTTATAACTATTTTTGCATTTGTTTTTTTAATCGGCGGGTAATGTGGAACAGTAGTCCAAAATAGCCGTCTATGTGGTCCATATTACCCGACCAATTTCAAAATAGTTGTTTTTGCTTCAAGTTCCATTTTTGTTTCCACCTCGACAATGTTTGGATTAAAGCATATTCCGTTATTGTAAATAATTTGTGAAATATTTTCTTAATATAATAGAATTGGTTTGATGTCAATCGATAAATAATTGGGGGAGTTATAAAGCAAATCCAAAAAGTGGTCCAAATTACCCGACTTTACTCTATAGCAAAATTTTTTTAAAATATGTATAGAAAAAATTAATAGACAGAGAAATAGATCATTATAGAAACAAAATAAATTTATTAAAAAAATTCCAAATATTTTATTAACAAACTAATTTATTGAATTTAATTTTAAAAATTAAAAATTTAAACAAGTACGTAATTAAAAAAAAAAAAAAATGTCACCAAAAACGGATTTGAACTAACAACCCAAACATTTTATTAAATTCAAAGCATACAAAATATAAATTACGTAACTTATTCATCAATTTTTTAAGAAGAAGAAACAAGAAATTATATGGGTCATTTGTTTTTTTTTGTGTATCTATTACTAGAATCAAAGCATAATCTGCGTGATACAAAATGTAACGATTGCGATTTTATTTAAAAATATGGTATTGATATACAATATATGTATATACTATATGTATATAATGAAATAAGAAATAGTTTTTAATTAGAAAAAGTTCTTCTTTCAATTGACCTTCCTTCATTCTGTGACGGGCCAACAGCTAGTATATTATATATTCTTCTTTTATTAAATCGTATATTATCTAGTTGAATCCTATGGAGTAGAGCTCCCCAACAATATCTAAATAAATTAGATATCTTAAAAAAAGTATAAAAAATATTCACAAATTTCCAAGCCAACACCCTACATCTTTGAAATAACTTATCAATTTGAAATAACTTAGGTTGTATAAAATGGAAAATCCTCAATAGAAAACGAATGTGTTTATATGAAAATTTTTTATATAAGAATAATCTGTTTTTTACTTTATATTTTTTTTGAAAATTTTGTTCTAACATTGAATTTAATAATGTTGATTAATTGTATAACTCAAAGGAGAAGAAAATACTTTTTAATTTTGAATTATTATAATAACTGATAAGGTCTCAAAGCTAAAAGGCTATGACCATAAAAAAAAATATTTTTTTCTTGTCTCTCACCTATTGTATAATAGGTAAAACAGAAAAATTAGAAAATTTGATCGTTACCGTTTCTAGAATTCATAACTAACCAATATATTTTTTTTAAACATATGCGTATAGATAAAAAATCGATAAAACATATGCATATAAAATAAATAAAAATTAAACTTTTAGGTACCCGAGCATACCCACTATGATCAATATAAAATAAACCGTTAATTAATTCCTTTATGCTATTAAATATATTACAAAATATAAAAAAGTAAAATAATTAAAAAATTTTAACTCACCCTACCCCATAATTTTTGGTTAAAAATCTTTTTTCTCATAAAACAAAAAAAAAAAAACCAAAAACTGACAAACCCTAAAATTTGGTCCGTGTGGTGTTCAACTTTGTCAAGTAACTTGCCCTATTACTTTACCTGCCCAGTTTCAATTTTAACCTCGTAGCTTAATTAGATTCATAGTTAGCGAATTGACAACTTTGTAGGGCAGCTCCCCGAGAATAGGGCCGTAACATTTTGAAACTTCATATAGGTGCTTCATCTATAATAAAACTAACCGTGTTTAGTACAATTAGTTTTGAAGAAATTTATACTGGTACAAAGAAGTTGTATGGAAACCCCCCGAAAATGAAGCCATAACTACATATAGGTTAATGATCTATTATATAGCTAATCGTGTATAACTTTCATCGTCCTGGTATAATTACTTTTAAAGAAATTCATATTGGTTTAAATAAGTTGTGTGGCACTCTCCGAAGCCTTGGTCTGGTTTTAACCAAAAAAAATAGGGAACCTCAAAAATGTCCCAAAAATGGTTTTGTGTGAATTTCAAAACTCTAGGTCTATTTTTGAATCATCTAATCATATTCATATAATGATCATCATGAAAGATAATAATCATCATACTCTTAATTATTAGTATCCATCAATGTCAAAGTACAAAGTTAAGCGCGGCATAGGGCGTCTTACTTACTATATGAATACATATATATTACTGTAAAGAAATCATATATGTACATAGAAAATTCATCTAGAACAAAAAACGTTAGTCAACTTTGTTGATTTGAAATCACCCCAAAATCGTATTTGAAATCACACCAATATCGTATTTGAAATCACCCAATTATCGTAAAAAGATTACCGTATTCTTGGTATACATAGTTTCCTTTATTTTTATTTTTCTTTTTATTTTGTTTGTTTATCAATCGATGTATGTACAATTGTTTATATTTCCTTATCAAGTTGGGCGATTTCTTTTTAAAAAATTTTATTTACTATTTTTATTGTTTTTTTTTTTTTATTTGTTTGTTATTAAATCTGAAATAACGGCGAAGGCCTAATGTACGCTTTGTTACATTGCTTACTTTGCTCTGAAAAGCAAATACACCAAGCATTGTAATGAAAGCAATTTCAAAGTTTCTTTCTATCTTTCCATCTTCAATCTTTCCTTTTAATTATCTGTTCTATTTAAACAAGGTTATAAATGGGGAGAAAATGGTGTACAGATTAAGAGATACCTGAGTTCGAAGAACCATAGAAGTCAAACCAAATATAATTTTTTTTAACTTAATTAGGTATAATAAAAAAAAATTCAAAAAAAATTTATAATACCTACGTACACATATAAATAGGTACATTATTTATTAGCATGTTGAGTAGGTACATTATACAATTTTGTCACAAACAGGTATGTCGATTTGAATCTAAACAAAGGTTGTGATCCAATAAAGCTATATAGAGTAAAGTCGGCTAATGCGAACCAGTCGCCTAAAGTGGACCACCATGGTATTTTGAAAACAAACGGTCAAAAATCAAAAGTGTCTAGACGTGTGTACAGTTATAAATTATTATTGCTCTTTTTTATATTGTCGAGTGTTTAGTTGTTCTTATACTTTTGAGCATAAAGGTTATTTCGTAAAAAAAATTTAAAAATTTTAAGTGAAGTAAAATTTGGTTAGTGCTATTATTTTTTAAAAATACCTATTTAAATATTTTTTTTTTGAAAATTATAAGTTCGTATTCATAATTCAACAAAAGAAGAATTCGATTAGGTAAGTTTTAAATATTTTTGTTCTTAATTTAAAAAGAAATACGTTTTTATGGACCACTTTTAAGCGGCTATTGGAGTTACCCAAATTACCCAACCCTATTTGAATTTGTTTAGAATAAATTATTGAATATTTTAAGTTATGTCAAATAAGAAAAAAGTTCGCCAGTATGACACTAAAAAACTTATACAAGCAGCTGAAGAGGTCAAAAGTGGAAATATGGGTTATTTACGGGCATCAAAAATATTTGAAGTGCCAAAAACAACATTGAGGCGCTTAGTCTTGTCTAATGAATATGACAAATTGAAATTCGAGCCAAAAATTTTAGGGAGAAAACCAGTATTTTCAAAAGAGATAGAGAATGAGCTGGTAAAATATCTACTGGAAATGGAAAGTTTGTATTTTGGTCTTACACGAACTGATATTAGATTTCTTGCATATCAGATAGCTACAAGGAATGGTATATCAAACCCTTTCTCGAAAAAACGTGAAAGTGCTGGAAAAGATTGGTTACGATCGTTTTTACAAAGGCATAATGATAAAATTAGTTTCCGTAAGCCAGCAGGAACTTCTATGGACAGAATAAAAGGTTTCAGTCAAGAAAGTACTTCCAAATTTTATCAACTTTTAGAAGGCGTATATCAAAAAACACCTTATTCGCCTAATAGAATATTTAATGTTGATGAAACCGGTGTATCGGTTGTACAAAGTCAATATCAACAAATATTGGCACAAAGAGGCAAAAGGCAAATCGGAATAATGACGTCAGCAGAGCGTGGATCGTTAGTAACGATAATTACTTGTATGAGTGCTGGGGGTATTTTTGTGCCACCTTTTTTCATTTTCCCTAGGAAGAAGCAAAATATGTGCTTACTTAGAAATGCACCTGCAGATTCTGCTACAGCTTTCCATAAATCGGGTTGGATTCAAACAGACATTTTTACAGCTTGGTTTCAGCATTTTATTAAATTTGTAAAGCCATCCAAAACAGATCCAGTTGTCCTAATTTTAGATGGGCATGTTAGCCACACAAAAAATATTGATGTTATTGATCTTGCTCGAGATAATGGTGTAACAATTATTTCTCTACCACCACATTCTTCTCACAAGATGCAGCCACTGGACAAAATTTTCATGGGGCCTCTGAAAAATTACTATAGTGAAGAAGTGAGGCGTTTTGTTCGAAACACTGCACGCAAAATAACTATATATGATATCGCCGAGCTTTTTGAGAAGGCATATGTAAAAGTTTGCACATCAGAAATAGCTATAAAAGAATTTGAATGCACGGGAATCTATCCTTTAAACAAATATATATTTAAAGAGTCCGATTTTATAGGATCTCAAGCTGTTGACAATGGTGAATTTAAAAATGTTTAATGTAAATATCTATATAAAATCTAACGTTATATTTCCATTTAGATCCTAGTCACCAATCTCAAAACATTCAGAATATACAAAGTGAAACACATAGTGCTATTTCAAAACCAGGTAAAAATTCAATTTCTACTAAACTTCTATCCATCCAACTTTTATTATTATCTATCTGTCTATCTATCTATATTATCTATCTAGATACATCTATTGATGTAGATTCAAACACCGGGCTCATCAAAATTACACCGTGGCAAATTTCACCCGCTCCTAAAATAAAAAGAAACCAACAAAATCGAAAGACTGAATCGGAGATTATAACAGCTTCGCCATACAAGGAAGAATTAGAAAATAAAAACCGAAGTAAAGATGAAATAGAAGTCAAACGAAAAGCAAATGTCAAAAAAAAATTTAATAGCACAAAAGAGTCAGAAAATTCTTGCAAAGCAGGTAATTTTTGTAGAGATTAACCTAGTTTCTTACCCTAATACTAAATAATTTTTTTCCTCTTAGGTCCAAGCGGAATACAGAAAGTTTGTACAGTACAAAAAAATAAAAAACCAAGTTCTCAAACAAATGAAAAAAGAAAATTTAATATCACAAAAGAGTCAGAAAATGCTTGCAAAGCAGGTAATTTTTTGAACAGATAACGATGTTTCTTACCCTTATACTAAATTATTTATTTATTAGGTCCTAGCGGAACACAGAAAGTTTGTAAAGTGCAAAAAAAGAAAAAAACAAGTTTAAAGAAAATCTTGAGTTCTTCTAGTAGTGAAAGTTCAATAGACATTCCAAATAGTCAAGGTATGGAAAATGATGCTGATTTAACATTTCCGCCACTTACAGATACCATATGTGAAATTTGTACAAAGCGGTGGCGGGAAGATTTATTTGCCACGGAGTGGGTATCGTGCTTTGCGTGTGAGACTAATTGGGTTCACTACAACTGCGCAAATAAATATATATTTCTTTGTCATTTATGCGACTATAATTATTAAGATTTTGTGATGAATTAAATACAAAATAATTTATGATTTATTTATACCTAGGATTAAGGTTTTAATTTGAAATTAAAGTGAAATAAATTTTGTTTTGTTAAATTTTTGAAATTTATAACTATTTTTGCATTTGTTTTTTTAATCGTCGGGTAATATGGAACAGTAGTCCAAAATAGCCGTCTATGTGGTCCATATTACCCGACCAATTTCAAAATAGTTGTTTTTGCTTCAAGTTCCATTTTTGTTTCCACCTCGACAATGTTTGGATTAAAACATATTCCGTTATTGTAAATAATTTGTGAAATATTTTCTTAATATAATAGAATTGGTTTGATGTCAATCGATAAATAATTGGGGGAGTTATAAAGCAAATCCAAAAAGTGGTCCAAATTACCCGACTTTACTCTATAGCAAAATTTTTTTAAAATATGTATAGAAAAAATTAATAGATAGAGAAATAGATCATTATAGAAACAAAATAAATTTATTAAAAAAATTCCAAATATTTTATTAACAAACTAATTTATTGAATTTAATTTTAAAAATTAAAAATTTAAACAAGTACGTAATTAAAAAAAAAAAAAAAATGTCACCAAAAACGGATTTGAACTAACAACCCAAACATTTTATTAAATTCAAAGCATACAAAATATAAATTACGTAACTTCATCAATTTTTTAAGAAGAAGAAACAAGAAATTATATGGGTCATTTGTTTTTTTTTGTGTATCTATTACTAGAATCAAAGCATAATCTGCGTGATACAAAATGTAACGATTGCGATTTTATTTAAAAATATGGTATTGATATACAATATATGTATATACTATATGTATATAATGAAATAAGAAATAGTTTTTAATTAGAAAAAGTTCTTCTTTCAATTGACCTTCCTTCATTCTGTGACGGGCCAACAGCTAGTATACTATATATTCTTCTTTTATTAAATCGTATATTATCTAGTTGAATCCTATGGAGTAGAGCTCCCCAACAATATCTAAATAAATTAGATATCTTAAAAAAAGTATAAAAAATATTCACAAATTTCCAAGCCAACACCCTACATCTTTGAAATAACTTATCAATTTGAAATAACTTAGGTTGTATAAAATGGAAAATCCTCAATAGAAAACGAATGTGTTTATATGAAAATTTTTTATATAAGAATAATCTGTTTTTTACTTTATATTTTTTTTGAAAATTTTGTTCTAACATTGAATTTAATAATGTTGATTAATTGTATAACTCAAAGGAGAAGAAAATACTTTTTAATTTTGAATTATTATAATAACTGATAAGGTCTCAAAGCTAAAAGGCTATGACCATAAAAAAAAATATTTTTTTCTTGTCTCTCACCTATTGTATAATAGGTAAAACAGAAAAATTAGAAAATTTGATCGTTACCGTTTCTAGAATTCATAACTAACCAATATATTTTTTTTAAACATATGCGTATAGATAAAAAATCGATAAAACATATGCATATAAAATAAATAAAAAATAAACTTTTAGGTACCCGAGCATACCCACTATGATCAATATAAAATAAACCGTTAATTAATTCCTTTATGCTATTAAATATATTACAAAAAAATATAAAAAAGTAAAATAATTAAAAAATTTTAACTCACCCTACCCCATAATTTTTGGTTAAAAATCTTTTTTCTCATAAAACAAAAAAAAAAAAAACCAAAAACTGACAAACCCTAAAATTTGGTCCGTGTGGTGTTCAACTTTGTCAAGTAATTTGCCCTATTACTTTACCTGCCCAGTTTCAATTTTAACCTCGTAGCTTAATTAGATTCATAGTTAGCGAATTGACAACTTTGTAGGGCAGCTCCCCGAAAATAGGGCCGTAACATTTTGAAACTTCATATAGGTGCTTCATCTATAATAAAACTAACCGTGTTTAGTACAATTAGTTTTGAAGAAATTTATACTGGTACAAAGAAGTTGTATGGAAAACCCCCGAAAATGAAGCCATAACTACATATAGGTTAATGATCTATTATATAGCTAATCGTGTATAACTTTCATCGTCCTGGTATAATTACTTTTAAAGAAATTCATATTGGTTTAAATAAGTTGTGTGGCCCTCTCCGAAGCCTTGGTCTGGTTTTAACCAAAAAAAATAGGGAACCTCAAAAATGTCCCAAAAATGGTTTTGTGTGAATTTCAAAACTCTAGGTCTATTTTTGAATCATCTAATCATATTCATATAATGATCATCATGAAAGATAATAATCATCATACTCTTAATGATTAGTATCCATCAATGTCAAAGTACAAAGTTAAGCGCGGCATAGGGCGTCTTACTTATTATATGAATACATATATATTACTGTAAAGAAATCATATATGTACAAAGAAAATTCATCTAGAACAAAAAACGTTAGTCAACTTTGTTGATTTGAAATCACCCCAAAATCGTATTTGAAATCACACCAATATCGTATTTGAAATCACCCAATTATCGTAAAAAGATTACCGTATTCTTGGTATACATAGTTTCCTTTATTTTTATTTTTCTTTTTATTTTGTTTGTTTATCAATCGATGTATGTACAATTGTTTATATTTCCTTATCAAGTTGGGCGATTTCTTTTTAAAAAATTTTATTTACTATTTTTATTGTTTTTTTTTTTTATTTGTTTGTTAATTGATGTATGTACATTTGTGTATTTTGTGTATATGTATTTCTTTATATAATTTGGAAGATTTTTTTTATTGAAATCCAGAGAACATGTAAGAAATTTGAATGAACTTTTTGCAAATTTTTAAATTGTCTCGTCATATGAAAAAAATTGTTTTTGCAGGCATTGTTTGAAATTTTAGAGGAGTGTAGATTTTTATTTAAAAAAGTATTCGACAGTTCTTAAAAGGTAAGTTTTCTTTAAGAAACAAAATTTAATTTAAAAAAAAAAACATTATTTACTTAAAAAATCAACATAAAAAGTTAAGACAAAAATGAAAAAAAGCATTTATTATATGTAGCATTATTAATAGGCAGTTTCAAATGCGTAACGAAGCCAAACAATTTTTAAAAATGAAAATAACGTAGCAATAAATATTCATTTTAATTCACCAAAAGAGTTATAAATTTTTGAAAAATAAAAAAATATAATTAAAAATTTTTGTTTATCTTATTAAAAATTTGTTTTATTATTTGATTATTTAATTTAGAATTCTAAAAGGGAAAAAGCCGGGTAAAATATATTATGGAAAAGTATATAAATAAGCTTTCAAAAACTAATTCCATTCGGCATAAAAACCCTTTAAGTATGTAAATGCACATTATTAAATATACATATGTATCTATGTATTTTGCGATGTCTTTTGTTCTGCCGGAACTATAATCAGAAAAACCAGTAATTTTATCCAACGCACTATTATTGTATAACCTTCTAATGGCTATTTAATCGAATACCAATACAGCCAAGCTTTAAATTAAATCTTTTTCTAAGAATATAATGCCTAACTCATTTATATTTTTGTCGTTAAGACCTATAAATGTTTGATGGTGGTTCATCTATTAGGGGAACTAAAATGGGACAAATTAAGCTTTACTCCATTTCTCAAAAATTATAACCTTTAGGTGAATTAAAATGAATATTTAATGCTACCTATTTTTCTTCTTCGAACCATTTGCTAACACTTTTAAAATTCATTTTTAAATATGTTTTGGCTTCGTTACTCAATTGAAACTGCCTATTAATAATGCTACATAAAGATAAATCCTGTTTTTCTTTTTTTAATTTTTGCCTGAACTTTTTATTTTGATTTTTTAAGTAAATAATGTTTTTTTATTTAAATTAAATTTTGTTTTTTAAAGAATGCTAACATTTTTTGAACTGTCGAAAACTTTTTTAAATAAAAATCTTTATTCCTCTAAAATTTTAGTCTGCAAAAACTACTTTTTTTGTCTGACGAGAGAGTTTGAAAGTTTTCAAAAAAGTACATTAAACTTTCTTACACTTTTGTTAGAATAGGATTTAAGTGCTTGAATAATTATTATTTATTTGCAAAGGTTCTCTGTTTTCTTAAAAAAAAAAAAAAAGTCCAACTTGATAAGGAAACATAAACAATTGTACACACATCGATTGACATACAAACAAAATAAAAAGAAAAATAAAAATAAAGCAAAGAAATAATCTTAATTTGATTTTACTATGTATAAGTACCAAAACTACGGTAATTTTTTTACGAAATATACCAAATACGATATTGGGGTGATTTCAAATCAACAAAATTGAGTAACATTTTTTGTTCTAGATGAATTCTCTGTGTATATGATTTTTTTATGATATTATGTTATTCAAATTCACTTCTTATGCAAAATAATGTTATCTTATAATATAACGAATTTTAATAAAAATAAATATATAAATTAATAACATATTAAGCTCTATTAAATAAATATTTTTTGTTCTATAATAATATTTATTCCTTAATAATATTGATACTATGTCCTAATAATTTTAAGTTAAATTATAAAATTGTACTTATTCTATTTTATAATCTAATTTTACTAAATTGGTTATACTTTTTTCTTATACGAAGTAATATACTATTTTAAAGTTTAAAATATTATTATTATTTAGTATATTATTATTATTATTTAGTATAAATGGTAATGGTACGGTTTCTATGGGGTGTATCCTTTGGGTAGCTCTATATTGATCTTTGGGTATCTGGTACGTTGGCCCAGCCTCTGCTACACCAAGTCAAATCTCATCTTCACGTTGGTCCCCCCTGTTAAGCCGAGCAATCCTAATGGAAGATCTGGTATCCAACCCAGGTGGAGTAATTAGGATCGGCTAACCAACGAGATTATGCAAGTCTTATGTAATGTAAAACATAGGCTTGACTAAAGCAGTTTCTTTTGAAGTAACTGCCTTTTGGTGCTGCCTTGTACCCGTGGGATTGGAACCCCAAAGGCTAGGAGACGAAAACTCTGAGATAAAATGACATGGTCCTCCAAGTTTGGGTTTGAGCGTACTGATTAACAGCCACACATCGGAAAACAATAATGTTTGGGAATCTTCAGAACAGCCTCGGATACAAAATGATGATTTTAATGGTAACAGAACTCGGCGACGAATAAAGGAACATGATTTGAAACTTGCAACATGGAACGTAAGAACTATGCGACAGGAAAAATGCACGAAATAGCCAACGAAATTCTAAAATATAAAATCGATGTAGCTGCTTTACAAGAAATTAGGTGGAAAGGTAAAGGAACAATAAAAAAATCTACATACGTAAAATATTATATTGGTAATGACAACAGATCTGGAAGATATGGCACCGGATTTATTGTAAACAAGTCTATACAAAAAAGTATACTTGGTTTTAGCCCTCTGAACGATAGAATGTGTAGCATTAGATTAAAAGACAGATTCTCTAACATTACCATCGTGTCTACATATGCACCCACTGAAGAAGCCGAAGAAGAGGAAAAGAATTCCTTTTATGAACTTCTAAGTGACACATGCGAGAAGGTAAGCCCCTACGACACATTAATATTAATGGGAGACTTTAACGCTAAAATTGGAAAAGAAGAGCATATACGCAATGTAGCCGGTAATTTTTCCCTACATGAAACCACTAGCGAAAATGGACAACGTTTATGAAATTTCGCAAATGAAACATCCCTAGTAATTAGAAGCACTGCACTAGACAGAAAAGACATACACAAGGGTACATGGAGAATTTCGGGATGGAATGCCGTAAATCAGTTTGACCACATACTTATTTCAAAAAGAAAATCCTCGTCAATAATAAAAGTAAAAACCTGCAGAGGCGCTAATTGCGATAGCGATCACTACTTGGTAATGTCTACATTAAAACAAAGGATATCAAATGTCGCAATGAGAAGGGGAGTTCGAAAAGTCAAGTGGGATAAAATGTGCGCAAATAAGGGAAAGCTTTCAACATGCAATTGAAGAACAAATCCACATGACTAGCGGAAATGCCATCTTAAATTTAAACACAAACATAAACGAAGAATGGCAAAACATTGAAAATGCTATAAACACAGCAGCAACTGAAGTAGTTGGTAATATTCGCAGGCAGAGAAATGCAGACTGGTTCGACGAGGAATGTCAAACAGCGACTACCTCAAAAAACCAAGCAAGACTAAAACTTTTACAAAGAAATACAAGAATGAATCGTGACGAATATAAACAAAAAAGAATAATAGCAAATAAACTATGTAAAAAAAAGAAAAAACAAATAATGAAGAAAAGAATAGAACAAATCCAAAATGAACACAATTTAAATAACTTTAGAGATTTTTATAAAAACATTCAAAGAGAAACTCGAGGATACCAGTCACGAATTAGTACCTGTAAAGATAAAGAAGGTAAAATAGTGTCGGACGATAATGATGTAATAAAGAGGTGGCGCGAATATTTCAATGAGTTATTGAACAAGCAAGAAGACGAAGAATCAATATCTTATAATATACATACTGCTGATATTAATGTGGTAACACCACAATATGACGAAACAGTGCAGGCAATTAGTAGACTAGCAGCAGGAACAACACTCCACCAGAACCTACATAATCTAATATGTACAATATGGTGTCAAGAAACGATGCCAGAAGAATGGAATACAGACCTTATATGCCCAATATACAAAAAAGGAAATAAAATTAATTGCGCAAACTATAGAGGTATTACACTACTGAACACTGCATATAAAATACTATCAAACATAATATATGAAAGAATAAAACCACTTGCGGAAAGTTTGATAAAAGAATATCAAGGTGGATTCCGAAGTGGCAGATCAACCGTGGATCAGATATTTGTTATTAAGCAGAATATGGAAAAATGCTATGAGTATAACGCTGATCTCCACATACTATTCATTGACTTCCGACAGGCTTTTGATAGTATTAATAGAAAAACGGTCTCTAATGCATTGGTAAATCAAGGAGTACCGAGAAAGCTTGCTAGGATGGCTATGATGACAATGGAAAACACAAAAGCCAAGGTTCAGATCCAGGATCAAATCTCAGAAGAGTTTGAAATCAACAGCGGAGTTAGACAGGAGGATGCGCTATCTGCATTGTTATTTAACATGGTCTTAAATTATGCTATCGAAAAAGTAGATAAAGAGGGAAATATATTTACCAAAGCGTATCAGATAGTAGCGTACGCTGATGATGTTGCTATACTATCTAGAAGCTATAGAAACATGGCTGAAGCGTTTACTGAAATTGAGCGAGAAGTAAGAAAAATCGGATTGGAAGTAAACGAAACAAAGACAAAATACTTAAAAATGGTAAAAGAAGAACACAGAAGAAGTCCCCTAAAATATAACTATTGGCGAGTATAATTTCGAAGGGGTCTCAAGCTTTGCATATCTGGGTGCAACAGTATGCAGCAACAACAGCATGCATTTCTCCATATGTGACAGGATACAAGCTGGCAATAGGAGCTTCTTTTCAAATAAAAAGTTGTTACAGTCCAGATTGTTATCAAGGCAAACAAAGCTCATAATATACAAAACTATAATACGACCAGTAGTTACATATGGATGCGAAATATGGACGTTAACTGTAGCAGATGAAAACAGACTAAGAGTCTTTGAAAGAAAAATCTTACGGAAAATTTTCGGTGCCAGAAGAATAGAAAACTGCGAATATATAAGAAGAAATAACGCGGAAACTCAAGAACTCATTAAACAGGAAGACATTGTCAGATTTGCCAAGGCACAAAAGCTGCAATGGGCCGGGCACATGATGCGAATTAGCGAAAGCCGAGCGCAAAAGCCAGTCTTCAATATTAAACCTGATCTAAGAAGAAGTAGGGGCAGGCCACGTTTGAGATGGATTGATAATGTTGAAAATGACGCTCGAGTATTGCAGGTTGGAAATTGGAGAAGTGCTGCTCAAGATCGCGATGCGTGGCGAGATGTTGTGAAGAAGACCAAAGCTCACATCGGGCTGTAGTGCCACAAGAAGAAGAAAAAGTATAAGTGGTAATAGAAAAATAATTTAGTAGGTATATTAAAATTTAAAGTTAAAATAAAGTTTCAAGTATTACAAAAAAGTAGTGTTTCAAGTTAGAAGTGCTTACTGTTTTCAAATAATATACTGAAATATATACATGTAAGTTTTTCCAAACAGATTAGTGATGTAGAAAATAGCATATTTTATTTATATAAGGCTAATAAGGAGTTTTTGAAAAAACCATAAAAAATCTATAAAAATAATTTCAATTGTAAGTGTTGTGATAATAATTGTTTTATAAAAATGTAGATTAGAATAAGAATATATTTTGTAATTAAAAATTTCAACAAAAATGTAAAACATTTTGATAATAAATATAAACTAGTAGGACCCCTTTGCAATTGCACAGGTTTTTTTGGGCATTTTTGCTAAAGTATTTCATCTCTTCTAGCATTAGATACCTAATACAGTCATTTCGAAGCACTTTGTAATACCGATTTACTTTAGTAAATTTTTTAATACTTCGACAAATATTTTATATAAATATTGCTAAAAAAAATAAAAATTCAGATTTTTAAAAATTTATTTTCGAACGCGTTACTAATTTGATTAGTCAGAAATTAAAAACTTTGTAATAAGTTTCGTCCGTCAATGATTTATTTAATATTAGGTCTTGCCCTAACACATTCTGATCAGGCAAGTTTTATTGCCTGATGCAAAAGTTTCTTCTCTTATTTTTACAGCAAGAAGAAATTGCTGGTCAATGCAGGCAATTAGTGCCAAATAAGATTATATTATATTATAATCATATATAATAATAATATATATGGACAATCATGCATATCTATGAAGCATGTTTGTGCCAAAAAAATATTTATTATTTAAATTCTTTATATTAAATATTTATCCATGCAAATATACTGCAGGGATATCTATAAAATAAAAGATATATTAATTCTTTTCGAGTCTGAAAAACTCTGATTTTTATTTGAATGGGTAGGTATATATACAATTTTGGATTCTTTAAAATCCATACAAATTTTATCTAGAGCAATAAATTATTGTAATTTATTGCTTAGTTACAAAGAATTTAAATGTGGGTTAGAAGAATGCATTATAATATTTTTGACCTAATTCATATCTATGTAAAGATCAATAACCAAAAATATGAATAATAATTATATGAATCATTATCTTGCATTATACAAAAATAAAAATATGAAATATGATCATACAAAAATAAAATTAATATATTTGTATCATACAAGGCATTGCACTTGCATTCATACAAATATTAGTGAACAGATTTTCCACTTGAAATTGTTGACCTATGTCAGCATATTTTATCATAATGTTTAATAATAATTTTTGATCATTTACATTTGTGGAAATAATTTTATGTACAAAATAATTTTATGTACTTGGTCAAGATATACTACATCCGACCCAAAGAAAAACTTAAACTAAAATTTAAAATTTAAACGAATTTTTTATATTAATATTAAGTTTAAATTAATTTTTAAAAATAATTTATATTTAGTTTAAATTTAAATAAGTTATTTATCAAAAGAAAAAAATTTATTATACTTAAAATCAGAAAAAAAAATTTATATATTTTTACATTTAATATTTATTTTTATAGTAATTTAGAATATTTATTGTTTTTCTAGATTTAATCATATTGTTATTATGTAATTCTATTTCCTTATTATTTATAATTACTGTGCTATTTGGACCTTTTTGTGCTACAATTTTAAATGGTCCTTCAAAAGGATTATCTAATTTTTTCTTATTTCCTACTTTTATCATTACATAGTCATTAATTTTAAAATTTGATTTATTAATATTATTTTGTTTTAATTTATTATTTTCTTTATTTTAATTAAATAATATTTTGCTTTTTCATTAGCATATTTTAATTTAATTTTTAATTCATTTAAATAGTCATCTAAATATTTCACATGAAAGTGTACTTATTTTACCATATACCAATTCAAATGGTGAGTAATCTGTTGTACTGTGTGGTGTTGAGTTGTAGAAGTACGTGTAGTAAGGTAAATATTCGTCCCAAACGTCTTGTCCTTTTAAACTCATTAAGTAGTCATTTAATACCCTATGATTTCGTTCAATAGAACATAACGTTTCATGATGGTAAGGTGTTGACGTTACTTTTTCAATATTTAGAAATTTACAAATATTTTTCAATAATTAATTTGTAAATTCTGTACCTTTATCTGTTTTTAATTTTTTGAAACATCCATATTTCAGTATAAATTTCTCTACAATTGTCTTTGCATCTTTGTTTTGTTTTAGCATCTTTGGCTTCTGTTGGATATGCTTCAATGTATTTAGTTAACTCACATTGTAAAGTCAGAATATATCTATAGTTGTTGGATGGTCTTAATGGACCTACAGTGTCTATTGTTATTACTTCAAAAGATGTTGTGGGTGTATCTGTAATTACATAATTCTCTTTTGTATATTTGGTTATTTTTATTTTATTACAAAATTCGCAATTAATTTTTAACCATTTTATTCATATTTTTCCATACATATTTTTGTTTTAATTTACTTATACATTTATTTATACCACAATGTCCACCGTACATTGTGTCATGATAATTTCTTATTAATTCATGCATTTTTTCTTTGTTTTTTATTTGTATTGGAGGTTCATATATTATTATTTTTAAACAATCTGTAGTTTCAGAATTGTTTTGCAGCTCATAAAAAATTTTTTTAAATTCTTGGATATCCATTATTTTAAATATATCATCATTATCTGCCAAGGCTAATTCTTTCATATTTAAATTGCTTGTTTTGAATTTTGAATAATAAATTCTAAAATATGTCTGATATTGATGTTGTATTCCAAATGTGAAGGTGATCAGTCTTCATATCTGCATCTAAGGTTGTGGAGGCTTTATTATTATTATTTTTATTTATAATTTTATTGCTTCCTTCCTCCTTTTGTTTTTTCATATTTCTTGTGATTACAGTTATATTATTTTTCGGTATCATTTCTTTTAGCTTATTTGAATCAATTTGTATTCTCGACAGAGCATCGGCATTTGTATTCATTTTTCCTTGTTTAAATATTATTTCAAAATCATAATCCATCAAATCTACACGTATTCTTGTAAGTTTTGATGAAGGGTTCTTATGCGTAAATAAACTCACTAATGGTCTGTGGTCAGTATATACTATGAATTTTTTACCAAAAAGATATGGTCTGAAATAGTTTATACCACAATGAATTGCCAAAAGTTCTTTTTCAATTATAGGTTTATTTAATTCATGTTTGTTTAGCGATTTACTTGCATAAGCAATTGGTTTATCATCTCCTATTTTTCCTTGTGATAAAACTGCTCCAAGCGCATAGTTTGATGCATCTGTTGTTAGTATGAATGGTTCGGCAAAATTTGGATAACTTAGTATTGGTGGTTCTATTAATTTTTGTTTTAATTTTTCAAAAGCATTATTACTTTCTTCACTCCAACCAAATATTTGTTTTTTCTTTAGTAGTTGATTCAAAGGTCTAGCTATTTCTGCAAAATTTTTTATAAATCTTCTGTAGTAGTTGCAGAAAGCCACGAATCTTTTTACTTCATCAGCATCTTTGGGTGTTGGGTAATTTTTAATTATGTTAAATTTAGCAGGATCTGTTTTTATACCTTCAGCAGTTATTAGATGTCCTAAATATACAACTTCCTTTAAAAAATTACATTTTGACGGGTTGAGTTTTAAATTGTATTCTTGTAAACGTTCTAATACTTTTATTAAGTTAGTATTGTGATCTTTTAGATTTGAACCAAATACTATTATGTCATCTACATAGAGAAATGGGTCTTCTTGTAAACCACTTAATGCTACAGATAACATACGTTGAAAACTATTTGTTGAAATTTTAAGTCCAAATGGTAATCTTTTAAATTGGTAGTGTCCTTTGTTTGTCGAAAATGCTGCCATTTGTCTTGATTTTGGATGCAACGCAATTTGATGAAAAGAACTTGTCATATCCAGTGTTGAGAAATATTTAGCTTTTCCTAATTTATCCAATACGTCTTCTAATCTAGTTAATGGAAACTTGTCATCCACAATATTTTTGTTTAATGATCTAAAATCAACAACTAATCTCCATTTTTGTTCTCCTTCTTTACTTTTCTTGGGAACTATTACTAGTGGTGAGTTGTATGGACTAGTGGAATTTTCAATTATATCATCCTCCATTAATTTTGAAACTTGTTTATCAATTTCTTGTAACTGGACATTTGGTGTTCTATAGTTTTTGATATATACTGGTGACTTATCTATTGTAGAAATTCGTTGTTCATAAAAATTGTTTATTGTCAGCATCTCATTCTCCAAATGAAAAATATTTTGAAATTTTTCACAAATATTCAATATTGTTATTTTTGCTTTTGTATCTAAGTTATCTATATTTATTTCATTTTTTAATTTTTCAAATCTTGTTTTTGACACATTGTTATTTTTAAAAGATAATATTAGATAATGTTTTAAAGCTTGAACTTCAACTTCAATTGTATTTATATTTACTGGTGTTTCCCTTGTATTTAATATTTTTACATGTTTTAATCCTTCTGCTGGGATAATTGTATTTGCTATGAATACTCCTTTTGCCATTTCGTTGCCTATGATTATACTATCTTCTTTTATATTCATGTCTATATTTATAATTGCTTCTGTTCGAGGTTGTAACATGATGTTTGATAGAGTTTTAGTATTTACACTCATTGGTAATACTATATCCTCTTCTTGATTAGGTATGATTAATGTGCATGTTTCATAATCAATTGTGCATTTGTTATCATATAGAAAATCTCTACCTAAAATACCGTTAGCTATTATATTAATTTTTTCATCAATTACATGAAATTTATGTTCAATTGTGTATTCTTTAAATTTTAATTCTAAATTTATTACACCCGTTGTCATGAAATTTTTATCTGTAATGCCATTTATTTGGCAGGTTTCATTTTCTAATACTTGTTGTTTTATGATGTTGTCTTTAATTATAGATATATCTGCTCCTGTATCTATTAATAATGTTATATATTCATTTTAATTATTTATTTTGACTTTTATTATATTTGTGCAGTTGTTGTTACTGCTAATTGAGCTTATGTGCTTTTGTTGAACTGGTTTCGGCTATTCCTTTGCATGTTGTTGGCATGCCCCGGGTTTCTTCGGCCGGGGCCGCTGAAGTTTCCCTGGTTATTATTGTTATTGTAATTGTTGTTATTATAATTACTATATTTGTTGTTGTTATTACTATATTAATTGTTGTTATTATAATTGTTGTAACCTTTGTTATTGTAATTACTATTGTTATAAAAATTGTTTTTATAGTTATTTCTGCCGTAGTTACGTTTGTTATTGTGATAATTATTTTTACCCCTATAATTGTTGGTTCTAAAATGCATGATATTATTGGATCGCATATCATTGTCCATTTCAGATGCAAGTTGTATAGCTTCATTGAAACTCTTAGGTTTTGCTGCTAATATCACGGCTTTACATGTTTTATTCATGCCATTTTTAAATGCGTTGAGACCCAATTGGTCATTTAATTTAATTATTATGCATCTATGTTCTTCTCCTTGTTCTGATATTTGAATTTCATTCAGTTGTGCTATTAAATTTTCTATTCTTGTGGCGAACTCATTTATTTCTTTGTTACCTTGTGTGATATTTGCTAGTTCTGACTGTATTTTGGCTGTATTTTTATTCGACTTAAAACTTGAAGATAACGTTTGTTTAAATTTTTCTAATGTTATGATTTCTTCTGCTACTATAAGTCTATTTTTAACTATATCGGAAAGTTTTGTAGCTAAAATAAATTTTACAAATTTTGTTTTTTCATCTGTATCTTTTAATGTGTCAGCATAAAAATCTATTAGACCCAGAAAATTTGAAATTTCTTTTGTGTTTCCTTCAAATTGTGGTATGATTTTTGTAGCTGTCATTAAATCAAAATTTGCCATGTTTTGTTTGTTTCAATTTTTGGTTTGAGGTACGTAGATATTTGTCTTATTATTTCTTTTAATTTCAAGTTCAGTTGAAAATCACCTTTATAATTTTTTTCATATAACTCCCAAATTTCTTTTATCTCTTGCTGTTTATCATCTATGAACGTTTGTGAGTATGTTCTATTTGGACTCTTTTTTAGTGTTTTTAATAAGTCTATTAGTCTGTTTACGTAGCTGTCCATTTAAAAAAAATTTGTTATGTTTTACTTTATTTTTAATAAAAAGAATTTTACTTATATAATAACAATTATTTTAATTAATTTAAATTAACATTATTTTAATTTTAAATAGTTTTACAAAAAGAAAAATTTATCAATTTTAGATATTTAGATATTTTAGATATAATTTTAGATATTTTAAAAAAAAATAGTTTATATTGTTGACAAACGCTGAGCTCGTTTCGCTGCTTTTTTGTTCACGAAATATTTTATTGTTTCGTATATGACAATGATGATGACTGCAATGATTATTTCTTTTAAGACTTCATTTGTGGCGAAGTTGGCTTGTTGAACTATGGTTGCGTTTGAATCTGCGGAGAAAAAACCCATTTTATTTTTTGCTTCTTATATTTTTAATTTTTCTTCTTATGTCTTTTTTATTGTCTTCAGATGATGTAAATGGTAGACTATTGTACAGTCTACTTAGTTCTCTGCGCTGTTGAAACTTTTTGCCCCCTCTTTTTCTCTTTTTGGGTTGTACTTTTTGTCTATATTTGTCAATTGTTATGGTTTTTTTATTTGTTCTTAATAATTTTTGTTCTTTTTGTTTTACTTTTATTTCCTCATTTATTTCCTCAATTTGTGCTGCTAACTGTTTAAAACGTCTGTGAAATTCTTCTTCCGTCAATATTTCTATTTGCTGCAGGATGAACTCCATCTAATTGACTTGTTGTGAACTACTGTTGAGTCGTTCACTGCACTTTATTCCAGGTTAGTGCAGGGTCGCCATGTAATAAGTTTCGTCCGTCAATGATTTATTTAATATTAGGTCTTGCCCTAACACATTCTGATCAGGCAAGTTTTATTGCCTGATGCAAAAGTTTCTTCTCTTATTTTTACAGCAAGAAGAAATTGCTGGTCAATGCAGGCAATTAGTGCCAAATAAGATTATATTATATTATTAAATATATATTGACAATCATGCATATCTATGAAGCATGTTTGTGCCAAAAAAATATTTATTATTTAAATTCTTTATATTAAATATTTATCCATGCAAATATACTGCAGGGATATCTATAAAATAAAAGATATATTAATTCTTTTCGAGTCTGAAAAACTCTGATTTTTATTTGAATAAACTAGAGTATATATACAATTTTGGATTCTTTAAAATCCATACAAATTTTATCTAGAGCAATAAATTATTGTAATTTATTGCTTAGTTATAAAGAATTTAAATTTGGGTTAGAAGAATGCATTATAATATTTTTGACCTAATTCATATCTATGTAAAGATCAATAACCAAAAATATGAATAATAATTATATGAATCATTAACATTCATTATACAAAAATAAAAATATGAAATATGATCATACAAAAATAAAATTAATATATTTGTATCATACAAGGCATTGCACTTGCAATCACACAAATATTAGTGAACAGATGTTCCACTTGAAACTGTTGACCTATGTCAGCATATTTTATCATAATGTTTAATAATAACTTTTGATCATTTACATTTGTGGAAATAATTTTATGTATGTACTTGGTCAAAATATACTACAACTTAATCTTTTTATTACTTTAAAATTTTTCTGGATATCATACCTACTTTCTTACTACAATTTTAACATAAATAAAAACTAATTCAATTCATATTAATTTTTGTTTTATATTTGCCTCTATATTCTATTTTAAACACATATCTGTTGCTGTTCTATCAATACAATTGATGGTCGAATTAAATTGTATGAAAATGAATTGTGATTTGAAATAGCTAAATCTCAAATAAAATGACAAATAAATTATATGATATGTTTTTATTGTGTAAGAAAATCGTACCAAGTGTGAGTAAATTTAAATAAGATTGTACTTTTGTCTTACACAAAACGAGAAGTTGACAGCCCGTGGAACTATTCTATACTACACTTTTGGTTCTCTTATCTGTTGGCCACTGTTTCTTTAAAAAATTGGTTTTTATTTTGTAATTTTTTATATTTTAAAGTTATATGGCAGCAACTCGAACCCTTTGCAGTTGACCAATCAAATTTTGCAGAAACTTTGGCCATAAAACTAAACTACTTTTGACAAAATTTCAGACACGCTGCTGTACTCATATAAAAAAAGAAGTTGTATGGCAGCTACCCGAACCCATGGACCAAAATGGCTGGATTTAAATAGCGATGACGGCTATTGCAAAATAACGAATTTGCGAAAATTTCAAGAAAATCTCAATTCGTACCTCAATGTCCTCAATGATGATATAAATAGTTTTAAATTTTTTTCTTTGTTCTTGTTTTTTGTTTCTCCAATCAGAATGCCACTTTTTCTAAAAAATTGGTTTGTAATTTTTTATAAATCGATAGGTAGGAAGATTTACAATATTGAATATTAAATATAGGCATCAAACAAATAAAACAAAAACAAATTTCTATTCTCCTTTGTTCTATATTCTCTTTACTTATAAATTTTGTTTAAGAAAAAAAAAGCAAAAATAAACATTTCGTAGATCTCATTTCCCAATTCGTATCGTATCGTACCTTTACGATATTAATAGTTTAAATTTTTTTTCTTTATTCATGTAGGGGAAATAAATTTTAAAATATAAGTATTGCCATCATTATTTATTATGTGAAGAATATTTATAACAATTTTGATGTACAATACTTTTTGTGTATTAAATATATATTGTTTTGCTGACACATTCATAATAATAAATTCGATTTTAATACATTTTAAAGGCTTTTCTTTTGTATACAGACAGAAAATCAAATATTTTAGAAAACTAAAGCTATAATAAAATTTTAAAGTATTTTAAAAATTCAAATTTACATAACTTTATATTATAACATTTACAATTATATTTTAAAGTTTATTATTGGTTTATTACTTACTACACACTATGCAATTGTACTATGTTTCACTTTAATAGTCTTTTTCTTTCATGCAATATTCTTATTACTATCTACTTCCGTTCCAACAATTTGAGTAAATTTTTGCATAATTTTTGACCACGTGACCAAATGAAACTACTTCTTAACAATAGTTATACATATACTTTGCTCTATACTTTGTGAGCTTTTCAGAAAAATTTTTGTACGTAGTCGTTAGTAAATAAATACTGGCGGCCACAGCTAAAGTATTTTTATGTTATATTTTTGAATGAGACATATAATATATACATATATAAAAAAAGTTTTAAATTAAAATGGGTTTATAAACTGTTTCAAAACGTGTTATATATTTTGCACAATATTTTGTAGTGATTAATTTATATTTTAAAATTTTTAACCAAATCATTACAATTTTTATTTTAAATAATATCGCATGTAATACTTTTAAATAATGTCGTATTGTATGATTATATATATATGTATTATACTATCTTAATAGTGCAAGACATACATTCATCACAAAAATGTATAAATGTATAAAAACGACACTAAAAAATAAAAAAAAACATCTTTTTATCTGTATATTTTATACACGTCTAAATTTATAATATATGTAATATTAATATTAATATTAAATAATATGTAAATTACTTATTATAAAACTATTGATTGTGCTCTCTTGCACTTTTACTTATATTTAAATTTTAAGTTTTGAGAGAGTGTGTAGAGAGCTTCTCAGCGCGGTTCCTCTAAAAAAAATTATCACGCCTGGCTATTCTTGAACATTTTTTTTTTTGAGGTGATGTCATTTTTGTAAGGTTGGTACTTATAGACACAACAATTTTTTTTTTTTACTTTTGAGTTTCTGTTGTAGTCAAAATTTATAAACATAAATATGTATGAGTTTATATCATTGCATTAGCATATTTTTTTCCTGATGTTTTATCGAGAAAATGATTTGATAGTATGTAATTCGTTTCAACGAAAATTATACATTTTAAGCTAGATTTGTTAGGGCATATTTTAGCAGATTCCCCTTGTTGGAGCATATTTTGCATATTTTAAATTGTAAGAGCATATTTTAGCTTATTTTGACAATTTTCATTCACAATATAATAATTTTTTCCTTTTTCTTGCATTTAAAATATTTTTGTTACTATATATTTGTTACTATTGTTAAATTATTCGAAATAAAATTTGTTAAATTTAAACATGCCGCTGTGGTAATTTTTGAAAAGACAATTAGTAACTAAATATATATCGAATTGGATCTATAATTCGATTTATCAGTTTTAGGTCCTTTTTAGCACATTTTCAAAAAAATTTTTAAAAATGTGCCTATATAGTTTCACTCTGTCCATCCGTCTGTCTGTCTGTCCGTATGTTTACAAAAACTTTTACACCGTTTGAAATAGAGTTAAAAAATTTTAACCACGGGTAGATATTACGAAAAAAATAATTTCGTAGAAGAATTTTTTTCTATAGCCCCACCCGTTACGGAGCTACAACCCACAAAGTTGGAAAAAGCCCTATTTTTAAATTGTTATAACAAAAGTTCTGTTAGGTATGTTTTCAATCTGAAAACGGAAAAAGATAGTTGATTTTATAAGCTTTATAAATAATTAAGAGCAAATGTTTAGGGTTGCCATACGATACTAAAATTTACAATTATGCAAAACTCAATTTTTGCAAAATTTTTGGCCACACATATCTTTTAAACGGTTCAAGCTAGGGTCTTGAAATTTTGGGAGAAGTTAGACCTTTAGAAATTAGTAGGAGTCGGTTAACAAAATTTTTTAGTCAAACCCCATGTTTGAAATTTTGGTATTTTCAAACACCTGTAACTTGAATACCTGTTAAAATTTTTTTTTAGTAATATGGTAAATTGAAAGATCTATAATTATATTTCAACATGTGTCAAAGGTTTTTCTTAATATTGAAAGGTGCCGAAGTTACAGCTCCCGAAAATTTCCAAAAACCCCTATATTTAAATTAGTATAACAAGAGTTCTGCTAAATGTATTTTCAATCTAAAAACGGGAGAAGAGAGCTGCTTTTATGGGCTTCACATAAAAAGTTAAAATGTATAGGGTTGCCATACGGTACTAAAATTGACCATTATGCAAAACTCAATTTTTGAAAAAGTTTTGGCCCCACATATCTTCTAAACGGTTCAAGCTAGGGTCTTTGAATTTTGGGAGAAGTTAGACCTTTAGAAATTAGTCAGTTAAGGGCCCCAAATATTTAAGTTTTGCTATTTTTAAACACCTGTAACTTGAAAACCTTGTTCACATTTTTTTTTACAAATATACAAAACTTACAGCTGCAGCATTATGTTTCAACATATGTTAAAGGTTTTTCTTAAATTTGAAAGGGCTTCTTTAAATTAAAGAAATTGTCTCTTAGTTTTAACTATTTTTGCTTAGATAATAAAATTTTAGGTAAAATTCAAATTTTGATGGAGTTCACAATTGATTTCCCCGAAAAAAATTGAAGGGTGAGGACAGGAGGGAGGGCGGATGCAGATCCATCATAAGTTTGCTAAGCAAAAATTTGGGAACCTTCCCCATTGAAAAGCTACTAGGTCTTAAAAATTAAAACTTTTATGTTTATATAAAACAATAACTTATTCACCAGGCTAAGTTTTTTCCAAAATTAAACGTTAACATTAAAGCTGCAACATTATTTTCCGCACTTATTAACAGGTTTCCTTGAGTGCATTGGAGTTACATTGTAAGTATTTCATTATTAGTCATATAATTAATAAATTAATGAAAGAACTAAATTAATATTATCATTTATTATATCAGAATCGAAAATAAAATCGATTTAGCTATGTATGTCCGTCCGTCCGTCCGCACGATAACTCAAAAACTAAAGGAACTAGGATCTTGAAATTTTCGCAAATTCGTTTTTTTGCAATAGCCGTCATCGCTATTTAAATCCAGCCATTTTGGCTTATTTTATATAAATATTTCTCTGTACCTATTACAGCTACGTGTCTGAAATTTAGCCAAAAATAGTTTAGTGTAATGGCCAAAGTTACTGCAAAATTTGGTTGGTCTACGGCAAAGGGTTCGAGTAGGTGTCATACAACTCCTTCTTTTATATGAGCATTATATTTCACCTAATAAAGCTGGTACGTTTGAAATTTTGCCAAAAGTAATTAATGTTTATAATAATAATGATATGTTTATATAACGGTCATACGGGTATCCCAGAGTCGACACAGTCTACTCTACTACACTCTTCCTCGTTTTTATATATATTTTTATAAAAATAAATGATGAATGTTTTCTTTATTTATAATATAAAATTAAATATACATACATAATTTAGTTTTTCCAGTACATAGTAAATACATTGAGACCTATGCCTAAGGCAGTGCGGTCATATAATTTTTTGTAAGAATTATTTAACAATAGAATAAGAAAAAGTAAAACAAAGCAAAAAAAAAAAAATTTAATAATATTCATTTACAAATTTTTCATAGGAATTCATCATAAAAATTTACTCTTTTTTTGTATAATTCTTCATATTTTAATTTATTAATTTTTGTTATATTTTTAAAACAACACAACAAAAAAAATAAAAAAAATTCGTTTTAGTTAATTTTTTTTATTAACCCTTTCGGTACAAATTAAGAAAAAATCAAAATTAAATTAAATCAACAAGATTTTTTACTTATTTGCACCTAAATTAGTAATTATTGATCAAAAAAATAAAAATTGGATGTCTGGGGAGTTTTTTGGAGCATGTTACCAAATGGTAACAATTTGAATTTAAGGAGTAAAATAAAACTAAAATTTGAATTGAATTTTCAAAAGAAAAAAATAGAAAGATGTTTATCAATTTGCTTTGAATTTCAAAGTTTTTTTTAAATATTTTTATTATTTTTTTTTATATTATAAGGCATAAATAGTCCTATGACAATATATTAGTTCATCACAATAAAAATTAAAAAATTCAACATAAACAGAAAATTAAATAACATAAAATAAAAATAATAGCTAACAATTCACTCATTCCATATAAAAATAAAAAAATAAAATTATATTCTTTTAGAACTAAATCATATAGTTTGTATCCTAAATACACAAAATTAAAAAAAAATGTAACAATTCACTTTATTGCACAAAAAACAAAAAAATTATAAAATTAGATTCTATACTTTTAGAAAGTAAATCATATGCTTTTTATCCTTGCACGCTTAATCCTAAAACTTATTTCTAAATATTTTTTATTTTTTTTCATGAAATGCTTTAAAACAATTGGTTTCTACAGTTGATAAACATAAATGTACATCACATTTTTCACATTTCTGTCGGTTAGTTCCTTTACAGCCTTCAAGTTTACATCTCCCTCTTATTTGTGTATGAATAGGCCAATGGCAAGTAAGATCGTATCTTACTGAAATACAAGGCCTTATCTCAGTTATTTTAGAGCATGTTGTTATCGGAGCTTCTTCTGCTTCAGTAAAAATTTTACTTGGTCTACCCCGTTTTCGTGATGGCGTTGTTATTGTGGAAAACAACAGACCTTCAACAATGTCATTTCGAAATTCTAATAAGTCCATAAATTTCGTATTTCCTGCGGCAGACATATCTCGCTTATACTCCAACCATGAATTGCAAACCGATAAATCAATAAGATGATCAAAAACTTTTAAAGTCCATTTTCTAGATTTTATGGATATGCGATATAACGATAAAAGAAAGTCCATTTTATCGACAGCCCCCATATTTTTATTATATTGGTAAATAATTTCTGGTCTAGGAATTTGAATAAATTGTTTCTTTTCTGCACAGTAGCGTTTCACTTCAGATACTGGGAATGTACCATATATACTAGAAGCCAGCTGTACCAACCCACTATCAAACCATCGTATAAGGAAGATATTAGTTGACGTTTCACAGCGAAAATCATAACTGCCTCTTCCATTTTGTTTCAATTCCTTTTCCGTCAACATCAAATTATTTGCACCTTGCATTCTATTTGCACGAAGGGTTCCAGTTGCATAAATTCCTTTTTTTTGTAATTTTTCTATTAATGGGATACTAGTAAAATAATTGTCAAAGAATATTTTACGGCTAGTATTATTAGGTACCAATTTGACTAGTCGAAGCACTATATCACCACAAAACCCTAATTCTGTAATTTCAAGTGAAGTACCTTTACCTTGGTAAATTTCAAAATCGTGCACAACTCCATCAATACTACAAATAACAAAAATTTTAATTCCCCATTTATTAGGTTTTTTCGGCATATACTGTTTTAATGCAGTTCTGCCTTTGAATGGAAGCATCATTTCGTCAATTGAAAGAAATTCGAGCATTTTTATCTTACTACATCTTTTAAGAACTGAATCAACAACAGGTCGAACTTTCCAAATTTTATCAGTATTACTTGATTTATCGCAAAATTTTAAACTATTTCTCAATAAATGAAATCTGTGCCTAGACATAATTTCAGCCACAGAGGAAACCTTTGTAGTTTTCTTCCAATACATTTGAATACGAGGTAAATTCATTGTACCCATTGTAATTGAGATGGCCATCATTTTATAAATTTCATCCGAATTGGTATTTAAAATGTTACCTCTTTCTTGCAAATAACGTTCATTTGTTAGGGTGGCTATTGATTGAATGAATTCGCGCGGGAAATATTTTAAAAAATATTGTAATGGAGTCATGTTTTCAGAAATTTCCTGATTTGACTCCTCAATATTTTGAGTTTCTCCCACAAATTGTGCTTTAGGAGCATGAAATTCTTTCTTCCTCCAATTATACGTTCTCCTTCCGGGTTTTGATTTTGACGTTGACTGTAAACAACAATTGTTTTCACTGCGTTCATCAAATTGTACAGCCACATCTATATCAACAACTTGGCTATATTTATCTTGACCCTCTTGACGTTCAAAGACCTCAAATAAATTTTGAATTTCAACATCATTTTCTGAATCCTCAAAATCTTCATAATCTGAATTGTCAAATTCATCAAATACTTGTAGAATATCAGATTCAGTTTTTAAGTATGCTTTTTTCGACATTCTAGATTAAAATTTGCCGCATCAAAACTAAATCAAAAAAAATTTTTATTAATTTCGCATACCTACCTATTTCATACAAAAATGAAAGAATTAAAAAAATTGAAAATTATACAAGTATTTCGAACTAATAATTACTTGTTACCGTTTGGTAACAAATTTTTTACTGAAAAATTTTTATACTAAACTCAAATTGTTACCAAATGGTAACATGTATTTTTAAAAAAATATTTTTACCTATAATTGTTTAGTTTTTCCAATTAAACTTATTATAAAACTTAAAATTAAAACAAAAACTTTATTCTTATTTATTTTTTTCAGTAGAAAAATGCTTATAAGTTGTTTATTTTTGCAATTAAAATCACTGTATATCACAAGAAATAGTTGACAATTAGCAATGCAATTGAATTTTGAATTGTTTCTCAAAATTCCCGCTCTGAAAACATAATAAATATTATAAATAGTTTAATATTTTACCCCATCTATTAGAAAAAATCAAAAAATCAGTTAAAAATTTTTATTTAGTACATTTAAATAGAATATTTTATTGATGTTACCATATGGTAACAAAAACACTGTAAGGGTTAATGAACTGTTTTCTGTTTGTATATAGAAGATTTGTTTCTACCGTTTACTTCTATAATATAAGGGTTTTTCATGCCAAGAATACAAAATTTTAAGCTTTTTATACCCGTATGACTATATAGTCAAAGGGTATAATAAATTTGCCATTACGTTTGTAACGCAGAGAAGGAGGGGGGGTAGATATATACTCAAGTGTATGGATCGGATCAGAATCGAAAAATAAATCGATTTAGCGATGTATGTCCGTCCGTCTGTCCGTCCGTCCGTCCGTCCGTCCGTTCGTCCGTCCGTCCGTCCGTCCGTCTGTCCGTCCGTCCGCACGATAACTCAAAAACTAAAGGAGCTAGGATCTTGAAATTTTCGCAAATTCGTTTTTTTGCAATAGCCGTCATCGCTATTTAAATCCAGCCATTTTGGTCCATGGGTTCGGGTAGCTGCCATACAACTTCTTCTTTTATATGAGTATTACTCTGTACCTATTACAGCTGCGTGTCTGAAATTTTGCCAAAAGTAGTTTAGTTTTATGGCCAAAGTTTCTGCAAAATTTTGTTGGTCTACTGTAGAGGGTTCGAGTAGCTGCCATACAACTCCTTCTTTTATATGAGCATTACACTACACCTAAAGAAGGTGCGTGTCTGAAATTTTGCCAAAAATAGTTTAGTGTAATGGCCAAAGTTACAGCAAATTTTGGTTGGTCTACTGCAGAGGGTTTGAGTAGTTGCCACACAACTTCTTCTTTTATATGAGTATTCCACTACACTTAATAAAGCTGTATGTTTGAAATTTTGCCAAAAGTAATTAGCCGGATGATATAATGTATATGTTACGGTCATACGGGTATCCCAGAGTTGACATAGTCTACTCTACTACACTCTTCCTCGTTTTATGTGTTTTTAAATTGTAATGTAATGTTATATGATGTATTTCAATTGGCTTTTTCCTTTTTAGCCGTAATATAAAAATTTTATTAAAATAAATAAAACATACCTTTTATTTAAAAAAAATATTAGAATAAATTTTACAAAATTTTAGAAAACCTTTTAGATACATTCTACATAGGTACATATTGTCTTATTGTCTCAATCATAAATTTCATAAATCACATTGAACAAGTCAATTTTAAAAAGTAACGGAAAGAAAGCAATAACCTTGGATTCCTTCAATTTCTAAAAAATGTTTACTTTGATTTCTATTTCTAATATTATTTGTGAATACTTAAAAGTGTGTTAAATCAGTATAGTTTTTTATGCACACATAAATTAAAATGTGAACAGAAAAAAACGAAGAAGAGTGTAATAGAGTACTAGTAGACTGTGTCAACTCTGAGATACCCGTATGACCCTAATATAAACATTATATCATCCGGTTAATTACTTTTGGCAAAGTTTCAAACATACAGCTTTATTAAATGTAGTGTAATGCTCATATAAAAAAAGGAGTTGTATGGCAGCTCCTCGAACCCGTGGACTAAAACCGTAGCGATGGCGGCTATTGCATAAAAATGAATTTGTGAAAATAATAATATAAATAATATAAGAATTTTGTAAAAACTTTAATGTATTTAATACTATGTAATATAGAGTGGTAATAATTGTTGAAATAGAGATTTTGTATTCATTTCAATATATATTAAAGTGATCTTTATGTAATTCTACTATCAATAGAAGGTGTAATAAAAAAATAAAACCAGTGATGGAAAAAACCAAGTGTTTTAAAACAAACACATTTTCAAAATTATATAGTGCTTCATACTGAGTTAAATTTAGGTCATCCTGGTGACTAAGTTACTAATTTAAAAAAATGGGAAATTTTTAAGTCCTATAGGGAAGGTTCCGATATTTTTATTAAGCTAACTTATGGTAATTCTCAAAGTTAAACCCATCTTTCCCCACTCAAAATGAGTAGTTTTAGAAATTTAATTAAGAATTTGTAGTTTTTCTTATAGAACATTATTTAAACAAAAATGGATGAAACTAAATGACACTTTCCTCAATTTTAAGGACCTTCTTTAAATTTAAGGAAAAAGAATTTGGTAAAAATGTTTATGTATATATTAATATTATGTAATATAGAGTGGTAATAATTGTAGAAATAGAGATCTTTATAATAATAATAATCTTTAACACATGTTAAAAAAAAATTAGAAAATTGAAGAAATAAACGATTAAAATACAGATTAAATAATAAAAACTGGTTATTTTTAATTCTAAAAAATTTTTAGTTAAATTAATTAGTAATATTAAAAACTTTTTTAAAGAAGTTAAAATCGTTAGAAGGCAGAATTCCATAAACTTTACTTGAACCAGTTTTCCGTATATTAATGATGTTTTCTTTAATCCACAGCTATGAAAATTGTGTGATAATTTAGATATTCTTCCGCATAAGGAACCCAAAATATCGAGATGATGTCAGCACAGAACGGTACTTTATATCTCCAAAAATTCGAATATATGTATATGTCATTAGTTCCGATGGCGCCACCTAGTGGTCGAAAAATGCATTACAAAATTTTCTTAACTTTTTTTAGTATTTCATATTTTTGATCTAAGACAACATACAGGAACCAAATTATTACAGTTATATAGGGCTCAATAATTGCTTTAATACACAATTTTTATATGTATATAATATATTAATATATTAGTTAGTATAAAATTTGTGATACCAAAGATTATATTTGAAGATTATATAAAGACTGGCTTTGGCCCGTCACAGAATGACGGAAGGCCAATTGAAAGAAGAACTTTTTCTAATTAAAAACTATTTGTAATTGCATTATGTACATTATCTTAAAAGTATGTTAAATAAAATTGCAACCGTTACAACCGTTAATAGATACACAAAAAATAAATAAATGACTCATAAAAATTCTTGTTGTATCTTAAAAACTTGAAGATGAATAAGTTAGTTAGTCTACTTTTTATATGTTTCGTTAGTTCAAATCCCTTCTTGGTATAACATTTTATACCCTACACTTATAGAATAGGTAATAGGGTATATTAACTTTGGTATGGTGTTTGTAACCACCTAAAGGAAGCGAGCTAGATATGGAAAAGTATATATATTTGTGATCAGCGTGACCGCTTGAGTCGATATAGCCATGTCCGTCCGTCCGTCCGTAGGCACGATAACTCAAAAAATAATGGAGCTATCTTGATGAAATTTTAACTGTAGGTTACTAGGACTGAAAGTACGGCGGGGATTGCATATGGGCGAAATCCAAACAAAAACATCCAACAAAACATTAATATTTTATTTTTTTATAATTAAACACATCCAACAAAACATATTTAATTGAATACGTTTGTTACACCTCATTCTAGACAAATATATTAATAATAATAATATGTAAGTTGTTTAGATGTTTTCTGGAAAAAGCGGTAATTGTGATTTAGAATCCAACTCTAAAATCTCTTCTAATATTGTATATACAGATACACATATAAATATTCTGGAAAAAGCGGAAATCCTAATTTAGAATCCAACTCTAAAATCTCTTCTAATATTGGATATACATATGCACATATAAATATTCTGGAGAAAGCGGCAATCCTGATTTAGAATCTAACTCTAAGATCTCTTCTAATATTGGCTATACATATACACATATAAATATTCTGGAAAAAGCGACAATCTTGAATTAGAATCCAACTCTAAAATCTCATCTAATATTGGATATACATACACTATTGACTATACAGTATACACATATTATATTATAAATATTCTGGAAAAAACGGATATCATGGTTTTAAATCCAACTCTAAAATCCCTCCTAATTTAGATTCATATCTATACACAATGTAAACTTCATAAAAGCTTAAACTACATTTTTTATTAATATTTATTATTCTTATAAATATTTTCCCACCAACATAATTTATATTTACGCTATGTCTACCTGTAACACACAAAAACATAATTCACTTGGACAGAAAAACTCACGTTCCTTATTATTCCCCTAGGGAACATAAGGCTTCCATATAGCCTCTCCAACTGTCTCTGTTTGGCGCTAACCTCTTTAATTCGGACCATACTTTTCCCGATAGGTCACATTCTCTCTGGACTGATCTCCAGAATGTTCTTGGTCTTCTCACATTTCTCCTCCCTGCGGGTTCCAATCTAGGGCTTGTCGTGCTACTGATGTTGTTGGCCGCCTTAGAATGTGACCAATCCACTTCCACTTTTTTTTCTAATTTGAACTCATATCGACTCTTGCTTCGTCATTACCCAGAGTTCCTCATTCATTATCCGCCTAGGCCAGAATATGCGACATATTATTCTAAGACATTCATGAAGACTTGTAATTTTTGTATGTTATTTTTTGATACAAGCCAGGTCTCGCTTCCATATAGCAGTATGGCTTTGACGCATGCCTCGAAGATTCTTATTTCAGTTCCACGTGCTATGTCTGTTGATTTCCATACTGCCCATAGCCTCAACACTTCCAGCTTTTGTTATTCTGTGTTCTATGTCACTGTTTGCACCACCATCTTTTGTTATGATGCTTCCCAAGTACTCAAATTCTGTTACCTCTTCTATACCTCTTCTAGGGTATTGTGTATGAGTACTTGACTTGTGTTGTTTATTCTTAAACATTTTGTCTTGTTAATGTTTATTTTCAAGCCTATTTTTCCAGCTTTTTCTGCTAATTTATTGATGGTGGTCTGCATTTCTTCTGCTGAGTGGGTTAGTAGAACTATGTCATCCGCATATTCCACGTTCTGCAGTTTCTGTGAGGGTTGCCATCTGATTCCTTTACGTAGTGCTGTTATTTCCCTATCGGCATCCATGTCTAACTCCTATTGTTGTTGTGATTGGAGTACTGAGCTTACCATTGTGTGATACAACTGTTTTGGCATTATTGTACAGGGCTTTTATCATATCGCGCTTCTTTTAACTGTGTCGAAAGCACGCTTGAAGTCTATGAATGTTGCATATAGTAGGCTGTTCCATTCCACCGACTGTTCGACTTATGTTCAGTCCACCCTCGTTTCTGTCGTAAGCCCGCTTGTTCATCTCTCATGTAGCTGTTTAGTTTTTCTACTATTTTCGCATATATTATTAGGGCTATAATCTTTGTTAAACTGTTTAGCACTGTTACTCCTCTCCAGTTTCCACATTTTGTTAGGTCTCCTTTCTTGGTTAATTTTATAATTATACCCATTTTCCATTTTTCTGGAATTTCTTTTTCTTGCCATATTTTTTTTATTATTGGTTTCATTGTTCTGGCAGATGTAATTCCCCGGCTTTTAACAGTTCAGCTGGTATGCCATCAATTCCTTCAGCTTTGTTTGCCTTTAGCTTTCTTATGGCTTGGTGGTCCTTGCTCTATTGAAGTGTCTTCTCTGATATTTGTTTGATGTTATTCTGTTTCTGTTCTTGGGTATTGGTTCTTGAAAGTGTTCTCTCCATCCCATTAGCTGTCCATGGGTGGACGTGAGTAGGAAACCGTCCCAACTTTTTATTGGCCTTTGTTGACAGCAGTTCTTATTTGACACACCGTGTTCTCCTGTTTGATTTCCCGAGTATAAGAGTGTGTTGTTTGACGTATTTATTTCTCCGCAGTCTCACCATCTAATTTCACTTAACCCAAGAATCTTTATTCTATTTCTCTCAGATTCTTTCTCAATTTGCGCTAATCTACTTTGTTCTCTCATTGTTCTTACATTCCATTGTCCTATTCTTGTCCTAATTCGTGTGCCAAAGGTCGTTACCATTCTTTCATCATTTATCCGAGGCTCTGTGTTAGTTTTTGGAATCATTTTATTTTCACTGGGCAAGGGTGATTAGTCCGCCGCAGCTATCTGCATTGATTTTCACCTATCGGCCTGCAGAGGGACGACGCCAATTTTTTCCGCTAGTTGTCGTTGCGAATTTTTACATATCCCTATCTCTGACGTTAAGATGTTTACTGGGTTATGATCATGTCATCTGTTAATGGTGTCGGTTTGACAGGTGCATATGTAATATACGAGCTATCTTTTAATTAATTTAAATATAATTATTTCGTGATCTTTATTAAATTAACTTTTATACTAATTTATAATAATAGAGTATAATGAAGTATTATAATAAAAAACGTTTCTTTTTTAAAAAAATATTTTATATTTAAAATAAATCAACAGGCGCCCGTGCAGGAACCAAGTGTAAATGTGTAAAATTGAAAAGTAAAATAATAAATTTAGTAAATTTATATCTAATAATTTTAAATTAAAGTTTTTAAAATTAAGAAATATATCGCTTTTCAAAGAGATTAAGAAGAGATCTTAAGTAGAACTATAATCTCCGCTTGCGGAAATAATCAGCCTTAAAAGTCCGTGCAAAATTTCAACACACTTGGACAGTGCAAAATAAAATCATTGGAAATAGCCCTAAAGTAGTGCAAATTTTTAATTGATTAACCATCATTTCGAGAAAATAAAGGTTCCTTTGTAGCCGTTTAACAGAGGAAAAGGAGGTAGCAACAATTCTATCAGCCACTCGGCATGAAAATACTATTACTACTTTAAGGTTTTGAACATATTTTTTTTTATTATTAGTGTAAACTAAGTTAATTAAAAATAAATTTAATAAAAATCTGATAAATAAATTTTATAGGAAATAATAATTAAAAATTATAATAATAATTATAATATTATATAACAAAATTATATAAACTATTTAATTAATATTTAAAGAACATAAAAAGAGAAATCAAAAATTTTTGAAAAAATAATTAATAAATGAATATAAAAATGGATTTAAATACTATAAAAATTCAAAAAGTTTCTTAATCCAAACGCGAAACAACCAAACAATTGACCCAAACTTAAGAGGAAGCTTAGCTGAACTAAATCAAATATCGGATATTGTGAAATAATTTAGGGATTTGTCTGGAATTCCAGGCTAATTCTCTGCATGGAGAAAAAGCGTTGAGCGAGTTTTGCAAATTTATAAATTTTAAGTGTAATAAGGTCCAAAGCAAAAATGGATGACAGATGAAATCTTGAAAATGATGGATGAAAGAAGATCATTCCAAAATAAGAATATGGCAGAATATTAACGTATTCAAAGTAAAATTCGATCCAAAATAAGATTAGAAAAACAACAATGTCTTAAAAATGAGTGTAACGAAATAGGAAATCTTCAACAGTCTCATGATGACTTCAACCTTCACAAAAAAATTAAAGAAGTATCAGGAGCATATAGGAAAAAAAATTTCTCTTCACTACTGAATGATAATGTTCAACTCATTTTGGATAACGAAGAAAGGAAAAAGGTATGGGAGGAATATATAGAAAACTTATTTTCAGACCCGACCAGACCACAGAATACTAATGAATCGTCAGTACAATTGTCAAACCCCATCATAACTAAGGACGAAATTTTAAAAGCATTGCAAAATGCAAAAAACAAAAAGGCCACAATGTCCGATGACGTACCATCAGAAATAATTAAATTAAATAAAAGACCAAAACATAGATGTGTTGCACAAAATCTTCAACAAAGTATATGATACCGGTATTTTTCCTTCAGATTGGCTTTTATCAACATTTATCGCTCTACCAAAGAAAGTTAAAGCTAAATCATGCGGTGACCATAGACTGATAAGTTTAATGAGTCATGCACTCAAAATATTTCTTAAACTGCTCCGCAATCGCATGTACTCAAAAGCTGAAATACATATGGGAAAGACACAATTTGGGTTTAAGGGAGGAACGGGCACAAGAAAAGCTCTCTTTTGTGTTCAAGTACTCGTACAAAATTGTTGTGATGTCAAGAAAGATGTTTTCCTATGTTTTCTAGACTATGAGAAAGTGTTTGATAAAGTGCAACATCATAAACTCATAGAAATATTTAACACGATAGATATTGATGACAAAACTATTAGATGCATTGAAAATTTGTACTGGCATCAAACAGCCGACATAAAAACTTCAGACGGGCTAACCGAAAACCTTTTAATCAAGCGTGGAGTTCGACAGGGTTGTATCTTATCATCTCTGCTTTTCAATCTTTATGCAGAGAAGATTTTCCAAGAAGCATTGGAATCAGTTGAAATAGGTATCAAAGTAAACGATACCTATCTTAATAACATCAGATATGCTGATGACACAACCCTTTTGGCAGATAATTTAAGTGATCTACAACATTTAATAGATAAAGTTAATCATCATAGCATAAACTTTTATCTAAAAATCAATGCGATAAAAACTAAATTCATAATCATAAGTAGATGTAAAACACCACACAGCTACAGTTACAGTCGACCGTCTTCCAATTAAACGTGTTTCTAGCTACAAGTATCTTGGCTGCTGGCTAAATGAGCAGTGGACATGTGAATAAGAAATAAGATGTCGTATTGAAATTGCGAGAGGAGCATTTATTAAGTAAAAAAAAGTTTTTTGTTGCAGAGATCTGAATTTAGATCTGCTATGTCTGGTTGGTTCTTTTATATGAAATAGAGACTTGGATCTTGACAACCACCCATATGAATAAACTCGAAGCCTTTGAAATGTGGCTCTACAGAAGAATACTAAAAATTTCATGGGTAGATCGTGTCACAAATGTTGAAGTTCTTCGAAGAATAAGTAAAGGCCGAGAACTTCTTACAGATATCAAAAGAAGGAAAATATCATATTTTGAACATGTGATGCGAAGTCAAAAGTACGAGTTCCTAAAGCTTTTCGTGCAAGGGAAAATTGAAGGTAAAAGAGGTGTTGGCCGAAAACAAATGTCGGGGTTACGCAACATCAGGAACTGGACAGGTATATCAAATATTGGTTATTTGGTACACATAGCGCTGGATCGAAATGAATACAGAAGCATTTTATCTAGATTTTAACTCAACTTTCAAGACATATGACCGCTAACATCGAGTAGTGGATAGGCATCGAAGAGAGAGAGAAGTGTAATAAGGAACAATATCATAGGAAACGCAAATATTGCTTTGGAGTCTTTTAACACACCTTTAAAATGGAAGGCTATATCAAAATGCTTATCCTCACCCTATGCTGACAAGAGAGATTTAAGAACTCTCGAAAATCAGTTGACATATTCAGTACAAGGAAATCTCACCATTCAAAAATATTTCTAAGCTGTTTATTCGCATCTGTCTCTAATTTTAGATAAACTAGCCTGCCTAGATGCCGGCCCCGAAACATTAAATTTTTTAAACAAAAATTATAGAGACAAAGCTTTAGACACGTTTATACGTGGTTCAAAAGGTGATCTACCAAGGCTACTAGCAATACGCGAGCCTTCAGATATACTCGAAGCTTTCCATCTTTGCTTGAAACTGGAAAATTAAAACTATAAAAGTCATCATGCAAATAACAGTAACAGCTACAGACCAAAAATAATGCATAGTAATCCGCCCTTCACTAATAGCAAACTCGGTTGCAGGAGACGTTAAGATTACTCCTCATACCTTAATCAATCTTTTTGGCATAAACGACATTCAACTTAAATTCTATCTTCTACCCAGTCTAATTACTTTCGATGGTATCCTTGGAAACGATAGTCTCAAGGAGCTATCAGCTGTCATATTTACTTAAGATAATTACCTTTTAGTTCAGGGAAAAACAAAAATTCGCATAAAACAGCTAAAATCTCAAGCTGTAATTCGACCTTCCAGATCTCCATACAATTCACCCGTGTGGGTTGTACCTAAAAAAAATGGTTCAAAGTGGGAGTTATAGTCTCGTCAGAAGGCATTAAGAAAAATCCAGCGAAACTTGAAACTATTATGAACTTTGCAAGTCCAAAAAGCTTAAGGATCTAAGATCTTTTTTTGGACTTTCTGGATACTAGAGACGGTTCGTAAGATATTACGCAAAACCCTTACGAAGAAGTTACTTTGACATATCCAAACTTTAAAAAATTTCACTTAACTACTGACGCGTCAAATTACGCTATTGGCGCAGTTTTAAGTCAAGAAGATCGACCTAGTGGCCGATGCTCTTTCAAAACCACCAAAAAAAAACCAAATAAATTCCGTTACTACAACAATACATAGCGATGAAAGTTGTTCATAATCTAATTCCCGCTGTTGAATCACCAATAAACGTATTTAAAAAACAAATTTTCAGGTGACGAAAGAAATTACCAATTCAAAATTCCATTTCCTACATTTCATACACACATGTTTACCCAATCAGATTATTCCGAACAAGAATTAACTTCCGCCTTAAAAACATATCTTAACCCCTCAGTAATAAACGGTTTATTTACAAATAAATACATAATGATTATGAAATATTCTACAGAAAATAAATTAGTCCTTACAACATTAGATAAATTTTCAAAATATGTACAATGTAAAATACTCAAATCAAAAGCAATAGAACACATAAGAGAACCTCTAAGACAAATTCTTTACGCATTCGGCATACCAAAATTCGTCGTAATTGACAATGAAAAATCTTTTAACTCCGCCACGGCCACCATAAACTTAATGTTAATAGACCAGTTAGGGATCGAAATATTTACTACACCACCTTATTCCAGCTCCGTAAATGGTCAATTAGAGAGATTCTACTCTACCTTAAGTGAAATTATGAGATGTATTAAAGCCGACAAAACATGCAGAACTTTTAACGAACTACTCGATTAATTAGTGTATGCATATAATTGTTCAATACACTCTAAAAAGAGGAAAAAATTACGTTACAACTATTAAAACTCGAACTGGAAATCTTGTTTTATTTGTTTACATTTTGTATATTTATGTATTTTTTATTAAAGATATATAATTATTAATTAAGCCATTAATTTTAACCCAAAGGCGAATGGTAGCTGAGTCGAGTCGAAAACCAAATAAAACTTTTTTTTTTTTTACTTTCACTAGGATTCGAACCCGGGGCCTTTCGCATGATAGGTCGGCACTCTAACCACTGTGCCACCCAGCCGTTCGAACACGCCTTACAATGGGCTAAAGTTAATGTAATAAATTCATAAATTTTGTCAAATACAGAAATTCATGTAATAGAAAAATTTTTATTTAAAGAAAATATACCATTTGTTAATATCGAAGAGGCATTAGAATTATTTGATATTAAAATCGCATCAAATAAATCTATGTTAATTTATATAATAAGCTTACCAAAAGTACAAAATGAAATTTGTGAAAAACTAATAATTTTACTAACTACTAAACTAATAAAAATGAAAATTCAATTATTAAATTTAATTATGAAAAAATTTTAAAATGTAAAAATGAAATTTTTGAAATAAGAAGTGTAAAAATTTTAACGAACTAACCATTTGTAATTATGATAATCTTAACAATGTAAATAACTTGTCATGTATTCCACATCTACTGAAAAGCCCAAAACCAAGCTGCACACTAATACAGTCACCATATTAGCACCATAGAAACATCTCAACAGGAATAATTTTTTTAAATCAATATAAGGGAACAATCAATATAGATTAAAAACCAATGCAGCTAAACACTACGTTCATAATACAATTCAACAATGCAACAATGGAAATCAACAATTCAAATTATGCAGCCGAACAATTAACATACTCAAAACCATTACCGCCAATTTTGCAACATTCATCAATACAAAAATTTACCGAACAATTTTTATCACTGGAAATGATGAAGAAAATTCAAATCACCGAACCAAGCAATAGAAACGATACAGAACAGCCAGAAACAATAATCCAAACAGCATAGCCAATCAGTTTTATTGAAGACAAACTAACATCCATTAGCAAAATTTAATATTTCAAGTTGAGGATCAAGTTGATACTTAGTGAACGAGGACTACATTTTTTGTTAATATTTATTATTCCCATAAATATTTTCCCACAAAAGTAATTTATGCTGACGCTATGTCTACCTGTAACATACGAAAACATAATTCAAGTGGACAGAACATACGAGTTATCTTTTAATTAATTTAAATATAATTATTTTGTGATCATTATTAAATTAACTTTCACACAATTAAGAACGTTTCTTTTTTTAAAAAGTATTTTTTATTTAAAATAAATTAACTTATATGTTTATAAATATTCTGGAAACAGCGCATAATTCGGATTTTGTAGCCAACTCTAAGGTACTTTCTAATTATATTTTTACATACATATTTGAAAACAAAAAATTTTAAAACTATAGGGTTGCCACTTCCAAACTCCCCCTAAACAAATTACACAAAACCTAGCGCAAGATTGCATCCAAATCTAAAGTGCATCCTACTTACATTTTAACATACATATTTCAACAAGAAAACATAAAGACACAATAAATTTATGAGACATAAAGTATGAAAATGTATTTTTTAATAAAATTGTTGTTTTCAGTCATTTATGATCTCTGGTGGGGCTATTTGTCAACAGATGCCATACTTATTATATACCGTTGGAAAGAGTGTAAACCAACCTTTCTAATAGTATAATAATAAATACAGGGTGTTGTTGAAAATTTCATAATTTTAACGATTTTTTTGAAAGTTTGAATTTTTTTTTTTTTTTATTTTAAATTTCCACTTGAAATTGCAATATCTCAAAAACGTTAGCACCGATTCAGATGAAACAAGGTGTGTATTAAAATACATAAAAATATTGACTATTGACATAACTGTAATAATTTGGTTCGTGTATATTGTCTTATCACTATTTTTTCGGATATTGCATTCATATGTACATTAAGATTTATTTGTAATTAGTGTGCTTCATACACAACTGTTCCTATAAGGTTTTTAGAAACAATGCAATGTACAACAATGTAGTAAAATCAAAACAAAGAAGCTGAACCGAAAATACATCGCTTTCATCTTTATTTTCATTTTTATTTCCGTTTTCAGTATCGAGATTATCGCCATCCTCAATTACTATCTATTCCTCATATGTGCTTGGGCATGCGAGTTGTATTATATACATTAGCAATTAACCTTAATTAATTTAAAATTATGTAAAACTCATTTACCTTTTGATAAATAAATTTTTTGAAAACAGGAAATTTATAATATCGATTAATGTAAATGAATTTAGTGACATTTTAATTTGATAAAAGTATAAATTAATAAATTTTAAAATAAAAATAGTTAATAAAATTAATTAAATTTGAAACCAAAAAAAAGAATAAATAAATAAGAATAAATAAGAAAAAAAATTCTAGTTAAATCAAACTAAAATAATTCAAAATTTTGTGTAAAATAAATAAAATAAATTTTGAGTTTAATAAAATAAATACAACCGATCTTTATAACAAAAATTCGAACAATTAACACTAATACTAATAATATTGTGAAACAAAAGAAAATATGTCTACAATCGATGAATTAAGAAATAAAATTGATGAGCTCTGCAGAGTTGTAAATCAACAGGAAATTTTCAACAACAGCAAATCTTCTAACATCAACAACAACTACGAGCAAGTTACCAAAACGACACAAAAGCTATTCTGAGCTATTTAATTATTGCAGATTTATTAAGCTATGTAATTTAAGAGAATTGTTTGATGAATTTATTAGTGTTAATTACCAATTAAATGAATTATTCTTGCAGTTAGGAAACCGGAAAATATTAGTAGAGATTGATTCAAAATTTTGATAGAAAAAATAAATTGCAATATAAGAGCTCACATTCCTGAAAATTCAAATATGATAGAAATTTATAACAAGTACGCTAAGTTTAAACTTTTAAAATTATTAAAATGTTGAAAAGTTTTATTAACCAAAAATTGATGGTAGATTTTTGCATTTAAAAGTGTGTTAATATAAAAGTAAAAATTGTATAATAAAAAAAAACTGTAAACTATAACTAGTCAACTAGTCAAATGAGCAAATTTTTGAGTTATCAGAAGATATCATAATTTTAAATAATGTAAAAAACAAAAGAATGGAAAGAGTAATTGTAATGAAAGAAAAGTAGCTTTAAATGCAAATTATTTTATTTGTTTTAACAATTGTACAATCAATATAAACTAACTAACAAGACATATAAATACATTGAAAAATATAATATACCTAACTTTGAAAATATTCTGAAGCATAAAACAATAAAAAGAAAATACAGCGCTAAAATAAAATAAAAGTCGACGTAACTCTTAAGAGAATGTCGCTTATTTCATTAATGAACCTTCAACATTATTTCCTTGCAAAAATTTTTCATATTTCCATTTCATATAAAAAAACAAAAATTAATCCAAAAAAAAATTATTTATATTTTTTCAAGTTCACTTAATTTTTTTATAACTAACCTAGCCAAACTGGTTTTGTAGCTATCATAATTTCTTTATTTTGTAAGCAAAAATTTCATTGGCAATTTTAAATTTTTCAAGTTTAAGCTTTGCAATACTTACCTACGTTACATTAAAATTTAGAAGTAACAAATTAAAATTTAAAACGAAAAAAAAATATAAACTGAGACTTAGAATTAAGTATATATTTTTATAATCATATTTTATTTTTAAACATTATTTTAAAGACTCTGGAGACTCTTTATGAAGGGGTGGATGAGTTAGCCATAACATTATTATTATTATAATTATTAAATTTTTTTTATTCAAAATTTTATTATGCATACATACATATATTATTATTAATTATCATATTACCTAGCTTTAACTGCACTTATCTTTATTTACTGAAATTTTTTTTTTTATATATTAAATGTACCTCAACTTTTTGTATTCAAATTTTTTTTTATTGTATGTAATTTTTTCAAAAAAAAAATTCAGTTGGTTTTTTTTGTATTATGAAAATAGTCGTTTAATAGTAGTTTGTATTATGCAAAAAAAAAAAAGATATGAATTCCATTAAACCTTACGGTACTCTGAAGAGAACGTGAGTTCCTATAATATCTATGTATAAGTATGTAACTAAACTTCCGAAGAAATGTTGTCTTACAAATAATGTAACGTTTTTTTTTTTGCTAAGTGTATAATTACATTTTTAAATTATAAGTATGAAAAGTCTTTTATATATTTCATACATAATGTTCAAAATGTTTAAAATTTACGTGAACCTCAGGAGAGTTTCGAATTTAAGGGTGGAGTTAAATAATATTGTGTTGACATATAATGTAGCATGATAATTATGTTGAAATAATGTAGCATGATACATATGTTGACATAATTTAGTAACTCATTCACCTTTTATAAATAAAACATTTTATATTTTAACAATAACAGGAAATGCAATTTAGCATTGCTGTTTAATTGTTTTAATAAATTAATAAATTTTAAACAACGATTATTTTTAATGATCTTAGCATTAAGTTAATTTAAATATTTTAATTTAAGTAGGTATGTATATATAAGTAAATGTTGTAAAATAAAACAGAGTCTTAAGACCACACTAAAACAAGTCGTTTGAAGAACATATATGTAGAAAAAGATATAATTTGGGCGAAATAGTAATTTCAGTTATAGGCAAGAATTGATGGAAATCGGAAATTTACAGGATAATGTCGTAAATTTTCAAGACGAACCACGGAATTCAATCCCCCCATAATTTCTCTTAAAATCGACAATCAACTAATTAAATGTCTTGTTGATACTGTTTTTACGACAAGTGTTATAATACCAATACGTGTTAACTTATTTTTTATAGTACAATAAATAGTACAAATAATGTAACGAATAAAACAGTTACCCCCATACCAAAACAATTCAATACGCCATTACAAGACAAAATGTTTTAATGCCGTTCAAAACGAAAATTAATTTAAAGCATAAATACGTCGAAGTAAATGGGAATAAAATATTTTTTAGTGATCATAGTTATCCTTTCGATTGTTTCTAATTTTAATACACTTGAACCAATTGATGGTCAATTATATGACAAAATAAATCTCGAACATTTAAATGACGAGGAAAAAATAAAAATCACTAAAATGTTAAAAGAAAATGAAAACCAATTTTTATAGAAGGCGACTCACTATCTTTTACAAATGGAATGCAACATGGGATAATAACAAATTCAAAAAAAAACACATGTACTCGAAAATATATCGCTATCCAAAAATTCATGAGCTGGAAATTAAGCGTCAAATGAAAGAAATGCTGGATCTAGGGAATATTACTGAGAAACAATTCTCCTTATAACAGCCCACTTTGGATTGTTCCTAAGAAAAGAGACAATTCAGGTAACAAAAACGGAGAATCGTAATAGATTATAGGAAACTGAATGAAGTCACCGTTAGTGATAAATTTCCAATTCCTAATATTGACACGATATTAGACCAATTGGGAAAATCATAATACTTTACGACTCTCGACTTGGCTAAGGGATTTCATCAAATTTTAGTTAAGCCTGAACACAGAAAGAAGACAGCATTTTCCACTCCATTTGGCCATTTTGAGTTTGCCAGACTTTCCTTTGGTCTTTAGAACTCCCCAGTCACATTTCAATGTTCAGTCACATTTTTTTGATGAATTCAATTTTAAAAGAATTTATCAACAAATCTGCGTTGTTTTTTTGAATGATATCCCTATCTTCAGTACATCCTTAGAAGAACATTTAACCAATTTGAGAAAACTTTTAATACTTTGAAAATTGGACCCCACAAGGCATCAAACCAAATCCGAATAAAATAGAAACAATAAGAAGTCTCACACTACCTACAACAATAAAACAAATTAAATCTTTCCTTGATTTTATCCAGTTCTGAGATACACAAATTTTTATAAAAAGTTATTTATTTATTATAAAAAGTTAGTCACAGATGCCTGCAATTTGGCTCTTTTGCTTGTCGTACCCTAAATGATCACGGAAAAAATAATTCCACAATTCAGAAAGAATTATTAGCTATTGTTTGAGGTACTAAATATTTTAGACCGTATCTATTTAGAAAAGAATTCGATTTACATACAGACCACTATTCTATAAAATGGCTACAGGCAAAAAATTCTGGAAAAGACATGAAATCTAGACTTCAAAGATGATTAATACAACTAGGAGAGTATGAATTGCATAAAAGGAAAAGATAATAAGGTAGCTGATTTTTTGAGTAGGATTGATAAAAGTAATAACAAAATAATTAACCTATTACTGCATAAAATCCGTTTTAAAGGATTGTAATAAATCGCGGAGTGTGTCAAAATTCTTATTTATTGGACTAGTATTTATAAAGTTTATTAATAAAATTTAAAAAATTAATTTTACAAAGAAAGGGTAGTTAAAATTAGTGTTGCATTTTAACTTTATTTTTTTTTTAAATTGGAATGTTCAAAAACGTTTTTTGACAATCTAATAAAACGATATTTCTGATAAAAAAAATAATATTTAAATTTTATAAGACTTTTTTTATAACTTTTTTAAATGATCCGTTTTAAAGGAGCTTATGCACTATAGCGCTTTTTTTAATATTTTACACAGACTAAATGTACATCAAATTTTGAATTATTTGGAAGACATTGAAGATGATGTTACAATTTGTCTTCTTGTTCCACCAGATAATAACGGAAATGTTACAGAAGAGGATAGCGATAACTCTGATGATGAACATAATGGAGATATAAATCATTTGGGTCCAAAAATGTTAAAAACTCAATGTGAACTGCAATATGAGAATAATTCTGATTGGGATTTTAAAGAAGACGAGCATTTAAGCAGTTTTGTTTGCAAAAAACAAAAACTTTACGAAAGAACAAAATGTTACTGGTTCTTCCAATTATTAGACAGCTGATGTAGGTAGCACAAAACGCTGGTGCAATGTTGAAAAGTCTAAAATTGCTGTTATTTGCAAATTATACTTTCCGAATTGGAGGTGTGAACAGAATGGACTCTTTAGTTGCAGTATATAGATCAAGAATGCGCCAAAAAAAATGGTGGTGGCCAATATTTTCTTGTTTATTTGACGTGTTAATTGTAAAGCCCTGGCTTTTAATGAAAAAAGTGCATCCAACTTCTAAATATTGTACAAACTTGCTAGAATTTAGAAACAGTATGGCTAACACATTTCTAATTACATATGGTACAAAATCTGTAAAAGGTAAAATTCAGCCGAAACCTATGAATTCCACAAGATTTGATGATGTGAATCATTTAATTTTATATTGGGAAAAAGACAGGAAGTGTGCGGTTTGCAAAAAAAATTCCAAATTTATTTGCGAAACGTGTAGTATTGGATTACATCCAAAAACTTGTTTTCATTCTTATCATACAAACAATAAGTAAACACACTAAATAATAAGTAACACTAAATAATTTTTTGATATAATATTATTTATAAGTGACTATTATACATAAGATCCGTTTAAACGGATTGCTGGTATATTTAAAAATATTTATTAAAAATTATTTATAAACTCATCTGTGTGTTTTTATTTCATTATAAATAAATTATTTAAAAAAATTCGAAGATTCGAAGACAATCAAAAATAAAAACGAGGAAAATAATAATGAAAATTTGAGTATCAACTTAGATAATACGTTTAAAGAAAATCAGTACTTAAATAATGATATAAATAATAATGAGTCAATAAAAGTACAAACAATTAACACCAAAGAACAAAATTTTAATGATCACATACCTATACTATACACTGTTGTAAATAGCTTCAAAACCCAAATAATCTTAGCAGAAAAACAAGCAAAGAAACAGAGAAAATATTTAATCAAAAAATAATTTTATAGATATAAATGATATACCTAAAAATAACGTATTTGATATAATCCGAAGATTATATCTGTAAAATAGCAATTCATTCAAAAGTAGAAGACTCTACAACCAATTACAACAAAAGTTAGGAAATGAAAATGAAATGTTTAAACAAATTGCTCTGTTTCATAAAAGAGAATCGGGACATTTGGGTATAATTGCAAATTACGAGAGGATTAAAAATCACATTTATTATCCTAATCTGGAACATTTAATTAAAAAAGTAACGATAGAAATCTTATGAAAAAAAAAATTTAAAATAACAGAAACACCATCTCAGATAAATGACATAGTTCATGTTGATATTTACGTCAACTCTAAACATTTTTTTATTGTTTTTATTTATAAATTATCAAAAAATGCCGTTAGTTTCTATTTAGAGGATAGAAATAATCAGACACTAATAAGTAAAATTCGCCAATTTATTTCTATAAAAGTTTAAATGAAAAAACTTATCTGCGATAACGAATTCAATAGCATAAACATTATACAATTTTGTTAAGAAGAGAAAATAGACATTAATTTTTTTAAGTTTAATAGTCATATCAGGCCCGAGCCGTCCATATGACGGATGTGTGCACCGCTATTACAGCTGCCTGTCTGAAATTTTACCAAAAGTAGTCTAGTTTTATGGCCAAAGTTTCTGCAAAATTTGGTTGGTCTACTGCAGTGGGTTCAAATAGCTGCCATACAACTCCTTCTTTTATATGAGCATTACTCTATACCTATTGTAGCTGGGTGTCTGAAATTTTGCCAAAAATAGTTTAGTGTAACGGCCAAAGTTACTGTAAAATTTGGTTGGTCTACTGCAGAGGGTTCGTGTAGCTGCCATACAACTCCTTCTTTTATATGAGCATTACTCTACACTTATAAAGCTGAATGTTTGAAATTTTGCCAAAAGTAATTAACCTGATGATATAATGTATATGTTACGGTCATACGGGTATCCCAGAGTTGACACAGTCTATTCTACTACACTCTTCCTCGTTTTTTCTTATCGTTTTTGTTGCAACAATTCTATTCGGATACTTTTTTGTAAGAAAATTGAATTTCTTGTACTGTTTTCTTTTATTTATAAATTGCTTACACGGAAATACTGAATAGTTAGTTGCTTGCAGGGTAATACTGAAAAGTGGTTGTCAAAATATTAAATTTTAATGACTTTGGTTGTCAAAATTTAAAAAGTCAGTTGGTCAGTTGCCGATTGTCATATTATTGTAAACAAATAAAAAATCAAAAAGTGAGTTTTTTTATATTTCATAAAAAATTATATTTAAATTATTTATATGTATAATATTTAAATATATTTTTATAAAATTTAAACATTCTTTGTTGGTGGTGTAGACATGCCACAAAATGATAGAAAAAGGAAAAAATTATCTGGAGCACAATACCGCAGAGAAAAGGCAAAAAAAACAAGGAACTTGAAAAATCTGCTGGTGCTCTTTTAAAGTATGTAAATGTAATACAAAGTTCCGTATCCACTTCAACAATTCAGTTAATTACAGTTACAGTTGATTTTGTCAATAATATTGAAAATGAAATTAATTTGGATAAAGAAACTGACAATAATGTAGAAATTGTTTCGGAACAAAAAAATAACTTGTATGCTACTGAAATAAATTGTGAAAGAATTGATAACAATGAAATTAGTGAAGATCCTGGAATGTGACCTATTATAATATCGAATCAAAAAAAGCAACTTTTATTGCAAAACCTACCAGCACAAGTTCAAAATAAATATTATCCTGTAAATGACAATGGCAGAAAATTTTCAAATAAATATTATACGCGTACTTTGGTAAATGGTGGGAAATATATACGAAATTGGTTGCTGTATTCTGTTTCAAAAAACAAAGTATTCTGTTTTTCATGTAAATTATTTGGGTTTCAAGATAATTTATTGGCTACGGACGGATTTTCAGATTGGCAACATTTATCTCAATTTTTAATTAGACATGAAACAAGCGAGGCTCATATGAATAACTATCAAAAATGGAAAGAATTAAGTAAATCGATTGAAAATAAAACTACAATAAACCATTATGAGCAGAAAATCTTTAACCGCGAAAAACATCACTGGTATAAAGTTATAAAACGTTTAGTGTATATAATACAGTTTTTATCAAAACAAAATTTGGCTCTTAGAGGATCGTCAAGTTCACTATTTCATGCCAGTAATGGAAATTTCTTAAAAGTTGTAGAAATGATTTCGAAATTTGATTCAAGCTATTTTCGGTGTGTCGCCAAAAATTTAATATTTAGTTGATCGTATTACTGAGCATATTAATTTGCTTTTAATTAACTTGTCACAATATTTATATATAGGTAGGTTTGCGACAAAAAATTATTGTATATTTTTAGGTGGTTTAAAAATTAAACTTCTTCTTAGCAAATTTTTGTATTTAGAACTTTTTTTTTAATAATCGACAATAATAATAAGCGACAAAAAATTATTGCATATTTTTAGGTGATTTAAAAATTAAACTTCTTCTTAGCAAATTTTTGTATTTAGAACTTTTTTTTTAATAATCGACAATAATAATAAGCGACAAAAAATTATAGCATATTTTTAGGTGGTTTAAAAATTAAACTTCTTCTTAGCAAAGTTTTGTATTTAGAACTTTTTTTTTTAATAATCGCATCATAGCAACCACTTTTCTACATTTTAACCAGGCAACCAAACACAAATAACAGTTAATTAGAAATTTAGGATTACAAACTTAAAATATTCAGACAACCAGTGCAAATTTTGTTTTGGACTAAGTACGGTGTTGTGTTGTTAATAAAAAAGTTTATATATATTGTTAATAAAAGTGTTTCGTTAATAAAAAAACATAATTTAAAATCAAATGTAAGTATTTTTTAAATTTAGTGCTATAGTATTTCATGTAATAAATAAAGTTCTTCATATTCTTATTTTTAAAGAACATTGCTGCGATGGATAAGTGGTTGAAAAAGACTCCTGGGCAAAATCAAGCAATTGAAAATGAAAAAGAAAAAGAAGGTTCTGTAGCAACAAAAACAGATAATAAGAGAAAATTTGGTGAGAATCCTTCAACAAGTTCGCAATCATCAAAACGTGGGAAAAGAAAATATGATTCTGAATATCTAAAATTTGGATTTACATGGAATAGAAAAGAAGATGAGCCACGCCCACAGTGTGTTATTGTCAAGAAATTCTTGCTAATGAAAGTATGCGACCTAACAAATTAATACGACATTTTGAGACCAAACATTCCGATTTAAAAAATAAGCCGATTGATTATTTTAAAACTAAATCACAGGAATTAAATAATTCAAAAAATCTATTTTCTCGCTTCATCAGCATTAATGAAAGGCTATGTTCGCGTCGTATCTCATTAGTTTGCGAATTGCGCAATCCGGTAAACCGCACACTATTGGAGAGTCATTAGTACTTCCAGCTATAAAAGATGCTGTTGGAATTATGTTTGGAGAGAAGAGCTTAAAAGAAGTTGAATCAATTCCACTTTCCAATAACACAGTTGCTCGGAGAATTGATGAAATGTCCGAATGGGTAGAAAATAAGCTTATCCATAGAATTCAAGTTAGTGGACTTTTTGCGTTGCAACTGGATGAATCAACCGATGTACAAGGTTTGTCCCAGCTAATTATTTTCATTCGTTTTATATGGTGCAACGAGTTCTTTGAAGACATATTATTTTCTGAACCAATCATTCGAGGAACTGGTGAAATAATTTTCGATACGCTCGACACTTATATAACATTGAAAAAGCTGGATTGGAAAAACTGCGTCGGAATATGTAGCGACGGTGCACGAGCAATGTATGGTAAAAACATTGGTGCTGTGACACGTTGTCTTCAAAAATGTCCAAATGCAACATGGACTCACTGCACTATTCATAGAGAAGCGTTAGTATCCAAAAATATACCAAAAAGTCTAAATACTGTTTTGAACACTGCTATAAAAATTGTAAATTTTATTAAGAGCAAACCATTACAATCACGATTATTTCAAAAACTCTGCGAAGAGATGGGACGTTTACATAAATCTCTTCTGCTGCATACAGAAATCCGCTGGCTATCGAAAGGCAAAGTCCTGACAAGACTTGTTGAACTCCGCGAAGAAGTGGCAATATATTTACATGAACATAAACAAGATGAGTACACATCAAATTTGCGCGATGTGAAATATGTAGTCTTGCTGACTTATTTAGCAAATATATTTTCGAAATTGAACGATTTAAATTTACAATTACAAGGAATAAATGGAATTGATATATTTTCGGTTCATGGTAAAATAAAAGCTTTTACAAAAAAACTAATGTTGTGGAAAAATAATATTCAAGAAAATAAATATGACTGCTTTGAAACATTCCAAACTTTTATCATTAAAAATGAAGTAACGCCCAATAACGATTTAATTTCTTTAATAATTGAGCATTTGGACAGACTTAAAGAAAATTTTGATTTTTATTTCTATGAAGAAATGAAAAATCTAGAAAAATATACATGGGTTAAAAATCCATTTCAAAGTGGTTTAGTTACCGGTATATCGACGATAGCAGATGAGGAATTAATTGAGTTATTCGAAGATAGTGTTGTTAAATTACATTTTGACCGTACGAAATTGTTACAGTTTTGGTTATCGGTGCAAAACACATATCCAACTTTCCACACCGCAGCGTTAAAAGTATTGCTTCCTTTCACAACTTCTTATCTATGCGAGGTTGCATTTTCGTCAATGATCGCAATAAAAAATAAATATCGCAACAAATTACAGCTATCAAACTCACTTCGCTTAAAAATAACAAATATAAAAGTAGATGTCGAAGATGTTATTGCAAAAAATAGAAAGCAGGCTCATTCATCTCATACATCCTATTAATTATTCTTAAATATGTGCGTTAAATAAATATGTAAATCAAAATTTTTAGCTTTTTTCTTGTTTTATTTACAGGTGGGTCGCGAAAACTTTGCGGTCTTAATAATGGGTCTCGACTGGTAAAAGTTTGGGAACCCCTGGTCTAATATCATCATACATTCACGTTACACGTTAAAAAGTAAAAAAGCTTTTAAGAGAGTTCAAAATATAAATAAGTCACGTGACTGTCGATTAACTATAGTATAAAGATTTAAAGAAGATAATTTGAGAAAGAATTTTTTATTTTTTTTTGTAAGCATGTACAGTAGTGCACGCTTAATTGCCGCTCGTTTAATTGAATATCCCGTTTAATTTTGCACAAAAAATTGAACAATTTTTAGTTCCATATAAAAATATACATATAATGTTTGCATAATTGACTCCCGGTTAATTGAATTACCCGGTTAATTAACTAAAAATTTTTGATTGTTTTTATAAAAATAGTATCAAAAAACTCGCTTTAATGCTCAAAAAAATAGCTCAAAAATTTTTTTTTTTATTTTAAATAACAAAGTAAATTTTACTACCAAAAAATAAATGGATTCGGCAATACGTATTTTATGTGTCAAAAGTATTTTATATGTCAAAATTTTATGTTGTCAAAACGCAATTGTGAAATTAAAATCAATAGAGTCGGTTAGTAATTTGAATTATTTTTATTTGGCGTACAACTAATTTTATGTAAGTTTATTTATTTGTATTAATCAATTTATGAAATAAATCCATACATAACTACAATTTGTTTAATATAAACAGGTAATGAATAAAAACAAAAACACAAGTTTGTCTTTAAAAGACAAATTAAAAATAATCACCTTATTAAAAAATAAAGAAAAAACTAAACAGGATTTATGTGCCAAATATAAATGTTCAATATCCACAATAAATAGAATTTTAAATCAAGAAAATGCTATTATAGAGAAATCTAGAAATTACAATTTATCTATGAAACGTCTTAGACTGGGAAGTTGTCCAGAGGTAGAAAGGGCACTTGTTATTTGGTTTAATCAGATAAGGATGTCGGAGGGCGTTGTCTCATCCAACATGATTATGGAAAAAGCAAAGCAATTTGCCGTCCAATTAAATAAAAATTTTGAGCCTAATCGTGGATGGTTGTGGCGGTGGCAAAAGCGAGAAGGAATTGTATTACGAAAAATTCAAGGTGAAGTGAATTCAGCTGATGCAGAAAGTGCTAATAATTTTACTGATACAATACTTCCAAACTTAATTTCAAATTACGACCTCAGAAATATATTTAATGCCGACGAAAGTGGCTTGTTTTTTAGAGCATTACCTTCAACAACTTTATCAACAAAAAATATTCCAGTAAAAGGATGGAAAGTATCAAAAGACCGACTAACTTTACTCTTCATATGCAACGCAACTGGAGAATATAAAAAAGTTATCGTAATAGGTAAACCTAAAAACCCCAGGTGTTTTAAGAACAAAGTATTACCTCTTAAGTATTACAATCACCCAAAAGCATGGATGGTTAAGGATATATGGGAAAACATTTTATATTCTTTAGATGACGAAATGCAAAAGGAAAAAAGAAAAATAATTTTATTCGTAGATAATGCAGCTTGCCACAAAACAAATAAAATTTTTAAAAACATTAATTTACAATTCATGCCAGCTAATACTACATCTTTAATACAACCTATTGATCAAGGTATAGTGCATTGTTTTAAGTCTTATTTTAGACAAAATATTATCCGAAAACAAATTTCTGCGCTTGAACAAGGTAAAACCATAAAAGAGTTTTGCAAAAATATTAATTTATTGGATGCATTACATATGATAAAAAAATCATGGTGGCTAGTACAACCGTCATCTATTATTAATTGTTTTAAAAAGGTCATTTTCATTTCATTAAAATTTTTTTTTTTATAAATTCAAAAGGCAATAATATTTTGTATTGTAGGCTAAATTTTTCAATGACTCCTTGGAAGAAGAATTGGAATTAGTGTTGGTGAATGATAACGAAAATCATTGTGCAGAAGTGTTCAATGTCATATCAGAAACTGAATTTAATAGTTATGTCACTTGTGATAACCATGTTGAGTGTTTTGGAGAACTTACCAATGAGGACATAGTTAACGAAATTTCTTGTAAAGATCAATATGAAAGTTTAGATGATGTCGAGGAAGAAATTGGTGAAACAATTTATGAAGAAATTCCAGATACTAAAAATATATTGAGTTGTATAAATATTTTACATAATTTTTTTCTTCCATATAATCAATTTATACAAAACTTAGATGATATGGAAGATTTTGTTGTAAAAAATAATTTAAAGGAAGTGCAATCAAAAATCACTGCGTTTTTTAAAAAAATAGATTAACTTTTAATATTCATATTATTCTTTTTTTTCTTAAATTGATTAATATTTTGAAAGTGTTATTTTATTATAAAAGTACTATAATTTTTATGAATATAAATGAATTTAGTTTTTGTTAACATTTATTGTACATTGTAGTTCAAAAAATGTATGTTTGGATGTAAACTATTTTCTTGTGATTTGAATGTTTATTATGTTTTATTAAAGAATTTAATTTTTGATTAATTATTTTTATTAATTTATTTATGTATATTAAATATTAATTTATTGAAGTTAATTAAAAAGTTTATCATCTAATATTGAAGAATGTATTATTTTTGACTAATTTAAAATAAAAACTGAAAAATTAAACAATATTTTGCATTTAAGTATATAATTTGTAAGTTTTATTTCGTTGATTACTGTTTTCAACAGGAATTTGTTTAATTGCGTCGGTGGATTAAATAAGCGGGGTTTGTTTAATTGCGTTGATGACTCATTTAAACGGGGTATTTTTAATTGCGTTCATAGCTCATTTAAACGGGGTTTTTTTTATTGCATATCCCGCTTAATTGCACCAAAACTCGTGCATTTTAGTCAACGCAATTAAGCGTGCACTACTGTATATATGAATGCGATATGTATACATGCTATTAAATATTATTGTTGAATGAAGTTTAATAGATTTTTTTTTTACTTCACGTAAATGTGTGAATGTGTTTACACGTCTTTCTCTATATGTATTATTTTATTCATATGCAAGAAATTTTACATTTACAAGAAATTAAATTTTTTTCTTTATTAGATTTCTATTTTCTGAATTTAAAAGATCATAATATACTCATTCGATGGCTCCAAAAAATAACGACGTAAGTCAAGTTTGATATGACGATTAAAATATTTGTATTAGGAATAAGTAAGTTCATATATTTTTTTTTTACTTGTTAATTTTTTATAATTAAATTTCTTATAAATAATATTTTTTTGGTTTTAAGTATAGTTACAACGAAACAAAATTAAAAGAAGGTAGAATGTAAACCAAAGGTAAGCCTTCTTATATTAATATTTTTAGGAGAAATAAAGAAAGAAAAATATGCCGTAAAGAATGTCATAAGTCTTGAAGATCACAGAATAAAATTGTTTTAAATATTTTTCAACGGTTTTTTCAATTTTACACTTAAAATCGCGAATTTTAATTTGTATTCTTAATTTATTCAAAAAAATAACAAAGTTATAATAAAATATATTTCCAATATTTTTTAACTCAATTTTCTTAAAACATCATTTAGATTTACATCGTTATAATTTGGAGCCATCGATATATTATAATTTCATAAATCGTATTTATTCATTTTTCAAAATTTTCATTAAAAAATAAAGTCAACAAAGCTTTTATTTTGTTTTTGTTCTTTTTTTTTTTTCGTTCTTTAATTTAATAATGAGAGTATAAAGCTTTAAGCTTTTTTTTTATTTCTTTCTTTTTATTTTAAAGAGCTTGAATTTTAAGGTTTTTGTTTTATATGGACTGTGCACATCTAGTTGTATTCATTATCTTTGCTCTAAGACACCATATGGGTGAAATATACGATTCTTTATTGGAAATAATAGAGGATGAAAATAAAGATATAAAAACACATCATCAAGCCAAATGTTTAGCGACTAAATTGAAATCGTTTTTTCAATCGTAATTTGGCATGACATATTACATAAAGTTAATTCTGTAAGCAAAATGCTACAAAACCCAACATTAAATATTAAATCGTGTATCGATTATTTGAACAATTTAATTAATTATTTAAAAAACAAGCGGTCTGATGACGGATATGCCGATTTTTTAGGCGAATCAAAATTACTAGCTGAAATAATGGAAGTAGAACCTGAGTTTCCAAATTTTCCAGCTATTCGCCGTCGAAAAATACGAAGACAATTTGACTATGAACATCCTGACGAAAGTTTTGGCGATACACAAATGCATTTTAAAGTCAATTTTTATTTCCCAATATTGGACACAACAATAAATTCATTAAACGAGCGATTCCAGTTATTAAATTCATATAATGATAATTTTAAATTTTTACATGATATTCAAAATTTAAAAATTGTTCTTAATGATGAGATATTGAAATGTTGTATGGATTTGGAAAGTAAACTGACCGATAAAAACAAAAATGAAAAGAATATTGATGGAATTTATATGGCAGATGAATTGAAGATACTGAAAATGAAATTTGAACCAGATATGAATATAATACAAATATTGGAAAGAATTTTAGAAAATGATTTGTGCACAATTTTTCCAAACACTATCGTAGCATTAAGAATACTATTAACATTACCAGTGTCTGTTGCTACAGGGGAAAGGTCATTTTCTAAATTAAAAATAATTAAAAATTATTTAAGAAGCATTATGTCACAAAACAGACTAGACAATTTAGCAACTATTTCTATAGAACATGAGCTATGTGAAAAATTAGAAATAGATGACGTGATTAAAAAATTTGCTGATCTCAAAACACGAAAAGCAAAAATTTGAAATTATAATTTGTATTTGAATATCGAGTGATATATATCTTATTTTTTAAAGTATTATGAAGGATATGTTTATGTTTTTGTTTAATTTTAACTGTTTTTTTATATTATATTTTATTAGCAGATTTACCCGGCGTCGCCCGGGAGCGTGCAGATTGTAAATAAGCAAGTTTCAAGCAATTTTTTCAAGTACTACTTTGGGTAAAAAGAAAGACTCAAAAAATATTTATAAAGTTCGGTTAACCCATTGTCGCCCAACAGCTTTTTATAGGTTTTTTCGTTGTTTTGCTATATATAAGAAATGATTTAACCGATTGACATCAAGAATGGAGTTCACTCTATTAACAGACTTGGAATTTGTTAACCCATGCTGACACGACGTTTGTTCAAAAAAAAAAATTTGTAAGTAAATTACGCCCAATTTTTGAAAGTAGGTAAAATTTTTTTGAATTAGGGGAATGTTTAAAAAAATGTTCGAGTTCTTTTAACCGATTGCGAAACAAAAACTTTAAAAAACAGTTTGAACGATTATCTCTAATTTTTCTATACATGGTGCTTCTTGACAATTTGGTGCTCCTTGACGATAGAGTTGAGGATGTTAGGTTTCCGGCGAATAATGTTAACTGAATTAAAATGACTATTGGTCAAATGGGGATACTAAGTTTGCCATTATTCCATTATACTATGTCAATAGTAGTTTTCTTGAATTGCCAACGTTTGAATAAAATATAATCGATGGTTTAGAAAAGGTTTAAAAATTTGCTTTTCAACTTATATTTTGTTTAGTACTCAGCGGAAAGTTGTAATACGCTCTTCCTCGTTTTTTTATGATTTTATGAGAGAAATATAGGCTTATTTTTTGGAAAAACTGTTTTAATATACTATGTTTTTAAGCATTATATATAAGAAATTGAATTTTTTGATTTTTAGATTTCATTTGAAGAAAACTGAAAATTTCATTGAATCTTTGTTCAAAACGCACAAACAGGTCAAAACGCACAAATTAACCATGTGGGTTTTAATTAAAATGTTGGTACAAAATTTTCAATAAAATACTTTTAATCGTATAAGAAAATAAAATTTATAGAAAACTTCATGTCGTCGTCGTGGAAAACGGGTTAATCGAACTTAACTAAAACTTTTAGCAGCCTCTCTTTAGACTGCAAAATCAACCTGTAAAATTGGACACAAATCGAAAACACAAAATTTTTTGAAAGTCCGCCAGGCCGAAATGGGTTAAATTATTCCAACCAAATTTAAACAACTAATTGCGGTTGCTAAGAGGAACATTTGTGCAAAATCAAGTCAATTTGTCAAAGCGTTTTGACTCGACATCAAAAACATTGAAAAGCTTCTTTGCGCCCTCGTGCCCAAACGGGTTCACCGAACTCAACAAAAATTTGTGCCAGACTCTATTTTCGACTGCGAAACCACCTTGTAAAATTGGACACAAATCGGAAACACAAAATTTTTTGGAAGCCCGCCACGCCGAAATGGTTTAAATTATTCAAACCAAATTTATACAACTAATTCCGGTTGCTAAGAGGAACATTTGTGCAAAATTTCAAGTCAATCGGTCAAACCGTTTTGACTCGACATCAAAAACATTGAAAAAGCTTCATTGGGCTCTCGTGCCCAAACGGGTTAACCGAACTCAACAAAAATTTGTGCCAGACTCTCTTTTCGACTGCGAAACCACCCTGTAAAATTGGACGCAAATCGCAAACACAAAATTTTTTGGAAGCCCGCCAGGATGAAATGGATTCCGGTTACTAAGATGAACATTTGTGCAAAATTTCAAGTCAATCGGTCAAGCCGTTTTGACTCGACATCCAAAAAACGAAAAAGCTTAAAACAGCTCTGGAGCCGCAACCTGTTGACTTATAAAAATGTGACATAGCCTATGTCACCCCCCGGGCTCCCAGAATTATTTCTTTAAAATTTTGTGACAATCGGACCAGTGGTTTTCACGTGAATCCTGGACAAACAAATAAACAAACAAACAAATTTTCTTCTTTATATATTAGATAATTGTTTGGATTATTAAAAGAAAGCTATGTTTTGTTATTTTAATTTTAATTTTTTATTGATAATTTTTTAATAAAATGGATATATATAGCAAATTTGTAAGAGTTTTACTATTTTTGTTTGTTTTATATTTAAAAATGGGGCGGCAAATTCGAATCTGCACACTGGCGGCCAACATGTACAGCTCGGCACTGAGTCACATTAAACGCAGACGTAGACAGATTTTATAACAACCTAACGAAAATACTTAGAATATTAAACTTGGAAGAAAAAATCTAAAATTAAAGATCAAATACTAAAAGCTTATCACTCCACCATCAAAGCTACTCCATTCAACGTACAAAATAATAAAATAGATAGCAATAAGGTAAAAGGTCGAATGAAAACAATGAAAAATAAAATAATTACTAAATTTGATTTGCTCTTGCTCGCAGAGCTCATATCTTGTTGTTTTTTATGTTGCTCACCAACAAAGAGCTCATATCTTGTTGTTCTTTATGTTGCTCATGAAGAGCGACCCAATTTTTTTTATTTTAAATGCTCTATACTTTGTGAGCCTTTCAAACATTTTTTTTTAAGTGCTCGCTATATAGGTTTAATATTCAATATTTTTGTTTGTTATTGTCGAAAAAGAAATAAAAATGTTTTTCTTTGTGACAATTTTTTTGGTTTAAAATTATTATCGCTCGGCGTGTGCGTATGATTTAATTTTTTTTTTTAATATAGATTGTAATTTGTTAAAAAAAAAATTTAGTAATATTTTTATAAGTAGTACTAACTAAATTGCTTTTTTTTATATTGGTTTTACTGGTTTTTCAATTTGCAATCAATTCCTTTGTAAGTATGTTATGCGTTTTAAATCGTATGCAAAGAAACTTTTAATATTTAATTTCAAATAATAAGGATGCGAAAAAGGTAAAATTTAGTTTACTACCTAATTAGTTATCTTTGGCTATAATTAATTAGGTCCATTTCATATATTGGTAGATGATATAATTCTGATATTTTAAATTCTTTCAAAATTATATTCGAATATTGTAGTATAAACCAATTCTAAAAAACAAATTCTGCTATCTTCCAAAACTATGGCCTGTAAAAGCTAAAAGAAAAATTTAAACATTTTATTTTGAAATGAAATAAGTAGCTACTCGAATTTTTATTTTTGTGTTTGGTTGAATCATTTAACTTTTTTTTCCTATTTTTAATTTTTTAAGAATTGAAATTTTGCTATTTTTAGACATCTATAACTTGAATACCTGTCCAAATTTTTTAGTAATATACACAATTTCAATCTACATCATTACATTTTAACATATCTAAAACGTTTTTCTTAAAATTAAAATGGGTTCGTTAAGTTGAAGATAGTGTCTGTTAGTTTTAACCAGTTTTGCAAAATTAAATGTTTTAATTTTAAAGTTTGGTAACAGAGAGTGAACTAACTTCTTAACAATAGAAAGTATTCTAACATTTTTTTATTGAATGTTTGTGGTGCGGTTTTGAAAGTGCTGAAAATAATTTTTTTCGCATACCAAAATCTAGTGAAAGGTAGATTTTTAAATATTTTTTTTTTTATATTATGTGCATATATAATATATATTGTTTTTATTTTTTTAGGAGAAATAGGTACGTGGTTCAAAAATTTAAATAGATTCGATTTGATTAGCATTTAAAAAATAATTTCAATTATAAGTGTTGTGATAAATATGATAATAATTATTCTATAAAAATGTACATTCGAATAAGAATATATTTTATAATAGAAAATTTCAACAAAAATGTAAAACAATTTGATAATAAACATAAGTATTTTAGCGTGACACATTTATAATAATAATTTTGTATACAGACAGAAAATCAAATATTTTAGAAAACTAAAGCTATAATAAAATTATAAAGTCTTATAAAAATTTAAATTTACATAACTTTATATTATAACATTTACAATTATATTTTGAAGTTTATTATTGGTTTATTACTTACGATACACTATGCAATTTTACTATGTTTCAATTTCATTTTAATTTTTTCATTTTCCGTCTTTTTCTTGCATTAAATATTCTTATTACCATCTACTTCCAACAATTTGAGTAAATTTTTGTATATGTATGTGTGGCAAGAGCAAAAGTTAGCAAGAAAATTTTTGATCAAGTGACCAAGTGAAACTACTTCTTAACAATAGATATACTTTGGTAAAAACAGAAAAGTAAAAAATAATTTTTATGCTCAAATTCAAATACTATGAGCAAGAGTGTTTGTTTTCCAATTAGATCTGTGAGATTTGTTAGGATTATTTATACAATCAGCTCATGCTTTACTTTTATTTTACTTTTCTGTTATTGCTCGTATGAGCATGAGCTATTATTTTAAAAATTGATCTCGTGCTCATGCGAGACTTTGAAAAAAGGAGCTCGAGAGTGCTCGTCCGAGTAATATAATCAAACACTGCAATTAACAGAACACAAAAATGTTAGTTTTAATTTTACTCTTACGATATTTGTAATAATAATAATAATAGTGGTAACCCTAAGTTTTAATTCATTATTATTTAAAATATAAAATATTTGAAATTGGATCAACATAAATTCAAGGAAATTTTAAAACAAATAAATGTATAATTGACACCTAAGTTGAAAAAAATATAACAAAAAAAAACTAAACAAACAAAAATTATTTAAATAATAAAGAATATTGTACTTGGTTTGAAAAAACAAAATTAAAATAAAATTATGTATGTTGCTATATTCAAAGTAGCCAATTGAAACTTAAAACCTAAGAAATTTTTTTATACAAAATGTAAACCAATATAAAAGAAAACAAGTGAGGGAAAAAAACCAAGGGTTTTTAAAAAGCACATTTTCAAAATTATATACGGTTTCTTACTGAGTATTTTATCATTTATTTTTATAAAAATATATATTATGATAATATTATAATTTTGTTATTTCATTAATAATTAATTATATGACTAATAGTGAAATACTTAGAATACAACCCCAATGCATTCAAGAAAACCTGTTAATAAGTGCAAAATATAATGTTGGAGCTTCAATTTTAACGTTTAATTTTGGAAAAACTTACACTGGTGAATAAATTACTGTTTAATATAAACATAAAAGTTTTAATTTTTAAGACCTAGTAACCCTTCAATGGGGAAGGTTCCCAAATTTTTGCTTAGCAAACTTATGATGGATCTGCTCACCCCCCTCCTGTGTTCGCCCTTCCATTTTTTTCCGGTTCTAGGAAATCAATTTGGAACTCCAACAAAATTTGGAATTTTACCTAGAATATTATTATCTAACCAAAAATGGTTAATACTACGAAACAATTTCTTCAATTTAAAGAGACTCTTTCAAATTTAAGAAAAACCTTTAACGTATGTTGAAATATAATGCTGCAGCTGTAAATTTTGCGTATTTGTAAAAAAAAATTTGAACAGGTGTTAAAGTTACAGGTGGTTTAAAATAGCAAAATTTCAATTTTCGAGCCCTTATAGCTCCTAAACAGGGGGCGTGACAAAAAAATTTTGTTAACCGACTCCTATTAATTTGGTAGGACCTAACTTCTCCCAAAATATCAAGATCCTAGGTTGAACCGTTTAGAAGATATATGGGGCCAAAAATTTTGCAAAAGTTGAGTTTAGCTTAATGGTAAATTTTAGTACCGTGTGGTAACCCTATACATTTTAGCCTTATATTTTTGTGAAGCTTATAAAACTAGCAATCTTTTGCCGTTTTCAGATTGAAAATACACTTATCAAAACTCTTGTTATAATAATTTAAAAATAGGGCATTTTCCAAATTTGGGGGGCTGTAGCTCCGTAACGGGTGGGGCTACAGAAAAAAATTCTTCTACGAAATTAATTTTTTTGTAATATCTATCCGTGGTTAAAATTTCTTTACTCTATTTCAAACGGTGTAAAAGTTTTTGTAAACATACGGACGGACGGACGGACGGACAAAGTCAAAATTAAGAAAAACCTTTGACACTAATTGAAACTTTCGTTTTTGAGCTTTCAATTTTGTATACAAATAAAAAAAAATTTTGACAGGTATTCAAGTTATAGGTGTTTAAAAGCTAAATTTTTAGCAAAATTTCAATTTTCGACCCCTTACAGCTCCTAAAGAGGGGGCGTGACAAAAAAATTTTGTTAACTGACTCTTACTTATTTCTAAGGATCTAACTTCTCCCAAAATTTCAAATTTCTAGATTTAGCCGTTCCGAAGTTATGAGGGATCAAAAATTTTGTAAAACTTAGTTTTGAATAACGGTAAATTTTAGTACCGTATGGTAACCCTATACAATTGGATTTTAAAAACTTGTAAAGCTTATAAAAGCAGCTGTCTGTTACCGTTTTCAGATTGGTGATATACCTTATAGAACTCTAATAATAACTGTTTAAATATGGGACTTTTTTCAACTTTGTGGGGCTGTAGCTCCGTAACGGGGGGGGGGCTACAAAAAAAAGTTTTAACATTAAATTATTTTTATTGCAATACCTATCGATTCCTTATATTTTTTTTTCAATCGTAGGTAAAAAGGGACGGACGGACGGACGGACAGAGTGAAGCTATATAGGCACATTTTTACAAAATTTTTTGAAAATGTGCTAAAAACGAAAAAAGCAATTTCAAATGAAACTTAGAGTATAGTAAATTTTTTATAACAACGTTCTATCGTCATGACTCATTCATGATAGTGAGCAAAATTTATTTTATTTTTTGTAAGTTTGTAAATATGTACAAAAAATCCAAAATTTTCTATTGAAAATACTAAAATACCATTCCATATATATATGTTACATACATACATATTATGTTTATAAAAATAACTACACTAAGTACTAAACAATCTGACCAATGGGGCAGTGTTAAAGACGCCGCTTTTCATGTGGAAGGGCTCGGGTTTAAACCCCGGTCAGATCATATCTAATAAAAAAATATCGTAAAATTGTATATCGTAATATATATATCGTTATAGTATATATCGTAATATAAAATAAAATATTAATAAAAATATATAAATAATTCTTGGGTAAGACTATAGATGACGCACAAAGTTAACATTTGTGCATTCATATTTCATAACCTTATACAATAGCTACAGCCGAGTAATCAACGGCTTAGTGAATATTATTATTAAAGAAACTGAAGCCTAGTTCAAAATAAACTTGGTGAATGCCCTATACTTCTTAAAGGAGTGGAAAAGGAATTAAAAAAGAAGTACTAAACAAAATTTTTATTGAATCTTTAATTTTGTACGAACAGTCTCACTGTATAATAAAAAATTGGGATTATGGTGGAAGGTATTTGGGATTTCTGGATTATGGGAGATGGGGGAAATTGGATGGGATATTTTGAAGAAAAATGTTTTCTAAAATTAGCTAAATGGTACATATACATTATATACTTTGGGGAACACATTTGGAGGTATATGGTTCCATTATCTTGATGACGGTAAGACAAAAGAATTGCTGAGTGGAGTGAGCGTTGAGCTAATACTGGGATCATTTATAAAAAGAGTAGATCAATTGAAATTTTTTGATGTTGTATTAATCTGATGATTAATGTTACAGCGGCTATGGAATTCATAGGAAACAACAAGTATACTATCATTTGCGAGGCAATGGAATGGATGGGGGTTATTGAAAGTAGGTCATTTATAAACATTAGGAAAAGACTAGGAGAGTCTACCTTGAAGCTTGTATTGACCAAACAGTGATCAGAAGCCAGAGGAGGTAACCAACTGAAAATAACTTTTCAGGGTGTGTGGTTAGAAACATATCAAACAAAAATATATAACATGTTTTCCAACATGGATTTTGAGCTAAACGTAATGGGAAGTTGGGCTAGAAGATTTATATTTGACAATAGTAGTTATGTCTTTTTTTTTGTAGATGGCGATGCCTCTTGTAGGACTGAGCTGTGAAATAAGTGATGAAATAAGTGATGTTAATATCGAAGGTAACATTGGGACCACTAAATTGAGTTTCACAAAGAACAAGGATTGCCGGTTTAATTGAATTTGGATAACTCTCAAGGACCTGGATGTTCGTTTGTAAACCGCGAACATTATAACAATTAACGTTAAAGTTTATAATTTTCTTAGAAATTAGAAAGAATAGAGAAAAAAATTAAAAAATAAATTTAAGACATAAATTAAATTTAAGACATAAATTAAATTTAGAAATTAAAAATTGAAAAAAAAAAGTAAAAATAAAATTTTTCTTTCCTCCTAGTTTAAACGATTAATTATGCACGATTTATTAAACCTAAACTGACTACACCTTTTTAAAAAATAATAAAAAAAATAAGTTTTATTCCGCACGAGAGAACGGTTAATAACTACGTCCAACAGTTTTTATCCTGCACGATATAGAATCCATAAAGAAACTATATGGGCCCTTATAGTAGGTATGTACAATCAAAAATTCGATCAAAACAAAACAAATATACAATTACATGTAATTTCAAATAAAACAAAAATTGTAATTGTAGCAATGCAAAAAAATGAAATACAAAAAAAAAATATTAATATAATCAAACATATACCATTAAAATTTATTAAATTACGGTTTGTTTTCATGGTATATTGAGAGTGGTGAGAATTATTCGAGACATTAACATTATCTATGGGAAGGAGAAAAATGGATATATTGTTTTCTTTACCACTAGGGGAAAATTAAAACAAATATTATTTTCCAAAAAAAAAAAATTATTTTAATTTACTGTTACCAAAACAAACCGGGGCGAATATTATTTCTTTCTTTATAATTAAAGAAAAAAAACTAATTTCGATGTGATTTCTACTTTGGAACTTTATTAATTAATTTATTATTTTATTTACATTTATATGTGTTTTAAAAGGTGCAATATAAGCAATTACATTTAAATTTTATTAAACAATTCTTAAGAAAAATATATTGGCACATGCTAATATTTGCTAATTTTAAAGTTGAATTGCTTTTAAAAAATTCTGACATTGAGTTTACGTTAATTTATTATTAAGTTACAAAATATTTATAACGGTAAATAAACTGTTTAGGTTAGTGTGTATTAATTTATATTAGATTAGTATGTATAGTGTACGTAACTCCTCCCTCCTTAAGACTTGGCAATGACCAGATGAAAATTGGGTGTTCGATGCTGATATTTTGAATATCTTGAATTGAAAGATAAACTGTGTTTGTGTTGCGTTTCTTGTAGATTATAAGATGAAATGAAATTGTAATTAATATAATTATAATGAAATTTTCAAGTTTGTTGAGTAAGCTGTTATTGTTTAAGACTGTAATATTAATGTTTCCTATTGTACATTGGAAACAAAAAAAATGACATCGCTTAATTTTCAGATGTTGTTTCTTGATGTGCTTTGCTTTTACAGTAAAAAATACCTTCGATTTTTGAACATTTATGTTTGAATACTACTATTGCTAAATGGTTTAGTAGTTTTAGTTTGGTTAATAAATAGTGGGATGTTGTTTTATAAACTATGGGAATTTGGAAATTAAAGATTATGTTTGAATCATTGTAATAAGCTTGTAGACTTAATAATTCACAAATATGTTCACTTGATTTAGTTAAACTGTTTTGATTTTCAAATATATTTTGTATTTTAAGTATTTCGTTTGGGCTTAAAATTTGTTTTGTAATAATGTTAAGTTTTGCGAGAATAATAGCTTCACTAATCAGTTAAATGGTTGTTTAATATATCTATACTAGTGAAACCCCTGTGCAATTGCACAATAAATATATGTGCAATATAATTTTAATTTAAAGGAAAAATTTCTTTATACACAACATTGTCCGTTATAAAATTTCCATTTTCTACCCTATCGTTGACACGCATTCTCTAGAATTGTGATTTTTAATGAGTTGCTGTTATAGCTCTGAAAAAGGCAGTGTAAAGTTGACTGTGTATAAAGCAGGCTTCTGGTAGATATAAGCCAATTCGTTAAAATGTTTGGCCATAAGATTTATTTATAGGCAATGTTGGATCATTAGCTGTATCTAATGAAATTCTTGGAATAAAATGTATTGTTCCGGAATGGGATCCAGTAATTATTTGTGACTTTAAACAATTTGGCGTAAAATCAAGTAATACTAACCGAATACCATTGCATAAACCTTTTTTCATCGCAAGGTTTCTTAACAGCATAATTATGCATTCTTTTTTTAATTTGAGGCAATAAGGTGGTAAACCTGAAGTGTTAATTGAATTTAAATATTCAACCAAATAATCATCGTTTTTAACAGAGTCTATCATAATACTACACTTATTCTGAAACCAGTTTTTTTAAAACATTTTCGTTGATTTCTCGTACATATTCATTTGTCATATCGGTGGATCATATGAAATAAAGTTAGATTGTATCAAAATTTAATACTGTGTTTTTTATATGAGAACTATTACAACTTTTACCATCACCTATATCCATCAGCCATTAACTGAATTGGGGATCGTTTGCGGCTCTCATATTTTGTCGTAAAGATAATTTTTTATAGTTAAATTAATAACAGACGCACGATTACCTTCTTTAACAACCGGCAAAACTTGCCGAAAATTTCCTTCTAGGACTATTAATTTGCCTCCAAACGGCAAATCATTTTTCATTAAATCACAAAAAACTAAAACTATAATTTCCATAGATATACCAGAAGCCATTGGAGCTTCGTCCCAAAATGTAGAATAATATTTTTTCTTTACACTATTTTTTGTTTTTTTAGGTTTTTATAAAAAACCACTACTAAGTATTTATGTATAAGTATACAACACATTGATTAAGAAAATTTCGATTTGAAAACATACGTGAATTTATTAGAAATTTCTTTCAAAACAATTTGAATACTTTAGTTTAAATACAAATATTGCATTAAACTGAAACAATCAGGTTGGAACCCATCGTTGCCACTTTGGTATTTGTTAACCAAATTTGGTAATTTTTTCTTCCTTTAACTTGGTAAGACTTATAGCTTAACCGCCGTTGATATAATATTTTCTAATTTAAATCTAATTAATAATGTTTATGAAAACTTAATAATAAATTACATTATATATGAGAACGGGCAACCAAAATAGTTTTTTAAATCCATTTTTTTGGATAGTTTTTTTGAAGTTCAAAGCGGAATTCCGCGAAAAAAAAAAATTTATCTCCGAATAAGAAAAACTCGAATGTGAAAGTCATATATATACATATGTCATAGTCAATTTTTTAAAAAAAAATTTTTTTGTATCTAGTAAAGTTGTATTTTTTAAAGAAAAGCATGTCTTCTACTAACTTTGTTCAATAAAATATTTCTTGTATCTTGTAAATTGAGGGAACATAAAATTTATATTTTTTGTTTTTTTGCATACCTATCTGTTATTGTTTTATAAAGTATGTAGGTATGAAGATGTTTTTTTTTTTGTGTTAATAATATAGGTATAAAGAAATGATAGTTAAAATAATTCAAAACAAAAATACCTCAATTTAACCCAAACCTAAAATACATTCATTTAATAAAAATATCATTTCATTTCGACGTGGAAAATATTTAAATTTCATAGTGGCAACCCTATTGATACCACACGCATTTGTTTTCTCTATTTGCTTTTTAAACGATCAAAGCAACCGTTGAGTTCTTTTGTTTTAAAAATAAAAAAAAATTAATTTTTAATTCGCACTGTCAATTTTATGTACATAATGTATATTACTTTCATGATTCAAATTCATCAACAAAATTCGTTTATTTTTTGGTACTCTAATCAATTTGCCACTTTTCTTAAAAATTCGGTTTGTATTTTTTTATGAATGGGTAGGTAGGTACATTTACAATATTGAATATTGAATATAGGCGTCAAACAAATAAAACAAAAACAAATTTCTATTCTCCTCTGTTCTATATTCTTCTAAATTTTGTTTTAGAAAAAAAAAAACAAAAATAAACATTTCGTAAATCTCAATTCGTACCTAAATGATGATATGATAGTGTTAATTTTTTTTCTTTATTCTTGTTTTTTGTTTCTCCAATCAGGATGCCACTTTTTCTAAAAAATTGGTTTGTAATTTTTTATGAATGGATAAGTAGGAACATCAATATTGCATATTGAATATAGCCAAGCCATCAAACAAATAAAACAAAAACAAATTTCTATTCTCCTCTGTTCTATATTCTCTCTACTTGTAAATTTTGTTTTAGAATAATAACCGAATAAACATTTCGTAGATGTCAATTCTGATCGTATCTATGATATGAATAGTTTTAATGTTTTTTTCTTTATTCATGTAGGGGAAATAAATTTTAAAATATAAGTATTGCCATTATTATTTATTGTGTGAAGAATATTTATAACACCTTTAATGTGCAATATTTTTTTACATGTTGGCAATGTCTCGCCAACACTTGTGTATTATATATATGATATAATTTATTTGATTTAAATATTGAATATAAGTAAATTTTAAATCGTCTTTTCTTAGTCTATCTTGAAAATCTTTTATTTAATTAGTAATGGAAATTTGTTGGATATTTATAAAGTTAGTTATATTATTAAATAGTTCTATAATTTTATTGTTAATTTGAATATTAATATTGATTTAATTTTTTTAAGTTCTCGTAGGTAGTACAGTTTCAAATTGAGAATTTATCTGGATTGCGTCATAATATTGTAGCTATTTGTGTACACTTACGTACAATTTGTTATGAACCGAATTCGTGGTTTATAATACTCTTCCTTATTAATGGTAAAATATAGTAAATAATTAAAACAAATCATATTTCAATAACATTAATTCATTTATTCATTCACTTTTTCGTTATTGAAATATGATCCTAAGTAACACAGTTAAATGTAACATACTGAAATGAATATTATGACTCAGTAATGTTAAGCATATAGTAAATTTAAAATAAATTTATTTGTTATGTTTAAAATTGGAACAGGTCAGTTTATTCATATTTTTTTTTAATATAAAAATAGAAAGTACAAAAGATAGCATTTAACATGTGCAATGCACATTGACCGAAATTAAAATGATATCTTTTGACCCAAGCGTACCACTTAAAACTGGAACGCTTGGCATTCTTTGTTTTCTTTTCCTTATTTCGAAGATACCTAATTATTAAAAATAAAATGTACTAGCAGTCAGAGTTTGATATTTGTTCAGTTAAGACTGAATATAAATATATGTATAAAAAATCAATTAATATTGTATAATTTATTACAACAATGTTATAAAACTAAAGAACTAATAATAAATAAAATAAATAAATTTAATTTAATTTAATAAATAAATTAAAACTAAAATAACGAGTTTATTCATTTCTTTTTGTATTAAGAAAATAATATAACAAAATTTATTCACATAACATTATAAACATAACATTTTTGGTGTCAGGTGTGGGGTTGACTGGATAAAGCATCTGCCAGTCAATCTATAAAAAAAAAAAGTGAAACAATAAAAAAAAAATATACTTAAAAGATATTGCACAAGACTCCTTCTGCTTAAAGTTCACCAGAGTCTGGGTGAACGATATCTATATAAAAAAAAAAAATTTCATACAACGAGTTTACTATAAAATTACAACAATTACAACAAATTTCAACAATTACAACAAATTTCAATAATTACAACAATTATAACAATTTCAACAAAAAAAAAATATTTATGCAACTAGTTAACTACAAAATTACAACAATTACAACAAATTTGAACAATTTTCAACAATTTTCAACAAGGAACGACTCAACAAAGCACAACAGAATTTAAGGTTAGAAAATTTGATTTCTAAATTTAAGTTAAGTAAATTCTATTAAAAAAAAAAAAAAAAAATATATTCTAAAAAAAAAAAAAAAAAAAATTAAATTCTTTTTGTAATAAAAAAAAAAATTTTTTTTTAATTTAAGTTAATTCTTTTTTTAAAAAAAAAAAAAATCTAAATAAAAAATCAGTTCATTAAATTTTTTTCTTTTACGAAGAAAGGAATTTTTAAGTTGTTGTTTCTTGAACATTTTTAAAAAAAAGGGGAAAATCTTTGTGCATTTGCGTTATGAATTATTTTTTTTTTGGTTTACTATATAGAACTCTGACTCATTTAATAAGAGGATAAATTTGTAGTTTATTTTTGTATTTTCTTTTGTTATTTTACTTCGCATGAGTGGTGTTAATTTTAATATCAGTTTAAGAAATAGAAAAATACCTAGACCAACTGATAAAAACCAAACCTCCATGCCTGTAGGACGTTCTCCACCATTACCTAGAAAATCGGAGACTCTAAATAAAACCCAAAACGAAGATCCGAAAACATCCGAAAGCCCGAGTACTTCAAATACAGATTCAATTAAAAATCCTCTAAATAAAATAGAAAACTTTCCATTAGTTCAGCCTATAAAACAAACAAATAAAATGGCTATAAATTCGATATTAATCAAGCAAATAAAATGATTCCCGAATTTAGCGGGAATCCAGTAGAATTACATAGATTTATCCAACTCGCGGAGATACAACACAGCAGAGCTGTAAGTGATGGAAATGAATCCGATTTTATGGAAGTCATCACTTCAAAAATTTCTGGTCGTGCATATAACGCTTTATTAAGGTATAAAAAGTTTGATGTATGGAAAGATTTAAAAGATTCTTTAACGGAAAAATATTCTAAAACTAGATCAACACAGTTGGTTCAATTAGATGTTTTTGGGCTAAGTCAAAGTCCAAAAGAGACTATTAACAATTATTCTGAAAGAGCTGAAAAACTTTTTGACGAATTAAATTTAGCAGCCATAAAAGATGCTACCTCCGAAGGTGGCAGGTCAGCAATTAGAGAGTTAAATGAAAAACGAGGAAGAGTGTAGTAGAGTAGACTGTGTCAACTCTGGGATACCCCTATGACCGTTATATAAACATTATATCATTATTAATATAAACATTAATTACTTTTGGCAAAATTTCAAACATCAGATTTATTAGGTGTAATGTAATGCTCTTATAAAAGAAGGAGTTGTATGGCAGCTACTCGAACTCTTGGCAGTAGAACAACCAAATTTTGCAGTAACTTTGGCCATTACACTAAACTATTTTTGGCAAAATTTCAGACACCCAACTTCAATAGGTATAGAGTAATACTCATATAAAATAAGAAGTTGTATGGCAGCTACTCGAATTCTTTGCAGTAGACCAACCAAATTTTGCAGAAACTTTGGCCATAAAACTAAACTGACACGTAGCTGTAATAGGTACAGAGAAATACTCATATAAAAAAGGAAGTTGTATGGCAGCTACCCGAACCCATGGACCAAAATGGCTGAATTTAAATAGCGATGACGGCTATTGCAAAAAAACGAATTTGCGAAAATTTCAAGATCCTAGCTCCTTTAGTTTTTGAGTTATCGTGCGGACGAACGGACAGACGGACGGAAGGACATACATAGCTAAATCGATTTTTTTTTCGATTCTGATCCGATCCATACACTTGAGTCTATATCTACCCCCCCTCCTTCTCTGTGTCACAAACGTAATGGCAAATTTATTATACCCTTTGACTATATAGTCATACGGGTATAAACAGTGATGAATAATTTTATAAAAGGACTATTAGACCCAATAAGGCTAATCGTTCGTACAGCTCGAAAAGAGACTTTAGGTGAAGCTATAGATTTAGCTATAGAGGAGGAAAAGTTAAGTAAAGCAACCAATTTTAGAGGGAATAGTCATTATACTAATAATAACAAAAATATTAATTATAATAACAATAACAATAGACCATATTGCAGTTTTTGCAAAACACAAGCCCATCATACTAGGGATTGTCGAAGGACAGCCCAGCAACCTAATTTCAGACCAAGGTTTAATCAAAATAATTTTCAAAGACCCAATACTGCAGGAAACCTGGTCATACCATAGAAGAGTGCAGGAAACGCGCTTTTATGGAAAATAAAAAAAGTAATAATAATAAAACTATTCTTCAAACATCACAAGATTACTCGGAAAACTACAACCAGCCTGGTCCGTCGGGCCTCAAGACACAGACAAGCACTCTAAAATAGAGCGCCCAAATAATTTAATTCCAAAATCAAATTCTAATAAGGTTGAAATTCCAAAACAAAATTCTAATAAGGTTGGAATTCCAAAACAACATTTTAGTAACGATAAAATATATACAAATTAAATAGGAAATAAAACTTTTACTAGTACATTAACTCTTGAAGTACAAGGTACTGAAAATCCATTATGTAAATTTTTCTATCTTTAAATAAGATTCAGGTGCAAACATCTCTTTAATAAAGGCTAAAGCATTACACGAAGAAACAATAGTCGAGTTAAATAGTGTCGAAATTACGGGAATTTCTGACATACCAATAAAAACATTGGGTACTACGATACTTAATTTAAAAACGTCTAAAATTATTTATCCTATTAAATTTCATGTAGTCCCTTCCAATTTTCCAATATTACAAAAAGGCATTATTGGAGAGGATTTTCTAAAAGCTACAAATTCTATAATTGACTATGGAAACAACAAAGCTATTTTTCAATTAAATAATAATAAAATCTCATATAATTTTGATATATTAGACGAGAAAATATCCATACCATCAAGGACAGAAAAATTAATTAAATATGGTCCGATTAAAATAAATAATGAAGCTTTAGTTTACTCCAATTCAGAAGAATTAGTAAAAGATGGTATCTACATTTCAAATAGTATCGTAACACCTAAAGACGGTTTTATTTATCTTAGCGTATTAAATACTAGTACGCTACCAATAGAAATTGGGAAAAATCTTGCAATTGAAATAGAATCTTTAAACAACTATAATGTATATAATCTAAACAAAAAACATTCTAGTGACGTAATTGAAAATAGGTTATCTGCTCTTGAAAAACAACTCCAATTAGATCATTTAAATATGGAGAAAAAACAATCAATAATAAATTTAATCAATAATAACTGGGACAACTTTCAAAATTCAGTAAACAACAAACTCTCCACCTTTCAAAAGCAAATCAATAATATTAACCAAAAAGTAGCCAAATTTCAAAAATTAATAATTAGCAGTGCCAACGACACAATCCCAAAAACAAAAACCAAGAAAAACCAAAAATACACTTGTTGGTGGAACTCTACACTATTCGAACTGCAAAAAAAGAAACAAAAATATTGGAAAATACTTAAAAAACACCCAAATACCACGAATATTATCAATTACAAAAAAGCGAACGCATACTTCAAAAGAGAAATTAAACTCGCCAAACGGGAATCTTTCGCTACCTACACAAAAGATATAAACCCAAACACATCTCCAAAAGTTCTTTGGTCAAAAGTCCGAACCCTCTCAAACCTCACCCCAAAACTTCACATTTCGTACATTAAAAACTCAAATAACTCAATCACCCAAAATCCATTTGAAATAGCAAATACATTGGCACAATATTGGTCACAAAATTCTAACGACAAACATTTCCCAGACCATTACAATAATAGCAAAAATTCCATTACAACACCCATTTTAACACCCTACACTCCCAGAAAACGTGCCAAAGAAATCGAGCTCCCCATAACCCTGTTAGAACTGCAAGCATGTGTTAACTCCTTAAAAGGAAAAACTCCAGGTTATGATAACTTGTCATACCCCATTTTGAAAAATCTCCCAATTAATGCTAAATTAATTTTACGGGAAATTTACAATCATATTTTTCTTACGGGCACCATCCCACAACAATGGAAAATAGCATCTATAGTTCCTATAGCCAAAAAAGGCAAAGATCAACTTAGTCCGTCCAGTTACCGTCCAATATCACTTCTACCATGCATGAGCAAAGTATTGGAAAAAATTGTAGCAAAACGGCTCTTTTGGCTTTTACAAGAAGAAAAGCTACCGTCAAACAAGCAAACAGCCTACAAAGCAGGTAAAGGTACCATGGACGCCTTACTTTCATTAGATCAGGATATCTGTGATAACTTAGGTACAAGAAATCATATTTCCCTAATATCAATAGACGCAGAAAAAGCTTTTGATCGAGTGGGTGTGCACTCAATAATTGACCAATTAATTAAATGGAAAGTAGGGGGAACTATAATTAACTTCATAAAAAATTTCATGACAAATAGGAAAATTAGGGTTAAAAACAATAACTTCTACTCGAATGTGTGGCCACTTAACAACGGAATCCCTCAAGGATCTCCTTTATCGGTCGTTTTATTCCTGATAGCTTATAACAAACTCAGCGAAATTATAGACGAACAAAAATTTTTCAAACATATATTATATGCCGACGATCTACTAATTTATTGTCCAATTAAAAAATCCTCCGTCTTCATAAATAAACTAGAAAACCTAATTACTGAATTAACACACTGGGGCAGATACAGCGGCTTAAAAATTTCGATAGAAAAGTCAAAACACTTACACATTTGTAGAAAACATAATTGCAATAATTTCAAAATTAAAATAAACACATTAGATATAGAAAATGTTCCAAATTTAAAAATCTTAGGCTTAGTTTTAAATACAAAATATCGGTGGAACACACACATAGATAACTTATGTAAATCTCTATATAACAGATTAAATTGTATTAAATGTTTAAGTAGTAAATTTTTACAAAGCAATGCAAAATCTCTAATTGACGTAGTAAGAGCAGTAATTCTTTCTAAAATTGAATATGGGCTACCAATATACGGATCAGCATCAAATTCTGAGCTACAAAAAATCAAAACAATCTACCACGCAGCAATACGCTCGGCTTTAGGAGCATTTCCATCTTCCCCAATACCCATCATCCTTGCCGAAGCAGGGCTTCCATCACTAGATGAAAAAATCACTTTGTCTACAAGAAAACTGTTAACAAAAATAATATTTTCTGAAGGAGTTGAACTATACCAAAAAAGTAAAAAAGTCCTAGCCAGGAAGCGAAAAACGAAAAAACCATCAACCCTCCATCAAGTTATTCTCTTCGCAAAAAACAATAATATGAGCTATAAGCCTATAAACAACATTCGTCACACTTTCCCACCATGGAAATTTAAAAACGACAGCATTATCTTAGAGCTAACTAAATGGCATAAGGATGAAGTCAACCCAACGTTTTTTCAACAACAGTTTCTCCGGATAAAAAATAAATACGACGATTGGAAGTTTATCTACACAGATGGATCAAAATCCACCTTCTCAACCACTTTCAGTATTGTAGACGAACATAAAACCATTTTAAAAATTGGAGCCTTGCCAAGCTATTCCACTGCTTACTCCGCCGAAGCTGTCGCAATCCTGAACGCAGTCAAATTCAAATATAATCCGACCGAAAAATGTATAATATGTTCAGACTCACTCTCAACAATACAAGCTGTCATTAACTTAAACAATAATGAGAAAACAATACAAGAAATACGAGATATACTAAACAAAAAGGAAAAGCACCTAAAATTAATGTGGGTCCCTGGCCACGTGGGTATTGTGGGAAACACCTTTGCAGATCAGATAGCAAAACAGGCTGCCAATTCGCCACTCGTTGAATTAGAATACGCCAATAAAGCCGATATTAATAAAGAAATAACAAAAATAACAAAAAAAGAGTACTTAATTACATGGGCAAACTTTAACCATTTCTACAAGTCTATAAATCCAAATAAACTTCCATCCATCTTTCCAAGAAATGTAAACCGAAAGGATTCAATAGTCTACACGAGATTTAGAATTGGTCACACTTTACTCTCCCATGAACACCTCTTCAAAAAAGAGCCACCACCTACATGCTTCTTTTGTAATATTCAATCTTTAACCATCAAACATATAATAACGGAGTGCCCATCCATCGATACCATAAGGATCCAACAAAGAATAGAACCGCTGCACGTGCTACTCTCACAAGTCACAGCTGAAAACATTGCAAGCTTTGTAAAATTTTTAAAAAAAATTAATATTTATAATAAAATTTAAAAAAAAAAAATTTAAACTTGTAAACTTCAAAAACTAACTAACTAAATCAAAAATTGTGTTCCAAAAACTTAAACCTTGTACATATTATTGCTTAAATACTTTAATAAGAAATTAATAAAAAACAAATAAAAATAATTATTTTCATACAAACTTATAAAAAGCCAATATACATTTATAAATTTTAATATATACCTACTAGTAAATAAAGAGAAAAGTTTTACAATATAATGTAATACAATATAACAAATGTATAATATATAAAAAAGGAAAAAAAATGTAATAAAATAGCCTAAGGCCATTAGTTGCTAGTGCTAGTTGTAAAATATGTTAACTAATTAAATTAGTCATCATATAATATAAATAAATAAATAAATAAATAAATTTGTGTAGAGAATTTAATCGTTTATTTTATCTTAAAGGTGACAAATTGACAGTGACTCCCATAATTAGTCACAACATTAACACTGAACCGTGTAAAGCGCCTATTAACTCGAGACCCTACCGTTTAGCTGAAATTCACAAAAGTGAAATAAAAAATCAAGTCGATGAAATGTTAGACAACGGTATATATAGTTCGACCAAGCTCTAGTCCATGGAACTCACCCTTACTAGTTGTACCTAAAAAACCAGGTCCTGATGGAAAAAAGAAATGGCGGGTAGTTGTAGATTTTCGAAAACTGAACGAAATCACTATACCAGACGCTTTTCCTTTACCAAACATCGAGGATATTTTAGGACAACTGGGTGATTCGAAGTACTTTACAACGCTAGATTTGGCAAACGGATTCCACCAAATTGAGGTGAAAGAATCCGACAAACCCAAAACAGCTTTTAGTACAGCTCAGGGACATTTTGAGTTTAAACGCATGCCATTTGGATTACGTAATGCACCGCCAACATTTCAAAGATTAATGAACAAAGTCTTATCCGGTTTACAAGGTATACGCTGTCTGGTATACCTTGACGACATTATAATATACGGGAAAAATCTGAACGATCATAATGTAAAATTAATAGAAGTTCTAAATGCTCTAGATAAATATAATTTAAAATTACAGCCTGAAAAATGCAAATTTTTACACAAAGAAGTAATGTATTTAGGGCATGTTATCTCTGACCAAGGAGTAAAACCAGATCCTGGCAAAATCCAAGCCATACAATCAATATTTCCTCCTACAACACAAAAACAGATCAAGTCATTTCTAGGCTTGGCTGGTTATTATCGGAAATTTATCAAAAATTTTTCAAAAATCGCTCAACCTTTAAATAAGTTATTAAAAAAGGACACAGCATTTATATGGGATGCATTTACTGACGAATCTTTTAGCCAATTAAAGAAATCTATTGTCGAACCACCTATTCTACAATATCCTAATTTTGCAGGACATTTCTTTTTAACTACTGACGCCAGTAACGAAGCCGTTGGAGCGGTACTTTCGCAACAATGTAACCCTCATAAGCAAGATTTACCAATAGCATATGCAAGTAGGACTTTAAATAAAAGTGAAAAAAATTATTCAAAAATTGAAAAGGAAGCTCTAACAATAGTTTGGGCTGTTTCCCACTTTCGACCCTACCTATATGGTCGAAAGTTCACAGTAATAACTGACCACAATCCATTAGTATGGGTGTTTAACTTGAAGGATCCTACTTCTAGAATTATGCGCTGGCGCATAAAGTTAGAAGAATATACTTTCACTGTTAAGCATAAATCAAGTCATTTAAATACAAACGCAGACGCTCTTTCTCGACTAGAAACCAGTCAAACAAATTCTACTTTAAACAAACATTCCACATCCGATAATGTCAAAATCCAAGATAATGTTAACAATAATATTAATGCCAATAGGAATTATAAAAATCTTTCACAAAATTTTGTAAACAAAAATTTAATTGAACTTTCTGCACCGGAAGACATTAAAAGGGTTCTTTATGAATACCATGATGCACCGTTAGGGGGTCATCAAGGTGCAACCAGGACCATTCATAAGTTAAAAACGAAATATACGTGGAAAGGAATGTTTAGAGATACACCTGTCAAAAGAACAAAACTTATTCAAAAACAAAAATGCCCATGATAATCACAAAAACTTCTAAAAAACCTTTTCTAAATACCGAAGCATCTACTATAGCTGATGCATATGTACGAAAAATCGTATGTGTATTTGGGATACCAAAAATTTTGCTAACTGATCAAGGTTCAAACTTCTTAAGCGAATTATTTAAGAATACTTGTAAACTTTTGAAAATAAAGAAAATTCAAACTAGTCCCTACCATCCAGAGTCCAATGGGGCACTTGAACGAACACATAGAAGTTTAGGTGACTACCTTCGTAGTTATGTTACTGACAAAACTCACGTAAACGGTACCCCTGGTTGGGAAACTTTATTGGAATACTATACATTTTGTTATAATACGACGCCTCATACTGCAACGGGTTTTTCACCTTATAAAGTATTGTTTGGTTTCCAAGCTGAAATTCCCTCATCTCTAAGTCGAGTCGCAGAACCTATATATAATTATGATAATTATGTAAGTGAGTTAAAAACTCTTCTCCAAGATGGTTATGGGAAGGTTCACCAAAGCCATATAGAAGCTAAGGAAAATTCAAAATTGCACTATGACCAAAAGGCAAAAGAGGTTAAATTCAGCATAGGTGATAAAGTTTTATTAGAAATTAGAAATAGAACTAATAAAAAACTTACGCAACCTTATAAAGGCCCTTACGAAATAATCAAAGTTAAATCGCCAGTAAATTCTATTATAAAGATTGGACGAAAGGAGAAACTTGTCCACAACAATCTTCTAAAACCCTATATCAAATAACACATTAATTATTATTAAATTTTATCTATCTACATTTCTTTTCCTTCCAGAACATATTTTGGATAAATAAATATGATCATAACAATTTTACTATTAGTCCCATCGCTATGTACCAGCGAACATACAACAATCTCTCAACCAGGAGTTTATTCTGAAAAAAATTGGGAAATTACAAAATTCTCTGACTAGTTGGAAATTTCTATTTCTATTAAATCACACATCTTTTGAACGAGATACATCAACTATAGAATTTAATATTAACACACTAAAAAGTCTTTGCAACAAAACATTAACACTATTTCCGTTAGATCGTTTTAAAATCACTTTAAGTTTGACTCTAAAAACATTTAACGAAATAAAACGAAATAACGAAATAATCAAACAACTTCATGGGACAAGAATAAAAAGAGCATTATTTGACGGGTTAGGGAAAATTCAAAAAATTTTATTTGGCGTTATGGATTCTGAAGATGCTGAGCGTATTGATTTAGCTCTACAGAATATTGAAAGTAACTTTTATACCACATTTCTGAGATGCACACATCTGTTATAAATAGTTTAATTAAAACTTTCAACGAAACTCAACTAAAGCTAAATAAAAATTTCTCTGAAATTAATGATAAATTAAACGAAATCTCTGAAAATCTAAATTTCTACAAAGGTTTTAAAAAAACATTACACTTGTTTGACGAAACTGCTAATATTTTATCTATCTCTGCCAATATGCTTATCACACAACAAGAAGAATTCCTAGATACTTTGCAAGAATCACAGTTAGGTCAATTGCATCATAAATTCTTCAATTCAGAATTTTTTTTGGAAGCAATAAAGGATATTCAATTAGAGAATAATGACCATCTAAATTTACCTTTTCGCTTAAACAGACTAAATTTAGCACTTCTAAATAAAATCGTTTCTGTTAAACCAGTACAAATTAAACATCGTCTTATGATACAAGTAACTATACCTCTGGTCGCAGAAATTTACGATTTACATAAGCTTACTAGTTTACCAGTAAAATCAAAAAACAACACATTTTACTACCTAAATCAAAAAACAGATTATATAGCTATAAACGACGAATTACATCGGTATATATTTCTTAGTAATTCAGAAATAGATCAATGTATGAAATACCACGAGAACAATTTCATATGTAAAGAAAATCTTGTTTATAATAATAATCATATGCAAAATTGTGCAATGAAGTTAATGGAAGGTTATACAAAACCAGAAAACTGTGAAATCAGAATTTTTAAATCAGATCATGAATTATGGTTTAATTTAGGTACACCCAATACTTGGTTGTATGCAATACCTAAACCCACTAATATAAAAATCTCTTGTGAAAACAATATAAGCATAGAAAAATTATCCGACAGTGGAATTTTTACACTAGAACCAAATTGCAAAGCTTCTACCAATACTGTCATGTTACAGTCTCAGGTAACAAAAACAATAACCCATACTCATATATTTTCATATGAATTTATTCTAACAGAAGAATCATTAGAATTCTCACAAAATATAGCTACGATCCCACATAATATTAATAATATGAAGGATTTTAAGTTAAATCAATTTAGCACAGAATTGAAATTAATAAAAAATACTAATAAGTTAAAACCTGTTATAACACATTTGCATACATCTTTTATCTCAATATTTTCCTCACTTTTTATTATTATTGTAATAACAATTCTATATAAAAAATACATAAAGGTCAAATGTACTAAAACTACCAATAATATTAATGCTCAAGATGCAACACAAGTAGAATAACATAAAATCAAAATTTTGTTCTTTTTGTGTAAAAGAAAAAAAAAAAAAAATAATATTTTTATGAAATTTATATATTATGAAATGTAATTAAAATTTTATTAATATTTAATTTTAGTCAAATATTTTTTTTAAACATTTTTATTATGTAAGCTTATTTTCAATGTCAATTTTTTAACATAATATAAAATTTTTTACATACTAAGCATTTAATAAGTTTATTTTTATGTAAATTTATTTTCAAATATCAATTTTTTTTCATTATAAGTCATTCAACTTAATAAGGTATTAAACTATTAAAATATTAAAAAAAAAAAGAAAAAAAAAAAGTTTTTGTAAACATAATTTTAAGAATAATTGAACTCTAATTTTTGTTTTAAATAACCTATAATAATAAAAAAAAAAAAAAAACATAAAGTAAATATTATATATTTTTAAACATAAAGTAAATAAACGAATTCCAAATAATTTTAAATAATTAATTTTTGTAATAAATTCTGACTGTATTAACGTAAGTATTAACGTCGAAAATTCATAGTATACACAATATGAATTTTCTTTTCCCAAGGGGGGAGGGATGTTATGAACCGAATTCGTGGTTTATGATACTCTTCCTTATTAATGGTAAAATATAGTAAATAATTAAAACAAATCATATTTCAATAACATTAATTCATTTATTCATTCACTTTTTCGTTATTGAAATATGATCCTAAGTAACACAGTTAAATGTAACATACTGAAATGAATATTATGACTCAGTAATGTTAAGCATATAGTAAATTTATAAATAAATTTATTTGTTATGTTTAAAATTGGAACAGGTCAGTTTATTCATATTTTTTTTTAATATAAAAATAGAAAGTACAAAAGATAGCATTTAACATGTGCAATGCACATTGACCGAAATTAAAATGATATCTTTTGACCCAAGCGTACCACTTAAAACTGGAACGCTTGGCATTCTTTGTTTTCTTTTCCTTATTTCGAAGATACCTAATTATTAAAAATAAAATGTACTAGCAGTCAGAGTTTGATATTTGTTCAGTTAAGACTGAATATAAATATATGTATAAAAAATCACCTTGCGGAAGCCGGACGATGATATTGCCAAGCAGGCATTTCAATGGAATCCTCAGGGAAAACGAAGAGGCGGAAGACCACGCAACACCTGGGTCAGAACGGTCTTAGCAGAGTCCCGGCAGCAGAGTTGGGCAGAAGTCAGGCGAATAGCGCAAGATCGAGATAGATGGAAGGAGTTTGTTTCCGCCCTATGCTCCGACAGGAGTGGCATTTATTGAAAATACGTGTATTGTAGAGTTTATAGTTGTATCTGTAATTTTATTTTTACTTGTAATTGTAATTCTCTAATTATTATTCGTGTTTTGAAATAAATGTAAAGGAAGAAAAAAAAAAAAAAAATAAAAAATCAATTAATATTGTATAATTTATTACAACAATGTTAATAAATAAATTAAAACTAAAATAACGAGTTTATTCATTTCTTTTTGTATTAAGAAAATAATATAACAAAATTTATTCACATAACATTATAAACATAACAAATTTTATCTGTTTATATATTGATATACATCTTGCAATATTTACATTTTACCCTTTTCATAGTTTTTAGTTATAGGATGTTTTAAATTGCTATTTTTACTTGAAAAAAGGATAATAAAATACAAAAAATTCACGAAGAATATCCACAAAAATAAAAATACAGAAACGAACATATCGATTAATATGTCTGAGGAAATTATATGGGAAGGTTGTATGGAATTAGCAACAACGGGAGGCCTACCACTGAGTTTCATTAATAACAATGGTTTTAAAAAAATTGTAGGGCCAATTAAGGAAAAAACATCTTACTTTTAAAAGAGAGTTGAATGTGCCCATTAAAATGAATGAAACCGTTGCTGAAATAAAAAATTTAATAAAAGGGGAGGTAAAACACTGCTTGATATCCGTAAAAAATTGATTGAGCCCCAAGACATTATAGAAGTCTACTAGGAATCAATATTCAATATGACTGTGACAATAAAATACTGGTGAAAACATTAGCGATAAAAGAACTATCAGAAAAACACACAGCTTTCAATATAAAGAATAGAATGCAGGAAGTCATTAAAGAATATGGAATGTCTTTAAAACGAATATATAAAATAATATCGTCAATTGAAAAATATGATAAAGTTCAAAAGTTTATTACGGGAAAATTTGAAGAGTGAATTAAACGAAGATTTTGAATTCGAAAATGTTCGAATCGAATGTTCAACAAAATGAAATTATACAAAAAAATATAGAAGAAGCGGAAAATTTACTAACTGCAAAAAGTAATAATTTAATTAATTGTATAACTTGTACGACCACACTCTACAGCTTGTGGTGTATGACGCAATTAAAAATGAAAATTTAATGAATAAAATAGCGGCATGTCATAAGTTAGAAATTAGTTTAAGAAAACCATCAAATTATTCAATTTTCAAATTTGAAAAAACAAAATTAGCAAATATAGCGATAAGGTGGAACTCTACTTTTGATATGATTGAAAGATTGTTGGATTTAAAAGATTTCTGTATTTAAAGTCGGGTTAAAGATTTGTTTGGTGATGAAGTCCTTTTGGATTTTATGAAAGAATTTTTAAAGGTGTTTGGTCCAGTAAAAAAAAACAACACTTTGTCTTCAAGATAGTCAAATGACTTGGAGGATTTTATCAAAATTGGTTATGTCTAAAACTAGAACTACAAAAATTAGATTCACCTATGATTTCTCCTATTTTAAACATTATTCGAAATTGAGAAAAACTATTATGAAAAATCATGTTGTATTTTCTGCACTAAATTTGGTCTTTCGTTTTAGTTTTATTTTATCTGAGGAAGAAAAAATGGCGACCCAAAACCATTTAAAAAAATTTATTATATAATATTCAACAATCATTAAAATTTAACCATTCAGCCGTAACCAATGCCAAGTTCTTCTTCCATAAATGAATCACAAATTAAAAATGTAGATTATAATTTGTCAACTTACTTAAGTTCCATTAAAGCTTATAGAAAAGAAGTAAAAAAACAGTCAGTCGGTGCAAACGACTTAAAAATACCCTACACTTATTTGGTTCAAATTTAATGGAAAGTCCATAAGTCATTTTAAAACCATAAAAGCTGTTATTAGTTTGATCGTAAGACATAGCTAACCAAATTAACTTTATAATACTAAAAACATTTTCTAATTACTTTTCTAATTTATTTACAAATTCTTACTAATTTATCTATTTAAAAATATTAAAAAACAAAAAAACTTGAAATAAATGAAAATATATTTATTTAAATTCAATTACTAAAATTACTACAATTACTAAAAATTCAAAAAATTGAATTATTAAATTTTGTGATAAAAAGCTAATCCAAGCATAATATATTTAATAATTAAAATTTTTCAAAATTGTTAATGTACCTATTAGAAAAGCTTATAAACGCAAAATATGCAATAAATGTATTTCTAAAATATAATTACAAATTTAGAACTTTTCATATAGTTCATTTAAATATAACAATAAATTTTACATAAATGCAGCAAGTACCTTTGAATATAGCTTAAGTATTGTACACGATGTCTTAATTATATATCACCTATGGTTTTTAATTTATAAAATATTATACTAAATATGTTTTATGGTAAAATTCTTGGCTTTTTAAAAATATAAAAGTGTTAAATAAAAACGGAAATAGGAAAGAACCCTCGTGTATCAAATTTAAAGTTTCTATCTTCATGAATTTCGAAGATAAGCTTTTTAATTTTGGGATTTCTTAGGAGGCACCTGAACCACGACTACAATTAAGTCTAAATTTCGGGGACAAATAGGAAATAGGAAACATATTCTTTGGCTTTGTAAGATCGATCAAAAGCTTCTAGAATCCGAACTCATTGTCCGAACTCGACCAGAACCAATTCCCATGGTACTTTCATTACTAGTAACCTAGAGTTTAAATTTCATCAAACTAGCGGCATTATTTTTTGAGTTATGCTGTTTTTAAGATATATGTTCTTTACCCCTTGAACTTTTCAAAGGTTCCAGAACCCGAAACCATGGTACGATTTTGCCCATATGCAGTCCCCGTCATACATTCAATACTAGTTAACTCTTATACACAATTGGAACGTTCTATCTTAATTTTAAGTTACTATTTTTATTAATTTCGATTATAAGCATTTAAACCTTGGGAAGTCTAAGAGGGGTACTGAACCACCACTCCGATTGATCCAAAATTAGAGAAACCGCACAGGAAATAGTACAGAGCACCCATGTGCCAAATTTGAAAATTCTAAATTTGTTTGAAGTTACTATCTTTATTAATTTCGAAAATATGCTTTAAGGTCTTCGGAACTGTGTGGCTGGTCCTCAACCCACTACTCCAATTGGTCCCAAATTTCAAGGACACTTAGGAAATAGAAAGAGACACCGTGACACCAAATTTGGAGGTTCTATCTTCATTGGTTTTGGAATTATACTTGTTTGGCCTAAATTCGATCAAAAAGTTCTAAGTTTCGAACCCATTGTCCATTCCCCTCCGCACGCAATCCCCGCCGTAGTTTCATTACCAGTATCCTACAAGACAAATTTTATAAAGATAGCGTCATTAGTTGTTGAGTTATCGTATTTATTATATATGTTGGTTAGCCCTTAGAATCGATTAAAAGGTCCAGAATCCGAACCCTTGGGCCGATTTCGTCCATAAGCAGTGCGCACTGTACTTTAAATACTAGTTAACCCTTGTACACAAGTGGAACGTTCTACATTAATTTTAAGTTACTATTTTTAGTAATTTCGGTTATAAGCTTTTAAACCTTTGGAGGTCTAAGAGGGTTACTGAATCACCACTCCAATAGATCCCAAATTAGGGAGACACACAAGAAATAGTAAAGAACAACCTTGTGCCAATTTTGAAGCTTATACATGTTTTCAAGTTGCTATCTTTATTAATTTTAAAGATATGCTTTAAGGTCTTCAGAAATGTGTGGCTGGTCCCCGACCCACTACTCCAATGAGGCCCAAATTACAAGGACACTAAGGAAATAGGAAGGGACACCCTGATACCAAATTTGGAGGTTCTATCTTCATTAGTTTCGGAATTATGCCAGTTTGGCCAAAATTCGATCAAAAAGTTCTAGGTTCCGAACCCATGGTCCAATCTCGATCGTACGCAATCTCCGCCTTAGTCTCATTACTAGTAACCTACAGCACAAATTTGATGAAGATAGCATCATTAGTTGTTGAGTTATCATGATTTTTTATATATGTTCGTTAGCCCTTGGACCTTAACCCGATTAAAAGGTCCAGAATCCGAACCTATAGGCCGATTTCGCCCATATGCAATCCCCGCCGTACTTTCAGTCCTAGTAACCTACAGTTAAAATTTCATCAAGATAGCTCTATTATTTTTTGAGTTATCGTGCCTACGGACGGATGGACAGACGGACATGGCTATATCGACTTAGGACGTCACGCTGATCACAAATATATTAGTGATGTGAACTATCGAACGATTTGAACTATCGATAAATAGTAACTGAATGATTTCGATTATCGAACGAATTCGTTCATTCATTCATTCTTTCTGTCAGTTATTTCTGTTTCGAACATACATCCATGTTTGCGTAATATTAAGTGTAAGTATTAGTAATATTAAGTGTATTACCTACTTACTTAGTACTTATAAGTTATACTAAAAAGAACAAGGCACAATGTGAAACCAAAGGTTTTTAAAGTAGCACATATATATTATTTTTATATATTTTTAGAAAGCTAATAGAAACAGCCGTTTCAGATACTTTCAGATATTTGGCGTTTCAGACAGCCATTTCAGATATTTGGCGTTTTCAGATACCGTATAGAACTTAAGTTATAAACATTTAAATATAGGGCTTTCTTGAAGTTTGAGGGGCTGTAGCTTTATAGCGGGTGGGGCTACATAAAAAAGTTGTTGTAGCACTGGTACTTTTTTTTATAAAATCTATCTACGTTTAAAATTTCATGTTTTTATCTCAAACGTTGTAGAAGTTTTGTAAAAAGACGGACTAAAAATACAAACAAAATTCAAAATGTCTAAAATTCTAAATTCCAACAAAATAGTTTTTTTCCATGTTTGTATTTGTTCAATATTCATTCTATTTACATATATATTAAACTGTTCAGTTATTTGAACTGTTCAGAAAAATTATTAGTACCTACATAATTCCTAAAAAATTGTAGTTCATAAAAAATAGTAATTCATTCAACTGAATGAAAGAAATTTGAACGAATAAATGAATGAACGATTTTCAATACTGAATGAAAGAAATTTGAACGAATAAATGAATGAACGATTTTCAATACTGAAACAAAGAAATTTGAACGAATAAATGAATGAACGAATTTTAGTTAAACAATCGAATGAATGATTATTTTTCAACTATCGAATAAAACGATAGTCTTTATTCGATAGTTCATATCACTAAAATATATATACTTTTCCATATCTAGCTCACTTCCTTTAGGTGGTTACAAACACCATACCAAAGTTAATATATCCCTTTACATATTCTACAGGTGTAGGGTATAAAAAAGTACTACTGAAAACCCAAAAGAATACAGGATCATGCAATTAATGCATTAACATATTGGAGAAGCAAACAAGTAACGGTTGAACGAATTTCTTTGCATCGAAATTTATATTGGCTGACGAAAGAAATAGACTTTCAGATAATAGTTTAGAAAATATTTTAACGGTTTAATGAAATCATAATTTTACTCAAAAAAATAAATAAACTATTTTTTAATCTATAAGTATGTAGTTTTATTTTGATGTTTATTCATATGTTGTGCTTATATTAAAAATAATAAAAATTCTTTATAAATAAAAACTACTTATGCAGTATTTTTTTATTAATTTTCAAACAAAAATTATGAACCTTATATTTTTTCTTGGTACATTTATATTTTGTTACAAAAAATATTTATTAATGAAATGAAAGAGTTGCAATTTTTTTTCTTTAGAAGATTGTTTTACCCTGTAGTAGAGAATGTGTATGTTAGTAAATTTAGAAATATTTTATCAAAAAAATTTGTTTAAGTAGGATTATTTAGTTTAGTGTAACTTATTTTAAAAATTAAAGTTTTTTGATTATATTAGTTATGTAGATTATTATCCTATTATAGCTAACTTTAAATGCAAAAATTTTATTGATCTTTTTGTTCAGTTAATAAAATACTAGTTTTACGCAAGAGTTTATGACTTCTACTTGTAGTTTCTGTTATTATGATAATAAATATTAAAATATATATCAAATATAAATTTGTGCCATGTACGTAATATAAGTATGTATATAGATATTACGTACACACTTAGATTTGGTAAGAAGTTTATATATGATATACTTCGTATTCTGTTTTGTTCTATTGTAAAAATAATTATTCTAAGTTAGCATTACTAATGGAAAGACATTACAAATCATCAAAATTAATAAAAAAAAAAATTTAAAAAGAAAATAAATATTAAAAATTAAAATAAAAATATTAAAGCTTAAAATAATTTAGTATTATTTATTTATAAACAACACTTTCAGCCTTTCCTTTTCAGGTGTGGTAGGTATAAATAAATATACCATTTTATATTATGATATAATATATTAAGATATAAATCATAAATTTTGTATATCCTTTTCATTTATTTTTCTTAGTAACTCATTTTTCGTACTGATGCACCACTAAAAATTTATAAAAAAAATTTTCTTTGTAATTTGCAGAGCAATTTAACTGTTGAACTGAAAATTCAAAAAATTTTAAACATGAGATCCCAACACATGAGATCAGTTACTTACTTGTAAATTCTAGGCATTCTATTACAATTAACTTAAGCAAGTTTTAATGCCATTGCCTTGACAAGAAACATAAAATCAAGGCAAATGAGAAAATGTTCAATAAAAATAAAACTTTTTCAGAATAGATTTTTATTTCTAGAATACTATTTCTCTCCTAATCAGAAAGACCTTTATTTTAAGAAAAATACTCACTGCTAATATATACATTTTTTCTCATTAAATTTTCATTGATACCTTTTTGATTCCAGTTATGATAGTTGTTTACTAAATCATCTTGTTTTTCGTTATCTATAATATCGGTTAGGAGCTCAGTACAACGAATGAGTTTAAAAATTTTTGACTGAGAAACTAATTTGGAACAAACTTTTTGTATAAGTTTAAAAATGTCATCTGTCTTGTTAAAAATAGCATTAAAGGGGTTTGGCGAAATAAAATTTATTATTTTATTTCGCCAAGGTATTTTTTATAGTTCGTTTTTGTTTGCTTTTGAACAACAATTCTAATATAAAATCTGTTTCTATTGAATTTAGGAAATTTCTATTCCAACACTCATATGTTCTTCTGCGGAATATATAGTTCCTTAATCGGTGTTACAAAAAGATTCTGTTAAATTCAGAGCAATATTAGCATTAAGTTTTATTCGGCTTGAGGTATCGACGTTACAATTTTTAGTTCCCTTTTTATATGCTATTTCATAGTTATACTCTTCTAGTTTAAGGTGCCATTTTACAAGTTTAGAATTTGGATCCTTGAGACTTAAAACCCACGTTAGAGATTTTGGTCGGTCACGATTTTAATTTTTCTACCGAATAGATATGGTCTAAAGTATATTGAAACCCATACAATGACTAGGAACTTTGTTTCAATTGCTGAGTAATTGATTTCGAAGTCAGTAAGGGTTCGGCTATCATAACAAATAGGTTTGTCCCTAACGATTGGTCCTTGCCAAAGTAAGCGTAATTACTCGCGTCTGTGGTAAAAATGCATGGTTGGTTAAAATCTATGGTTGGTTGGGTATTGAAGAATCGAGTAGTTGGTTAATAAATTTTTGCACATTTCAAAAGCTTGAATATCATCTTTACAAAAATTAATTTCAAAATTTTTCTTTAAACATATAGTTAGTGGCATGGTTAACTTAGCAAAGTCCTTAATAAACCTGCGATGATATCCTAAAGTCCTAAAAATTATTTTCTTTCCTTTCTTGTCTTAGGCAATGGAAACTCTCTTATTGCCTTTTTTTAAGTCAATAGTCGTAAAGTACATGCATTTTTCAAGTTTGTCCAATATTTCGGTTATATTCGACAAAGAGACTTGTAACTTACAGGCTTCTCTTTTAACTTGCGATAGTCGATTACAAGTCTCAAATACTGCTTACCATTTGCGTCTTGTGTTTTCGGAACCATTCAGACTGGGGCGCTTAAAGGGGAGTAACTTGGTCTTATGATTCCTGGTTCTAACATGTCCGTTATTTATCGACGTATTTCTTCTTTGTGTACGTAAGGGTATTTATATGGCTTGGTATTAATAGGTACGTCGTCGGTTGTCTTAATATGGTGTTTTATTTCGTTCGTAAAGGTTAATTTCTCGTCTCGTTTATAAAAGATGTTTTCGTATTCTTTACAAATTTTAATAAATTTTTTTTTGGTATTGCGGTGATTTATTCAAAGAGTTTTCGTTATGTCAGGTGGTTCGTTATTATGATATGTTAAATTAAAATTATTTATTTTTAAAAAGTTGTTCGGTTGTGCTCGTGTCTTTCATTGACTGCTCAGCTAAAAATGTTTTGACATCATTAGATTTATTAATAACTTCGAATATGCTAAACCAAATTTTTGAATTATAGATTCCTTCTGGAATGCATAAATCTGCTTCTATTTCTAAATCGTTTGTATATATATATTACCATTTTGTGCATCTACTTGTGTTTAACTATAGTTTTTGAATTCGTTGATATATTGTATTTTTCAGATATTAAATTGGATGGATGAATATATTCTGGATTTAAAAATGAAGAAAATGAACCTGTATCAATTAATATTATTAGGGGGAGAAAATGTTGATATATGAAAGAATGAATCCGTATTATTTACGGCTAGGTATCTGTTTGGATTTTCGTGGCTGCTATTTGAAAATTTTGGTCATATTCAATTTTTCTTTTTTCGTTTTCTATATTTTAATTGTAAAAAGATTCTTATTCTAATAGGTTTGACAAGAGTTTTCATATGATTCATAAGCGTTATTATAGTTATTAAAATTATTGTTGTTTTCGTTATAAGTTTGTTCATATTTATTTTGATTTTTAGAAATGTGGAAAAGCTATTTGCTTATCAATCTTGGGGGTCCGTTTGTTTAAAGAAATTATTTCCACAATTTTTATTTGGATATATTTGAATTCAGATGTGACTATATCCATCAGTTTTACTATATTTCAGAATGGTCTATTTTGAAAATTTTGTTGAAAATTATTGGTTCTAGGTGGATAAGAATTTTGTTGGAAATTATAATTGTTATTTTTTATTGGGTATGAATAATTTGATTGAAACCTATTGTTGTTAGTTCTAAATTGATTGAATGCTGGTTGAGGGTATCTTGTTGGAATATTTGGTTTATTTGATATATTTTTATACCCTACACCTATAGAATAGGTAAAGGGGCATATTAACTTTGGTATGGTGTTTGCAACCACCTAAGGGAACAGAGTTAGATATGGAAAAGTATATACATTTGTGATCAGCGTGACGTCCTAAGTCGATATAGCCATGTCCGTCCGTCCGTCCGTAGGCATGATAACTCAAAAAATAATAGAGCTATCTTGATGAAATTTTAACTGTGGGTTACTAGGACTGAAGTACGGCGGGGATTGCCAATGGGCGAAATCGGCCCATGGGTTCGGATTCTGGACCTTTTAATCGGTCCAAGGGCTGTAGGTTACTAGTAATGAGACTAAGGCGGAGATTGCGTACGATCGAGATTGGACCATGGGTTCGGAACCTAAAACTTTTTGATCGAATTTAGGCCAAACTGGCATAATTCCGAAACCAATGAAGATAGAACCTCCAAATTTGGTATCAGGGTGTCCCTTCCTATTTCCTTAGTGTCCTTGTAATTTGGGCCCCATTGGAATAGTGGGTCGGGGACCAGCCACACATTTCTTAAGACCTTAAAGCATATCTTTAAAATTAATAAAGATAGCAACTTGAAAACATGTAGAAGCTTCAAATTTGGCACAAGGTTGTTCTTTACTATTTCTTGTGTGTCCCCCTAATTTGGGATCTATTGGAGTGGTGGTTCAGTAACCCTCTTAGACCTCCAAAAGTTTAAAAGCTTATAACCGAAATTACTAAAAATAGTAACTTAAAATTAATATAGAACGTTCCACTTGTGTACAAGGGTTAACTAGTATTCAAAGTACAGCGCGCACTGCATATGGACGAAATCGGCCCAAGAGTTCGAATAACTCAACAACTAATGACGCTAACTTTATAAGATTTTTGTTGTAGGGTACTGGTAATTAAACTACGGCGGTGATTGCGTACGGAAGGGAATGGGCAATTGGTTAGAAACTTAGAACTTTCTGATCGAATTTAGGCCAAACAAGCTTAATTGCAAAACCAATGAAGATAGAACCTCCAAATTTGGTATCAGGGTGTCTCCTTCTATTTCCTAAGTGTCCTTGAAATTTGGGACCAATTGGAGTAGTGGATTGAGGACCAGCCATACAGTTCCGAAGACCTTAAAGCATATTTTCGAAATTAATAAAGATAGTAACTTCAAACTAATTTAGAAGTTTCAAATTTGGCACATGGGTGCTCTTTACTATTTCCTGTGCGGTTCCTCTAAGTTTGCTTATCATCGAAATTAATGAAAATAGTACCTTAAAATTAAGGTAGAACGTTCCAATTGTGTATAAGAGTTAACTAATATTGAAAGTATGACGGGGACTGCATATGGGCAAAATCGTACCATGGTTTCGGGTTCTGGAACCTTTAAAAAGTTCAAGGGCTAAAGAACATATATCTTAAAAACAGCATAACTCAAAAAATAATGCCGCTATTTTGATGCAATTTAAACTCTAGGTTACTAGTAATGAAAGTACCATGGGAATTGGTTCTGGTCGAGTTCGGACAATGAGTTCGGATTCTAGAAACTTTTGATCGATCTGAGGCCAAACGAGTATAATTACAAAGCCAAAGAATATATTTTCCTATGTGTCCCCGAAATTTAGACTTAATTGTAGTTGTGGTTCAGGTGCCTCCTAAGAAATCCCAAAATTAAAAAGCTTATCTTCGAAATTCATGAAGATAGAAACTTTAAATTTGATACACGAGGGTTCTTTCCTATTTCCGTTTTTATTTAACACTTTTATATTTTTAAAAAGCTAAGAATTTTACCATAAAACATATTTAGTATAATATTTTATAAATTAAAAACCATAAGTGATATATAATTAAGACATCGTGTAAAATACTTAAGCTATATTCAAAGGTACTTGCTGCATTTATATAAAATTTATTGTTATATTTAAGTGAACTATTTAAAAACTTCTAAATTTGTAATTATATTTTAGAAATACATTTATTGCATATTTTGGGTTTATAAGCTTCTAATAGGTACATAAACTATCAATTTAAAATAATTGCAATTTTGAAAAAATTTAATTATTAAATATATTATGCTTGGATTAGCTTTTTATCACAAAATTTAATAATTCAAATTTTTCCACTTAGTAATTGAATTTAAATAAATATATTTTCATTTATTTCATGTTTTTTTGTTTTTTAATATTTGTAAATAGATAAATTAGTAAGAATTTGTAAATAAATTAGAAAAGTAATTGGAAAATGTTTTTAGTATCATAAAGTTAATTTGGTTAGCTTCGACTTACGATCAAACTAATAACAGCTTTTATGGTTTTAAAATGAGTTATGGACTTCCCATTAAATTTGAACCAAATAGGTGTAGGGTATTTCTAAGTCGGTTGCACATACTGACTGTTTCTGTACTTGTTATTATTATTATTGGTATTATTAGGTCTTGAGTTTTGTTGTGGAATCTGTCTATTAATTTGATTTGAATTTTTAAATGATTTTGAATAGAAAATATTCTGTTCTTATACAGAATGAAAATGCTTCTGCTCGTATAGCTGTTAAGGTTCTCTGAGACCAGTTAAAAATGTATTGAGGGTCATTTCCTCATACAGAGATTTTTTTGGTCGTATGAAGTTTTGATCAGTTTCATAGATATTAATATGATCGTGCATATTAGCTAATAATTCAATTATTTCGCTATAGAATTGTTCGACCGTTAAGTTTTTTTTTTAGTCTGTACAAGTCTTTAATGAGTTAAGCCTTTTTGATTTTTAAATCATGAATAATAATAGAATAAAATATTACTTACACTAAACAAAGCAGTTTACACATCTTTCGGGATAGGCAATCAGGAATTAAAATTCAGGAGTCCTCTGTTGTATTTTTTTTCACTACGCTACATTGGTTCAATATTTTCTGATTCATTATAGTTAATGTTTATTGTTTATAAGTCACTTGTATTTTATGAATTTTAATAGTTTTGATTAATTTGTTAAATATCAATTATCCGTTGATATTTTATTAATTTCAGATTATGCTTCGAAATAATTTTATCAATAACAAAAATTTCAATTAACCGTTGAAATATTTTTTTTTTTTTTTTTTAAATTCACTTTTATTTGAACCGAATTTTAAGTTATGAACCGAATTTTAATAATAATCCTTTTTCAACAATAATCCGTCGAATTAACACTTTATAACCGTGTAGGAAGACTTCTTGCCTATCCTACCGACTGCGCCAAAAATATTCCTTTCTTTATAATTAAAGAAACAAAACTAATTTTGATGTGATTTCTACTTTGGAACTTTATTAATTAATTTATCATTTAATTAACAAGGTTTATATATGTTTTAAAAGTTGCAATATCCGCAATTACGTTTAAATTTAATGTCACTTTCGTCATTTATAAAAAATTAAAAAAATTTCTTAAATTAAGTTAACTTATATTCATAAAACATTAAATAAAAATAATAGTGTAAAATAAGTTTATTACAAAAAAATTATTTATCTAAGTTAAAAGTTTAAATATACAATTAATATTAAAATTAAAAGTAATATACTTATCTAAAAATTGCCGCCATTGAAATTGCGACAATGTGGTTCGAACCAAAAATTTAAAAAAATAAAAAGAACCACCACAAATTATAAAACACTTTTACAGGAATATTGTAAGTAATTAAGAATACTGAATAATGTAAGTAATTTAATTAGTAATTTGATACCATAAAATTCTTGAGTAATTGTAATATACATTTTTATAATTAGACTTTGAAATCGTACTGACTTAAAATGACGATGTTTAATTTGTTATTTAATGTAGAAATGCAAAATTATTAAAAAAACTAAAACAAATACCTCAATTTAAATTGACTTAGTACTAAAGTCTGAGCACATGACATATTTAAACGTTCGCGACACCAAATTATCACGTGACATTTGTCTAGATTTATGATAGATATGAAATTTTTTTTAAGCCTTTGTTTTAAGTCAACTCAATCTTTGGTCAATTTAGTAATACCCTACACCAGACAAATTCAATTACACGAACATCTGCTTCAACTCAACTTCGATTTCAGGAATATTAAACAAACAGGAAAGTACTACTTTGTACTAAATTTAATTTTTCAAACTTTAATAATTTAAAATAAATGCTGGTTAAGTTTCAGCAGATGTGTGTCACCTATATAAACCACTATGTACTTGCATTCCTCTCAAATTTCAGAAACATTAAAGACAAGAGGACAGAACCACTCTTGTATCAAATTTTATGTTCCTACCTTTATCAATTTCGAAAATATACTTATTAGCTCTTGGGAGGCGTATGGTACATACTCAAACCACCTCTTCTTAGTATTTTAAAATTCAAGAACTTAATAAACCAACGTTATTTATTTCGAAAATATAATTCTTAGACATTGAAAGGTGTGGGAGGTACACGAAAAAAACGGCCTACTAAGTATATATCGTCTACTATTGAAACGCCCTCCTATATATCAGTTATTTGTATTTCGATTAAAAAAATTAAGGCTAAAAAAATTATTTTATAAGTCTACCAGTTATATTCAGTTTTCAATCTGTTCAGTTGTTTTTTGGTAAACTTTTTTCGCTAGTAAAAAAACAAATTAATATTAAAATGTTATAGTAAGAAAGTTTCGGTACATGTTTCAGTACATTAGATACTTGAAAATTGAATCACTGTACGGTTATTTAATTAGTTTTTATTTTCTTTTACATTTACATTTTATATTACCTTAGCTATAAAATATGAAGTCTACAAACACAAAATTTTGCGGGTGGGTAAAGCGAAAAAAAACGAAGAGAGAGTTGGAGGAACAAAAATACGAAATAAAAAAACTTGTCTAACTTTTTTGTTCTACGTGACATAGAGTATTCATCCTATGCATATAATTACTTTATGCCAATATTTTAAATAGCCAAATTTAGTAATACCTATAACGCTAACGGATGATCAGATTATTTCTAAGGATAGTACACATGGTGAAGTTACAATCTATAATGACACAAACTTTAAATGTGTTTTGATTTTCATTCAATTGATCCCAAAACATAGTCTAAATTTATTAATTTATTAATCTAAACAATGACATTATATGGATAAATAAATCCTAAAATTTAGTCTAAAACTAAGTCCAAGTTTATTTATTTATAAAGGGTGTTCAAAATTGCGGTATCATTTTAATTTTAATAAAAGACTTTTTTTTTTGAAATATTAAATATATTTTTATTTTAATTTATTACAAATAGGTTCCGGTTAACCTATTTAGAACATTTTTTGCTAAATTTTTCGCCCCACCTATCATTTAAACAGTTCAAGCTAGATCCTTGAAATGAGAAATTAGATTCTCGAAATTAGTAGGAGTTGGTTAACAAAATTTTTTTGTCGCGCCTCCTGTTTAGGAGCTATAAGGGTTCGAAAATTTTAATTTTGCTATTTTTAAAAACCTGTAACTTGAATACCTGTCAAAAATTTGTTTACGTAATATACAAAATATTGAGCTCCAACATTATTTTTCAACATGTGTCAAAAGCTTTTCTTAATAGAGTTACCATGCGGTACTAAAATTAACGATTATGCTAATCTCAATTTTTGTAAATTTTTTGGTTCCACATATCTTCTGGACGAATCAAGATATAGTCTTGAAATTTTAGAAGAAGTTAGGTCCTCAGAAATTTGTAGAAGTCGGTTAATAAAATATTTTTGTCACCCCCCTGTATAGGAATTATAGGGCTCAAAAATTGAAATTTTGCTATTTTTAAATACCTGTAACTTGATGTTTAATATTTTTTTTATTAATATACAAAATTTAAAGGTCCAAGGTTATATTTTTAGCTTTTTCTTAAATTTTAAAGGGGTTCTTTAAATTGAAGAAAGTGTATCTCAGTTTTAACCATTTTTGCTTATGTAATAAAATTCTAAGTAAAATTTTAAATTTTGGTGGAATTCACAATTTAATTCCTAACAACTAACAAAATGGGCGGGGAGGGGTGATTGATGTTCATTAAAGCTCCAACAGTATATATCGATAAAATACTCAGTATGAAACACTATTAAATTTTAAAAATGAGCTTTTTTAAAAACCCTTGGTTTTTTTCATCACTTGTTTATTATTTATTTTATTCATTTATTTAGTATATCCTTACTATTTTTTTCATTTTCTTTAAAAATTTATTTTACTATATTTTAATAGTTTTCTTTTACATATTTTTAAATTTGTTTCTAAATTTAATTCATTGTTTAAATTATTAAATAAGCCAAGACATTTATATAACAACATATTTTTGGTTTTTGTATTTCTAAAAAAAATTCAAATTAAAATTACAAGCTTTTTTCAAGTTATAACTATATGAACATCATGAACATAAACAAGTTTATTTCATAAATATTTTGGATAAAAGCCTTGTTTCACTTTAAAAAAAATCACAAGCGCATTCATAACAATTTTTTGATGTACAGATAACCATCGGACTGTTTATAGCATAGAATTTATTGAAGTAAAATTATTGACTTTAAATATTATCTTCATCGCTCTGTTTTGTTGTTTTTGAAGTCAATAATTTCTTTTGGACCCAAGAACAAGATTGTGGAGAAAAATTCAAATTGTGGTTTCACTAAAACAATGTAGATTCTAATTCTTGTAGCTAATGATACTTGTTGCCTTATTTTTGAAAAACAATAGATTTTTTTTTTTGCAATTTTTGAACATAATTAAAGTTCATAGGTTGAAAAACTATTTCTATAGCCTATTATTACTCCTAAATATTTGATTTTCTTAACTATATCAATTTTTTCATCATCAATTTTTATGTCATTATTATATGTACCATTAATTATCATACATTTTGTTTTATTTATTTTCAAATTCAATTTATTCATTTTACACCATTTATTTATATTTTCCAAATCTTTATTTACTAAATTAATGCCCCAATCAATATTACCACAAGATATGTATCCATATCATTGACATTCACTAAGAATAAGAGTACTTTAAAATGAAACTAAATTTGGATCTACAAGATCAATAGATTTCTATATATTTTTGGTATTTTAACATTCTCAGCTCATTTGTAAATTACTCATAACCCAGGCATTTTATAAATTTCAGAACCCCAAAATCCTTTATAATTTTTTTAAGACTTAGACTAATTTTACTTGCTTTTAAATTTGTATCACAATAATAGGTTGTCATAATATCATTTCTATATAATAATATCAATTTTTTTCTAACAAACTGAATTTATTATACTTTAATAACTTTTTTGTAAGCTCATTATTTTCAATGCTGCATTGTTCAAGATGAAAATATAATATAATTTCTATGAAAATTATACTTCTATTTCATCTTGAATCATTTATTTCATTTAATATCATTTCTATTTCACAAGAGTTTGTTACAACCGAATAAATTGAAGTGCTTGAGCTTTGTGTAATGCGAGTATAATTATTTACAACTTGCCTGCAGTTTATATTGCAATCTCCCATAGTTATTACACTATTATTTATTTCGGCCAATTGTTGCAAAAATTTGCTCATGTAGCTAATCAAAAAACTGGCCATTAACACTTTAATATCTAGGTAATCGTTATTACCCTACTATATAAATATTTTTATTAACATTTTTACTTTAACATGAAGCCACCAAAGCCCATGTCGATGATAAACACTATTACTAATTTTGAATTCTCATTTCTTTTCAATGTATAATAATCCAGTATGTCTTCAATAACTATTTTTTCTTAATAAATTGTAGCCAGCAATATGTATTAGTCCATCATAATCATCATTTATTAGATGGGTTTCACATAAACAAATTATATCAAAAACGTTATTTAAAATAACTTCGTCTAATTGCCAATATTTATTTTTTTCATTTGCCTAATTTTCTTAAAAACCTCGATGTCTAATTCTACTATTATATTACAGAGTTCCTTATTACGATATACTTATAAATGTTTTACAAGTTTTCACTCTATATCATTTTGAATTTTAACACAGTTGCAAAGTTTTCTTTTCAAACGAAACCACAATATTCAAATTTTTTCTTTTATGTCTCACTACTTTTTTTTTTCATGTTTAATATTTTCTCACTCTCTTGTTGATTTTTTGGTTTAACCACCATTGCCACTTTCAGCTTTTCTGCATATTACTTTTTTTTATTTTCAGAATTACTTAATACCTCTAGTTATTTATTGTTTGTTTCATTTACTTTTTCTTACATAATCTTATTTGTTTCATTAACAGTTTCAATAACTTCATTTATTTTCTCTTCAAATTATCAATTATTTTAATTTTATTTTTGTTGCAAAGTTCCAATAACAATCAGTAATTTTTTGATTATTTATTTTGGCACAAAATAGCTGGTTTTATAAACTTTATCAGTTTTTAAAAGACAAATGTTTAGGGTTGCCATACGGTACTAAAATTTACCATTATGCAAAACACAATTTTTGCAAATTTTTTGGCCACACATATCTTCTAAACGGCTTAAACTACGGTTTTGAAATTTTGGGAGAAATTAGATCCTCGGAAATTAGTAGGAGTCGATTAATAAAATTTTTGTGTCAAGGCCCCTGTTTATGAGCTATAAGGGTTCGAAAATTGAAATTTTGCTTTTTTTAAAAACCTGTAACTTGAATAATACCTGTTCAAATTTTTTTTAGTGATATACAAAATTGAAAGCTCTTCAATTATATTTCAATATGTGGCAAAGGTTTTTTTTAATTTTGAAGGGTGACCAAGCTACAGCCTCCGAAAATTCAAAAAAAGCCCTATATTTAAATTAGTACAACGAGAGTTCTGTTAAATGTTTTTTGTAATAGGGGAAAAAAGCAACAGTTATTCTAAAGCTTTATTTATGGAAGCAAAAAAGGTAAAGAATGAAAAAGATTATAAATTTTTGTGGTTAAAAAATTCTAGAACTTAAAAAATTCGTTTTTCACTGTTAATGTACATATGAACATTACAGATCATTGCATGACTGGGTTATTATTCAAAAATATTGAGTGTAATAAAGTCAACAAATATATTGAATTGCCAGCTAGGGCTAAAATAAATTATGACGTACTAAATGAGAAATTATTTTATGAAAATTGGGATGAGGTTTATGCAGAAAATTCTTTAAATAAAGCTTATGATAAATTTCTTAATAAACTGTCAACTTATAGTGGTGAGTGTACCACAATAAGTGAACCGAGAAAAATGTATAGACGTCTACAAACTTGGATGAATTCTTTAATTGCTAAAGTTCATAAGAAAAATAAACTGAGGAAAAAATAAATGAGGAAATAAGCACTTTTTAGGCTTCAAATCTACTATAGAACTTACTCTAGAAAACTCGCTAAAGAATTCTGTGCTTTTCGGGATAACTTTTTCAAAAATGAATTTATAAAATGTAGTGGTAACATAAAAAAAGAGTGGGATGTTGTTAATAGCTTTATAAAGAATAAAGAGCATGAGGATATTTCTTCTAACGGAAATATGTTAATTACTGACAATACAGTTATTGCAAGTAACTTTAACGATTACTTTAGTTCTATCGGAGACAATTCTGCTCAAAGTGATGATCTATCTTGTCGTAATAATTATGGTTTTAATCTTGTTGGTGAAAATTTGATAAGTAATAGTTTTGTCTTTGAGCCATGCACGGCTTGGGAACTAGCAAAAATTATACAATCCCTTAAGAATTCAAATTCATGTGTCTTAGTCAATATTTCAAATAAATTACTAAAATCAATTTGCCATAATGTTACTGATGTTTTTTGTTGAACAAAAGTATACTAAGTGGTAGTTTCCAGAAACATTAAAATTGTCTATTGTTGTCCCTATATTTAAAAAAGGTGATTCAAAATCAGTTTCAAACTACAGACCTATTTCATTGCTGTCGAACGTGAATAAAATATTCTAAAAATCTATTAAAATAAGAATACTAAAATTTCTTAACAAGAATGATTTTTTCAGTCGGAAACAATATGGGTTCAAAGCAGAAGCTTCAACCGAAAATGCTTTAATAGAGTTCTGTTCGAACATAAACAAAGGCCTAGATGAAAAGAAGTATTGCGCGGATCTTTTTGTAGATGTGACTAATGGCTTTGACACAGTTAATCATAAAATTCTACTAGGAAAACTTTATAACGCCGGTTTTAGAGGTATTATGTGGAATTGGTTCAAATCATATCTAGATAAAAGAATACAAAGAGTTAAAATAAAAGATAAAATAAGCGAACCTCGATACATAACACTTGGTGTTCCGCAAGGCTCAGTCCTTGGACCCATTTTGTTTCTGATCTACATAAATTCGATTTTTAAACAAAACTTTATAACGCCGGTTTTAGAGGTATTATGTGGAATTGGTTCAAATCATATCTAGATAAAAGAATACAAAGAGTTAAAATAAAAGATAAAATAAGCGAACCTCGATACATAACACTTGGTTTTCCGCAAGGCTCAGTCCTTGGACCCATCTTGGTCTTCAGGGGTAAGATAATAGCTTTCGCAGAAGATTTGGCTTTCTCATATAATTCTGATAGTCCATTAAATCTGAATTACGTCTGAACTTAGCAATGACTTGGATACTCTTAGGCACTGGTTTTCTTAACATAAACTGGTTGTGAGCAAAAATACTAAACTTATGCATTTCAGTTTCACTAGACAACAATGTTCACCAATGCAATTAATATATCATGCCGGTAACTGTACCAAACTCAAGCTGGTAAACGCCACTGATAATATAATAGATAACCTGTATCAAGAAAACCAGTTGCTCATTTGATTATTTTACTATTGAGCCAGTTACTGAATTTAAGTACTTAGGAATAATTATCGATCAAAATTTTAATTAGTTTAATTATAAACGTTACTTAATAAACTATTTCAGATCAACTCTTCGCACATTTTATATTTTACATAAGCTTTTTTCCCTAATAATACTAAAAATGGTTTACAATGGTTTACTGCATTCGAAAATACAATATTGTATATGTTGTTGGGGTGATGCATATCAGAATAAATTAAAGCCTGTACTTATTCTACAAAAATATATTGTCAGAAAAATATGTAACAAAGATCGGAGGCACCACAGTCTTGAACTATTCCAACATTGGAAAATTTTACCAATCAGATATTTATACTATTTTAATACGATTAGACTTTTTACTAAACATAATCAAATACAACAAAATTTACGTATACATGAACAATACAGTCTTAGATCAAATTATCATCGAAGAGTTCATTATCCTAATTTTAGAACCGTGAGTTATATGAACTCATATTCCGTTGGTTCATGTAGATTTTACAACAAAATTCCGCTCTCAATAAAAAATACCCAAAATAAAAATTTTATTTCAATACTCTTGTGTGTCCAAAGTGTGGTTTCACTAAAACAATGTAGATTCTAATTCTTGTAGCTAATGATACTTATTGCCTTATTTTTGAAAAACAATAGATTTTTTTTTTTGCAATTTTTTAACATATTTAAACTTCATAGGTTGGAAAACTATTTCTATAGTCTATTATTACTCCTAAATATTTGATTTTCTTAACTATATCAATTTTTTCATCATTAATTTTTATGTCATAATATGTACCATTAATAATCATACATGTTGTTTTATTTGTATTCAACTTAAATTTATTTATTTTACACCATTTATTTATATTTTCCAAATCTTTATTTACTAAATTAATGCCCTCAATAACATTATCACAAGATATGTATAGTAGTGCATCATCTGCAAAACTAATTTATTTTATTAATGATTGTTGAACTATCTTTCACATATCCTTGACAAAATGTATATTTTATTAGTTTATAAAATAACTAAATTTCGTATATTATATTCTTTATTATCGAAAAATTTAATAGTTTTTTTTAAAGTAAATCTTAAACGCAATAATTCGATTTTGGCTAATACTCGAAAAATGAAATTATATAGTCGGATAAGCTATTACCAATAGTCGGACATTGATTAAAAAACTTTTTTTGATTTTTTATGTAGCCGGACATTGGTTAAAAGACATTTTTTAATTTCTTATTTTGCTGAGAAGTGTTTATTTAAAAAAATTCAATAAGTATTGTCATAAAGTAAAAATAATCAAACAAAATATAAAAATATTAATAAAATTAAAAAAATTAAATTTATTCTTTAAAAGAATACCATGTGTAAAAAGTATGAAACCACGTTTTCTTGGAATTAAATGGTATATATTTTTTAGAACTTTTCCAGTTTTGGGACATATTGAAAATTGTCGGGTATCCCATAGGGAATTAACATTCACAAATAAAGATGATATCATCCTCCAATGGATATAATTCTCAATAAAAATCAATTTAATGAATCCTTTCCTTCTGAGTAAATTTCACATACTTAAACTATCTCTTAGATTCGCTGGTGGGGAATCACTTCATGAAACATAAACACCTGCCTAAAACAAACGTAATTCTGCGAGGAAAAAATATTTTGAAACTAATTCCGTTGACTACTATAATACTTTTCTTGACATCTATAATAGATTCAAGTACTTATCTGGTATTCTTTACAAAGGTTATTTATCAAGAATTAAATCTTAACTTTTTTCTAATCCGCGACGTTTTTTTTTTTATTTTGTTAATAGTAAACGTAAGACTGATGGGTATCCATCTGCTTTGCGTTACAAAAATGCAACATCATAAACTCACATATTGTTTCTAACTTTTTCGCCACATTTTTGTCCTACCAAAATGGGGTATTTGAGACGAATCAGTCGTATCTAAATAGTTTAACTTCTTCATCTCATTCAACTTTTGACATTAAGAGTATCTTATAACTTAAGACATTTTAATGCCTCACCTCTTGGCTCTAAAAGATGACTTTCATATGGCCCCGACGGGTTTCCACCAATAATATTAAAACAATGTGCCCTAATTTATCCAATTTTAATCCATTCAATGTTGCTACTTGCCCGAGTCCTGAAAACTTTCGTTTATTAACCCAGTACATAAAAAAGAGGCTCGTGATGATGTTAGTAATTATAGACCAATTGCTTAATTATCATTTATTCTCAAATTATTTGAAAAAATAATTTGCTCTCACTTCGTTGACTATTGTGAACAATTTATACCACCAGAACAGCATGGCTTTGAAAAGGGTAGGTTTACGGTTACCAATGTAACCGAATTTGTTTCTGAGATATAAAAACCCATTGAAACCAAAAAACAGGTGGGCGTTCATATAGTGAATATGGGTTCCTATATCACCCTGATCCCTATATCACAAAACAACTCTTTGTTACTTTTGTAAGAACTATACTTGAATACATTGAGATAACAGACTTTACTTTCTTATAATTTAAAATTGTTTTTGTTCGAATACTTAGGGATTGAGGACTTGGGAATACCACATTTTATTCCAACACTTTATTCCAACAGATATTTAATTTTTTATTGATATCTTCTACAACCTTTGAGATTAAATCAATATTATAATTTCTTATAAGACGATTAATTGTTGATGTATAAGCATTTAAATTCATATGTAGCAGGGACGCGGACTTCACACATTGAACGGAATGAGTGTTTCCCTTGGAGTTTGAACAAAAATCCATTAAAAAAATTTATTTAAAGTCATCAAATCAATCTTACTTTCTAAGATAAAATATTGCTCCAAAAACATCACACGAAATAATTTTGATTTATACTTTACTTACATCACAAAAAACATTATACATGATGAATATACAAATTTCCCTGCCATAACATAAACTATCATTTGTCAAACAGTAAAATATAACACAAAAAATAGTTAACAATTTCACCGTATTTTAATACCATATCAACAATACATGTCCACAACACATTAAAGCTATTATTATTATCGCAATATAAAACGAAAATGGAATACCTTCACGACACTCGTTCTTTTTTATATGAAATGTTCAATTTGTAATTGAGTTTTAATTTTTTTTTTAATATGAAACGAGGAATGAGTTTGAATTACGCATTATTTATCTCCAACAAGGCGATTTAAATTTTTGTATGACAAAATATAGGAAGCAAATAGCAAAATAGAATAATAATAATAACAACAAAATCAAGCGAATAATGAGTTGGATGTTTGCATTCTGTATTGTATCAAACCTATTTTTGTCTTTATGTTAAATTTTTTTTTTTAAATTATAAAATCAATAAATAAAAGTAATGAGTTAAATCTAAGCATTCTATATTGTATCAAACCTATTTTTGTTTTAATGTTCGATTATTTTTAAAATAAATGAATAAATGTATACATTCTCTCTTTTAAATTTGTATACGGCCCTAATAGTCTAGATCTACAATAATTCTCAATCTAAATCAATCTAATGAACCCTTTACTTCTGAGAATTATCCAAAATTTGATTTTGCTAAAACAAATTTCACATTCTTAAACTCTCTCTTAGACTCGCTTGATGTGGAATCAATATTCTCTTCATCAAACAGAAACACCTGCCTAAAACACTTTTATGAGAAGCTAATAACATGTTTTCGATTAGCAATTCCTATAAAATCTCATAAAAAGACGACGAATTGCGTTCTTTGAGGAACCAACGTAATCCTGCGTGGAAAAAATATATTGAAAATAATTCCGTTGTGTACTTTAATATTTTTTTTGACATCTATAATATATTCAAATTATTGATGTTTGATTTAAGCAATTGTCTGATACAATTATTTAACTATAATCATTTCATTTTTTAATTATTTTGTATCAGACAATTGCTTAAATCAACATACAATTATTTAACTATAATCATTTCATTTTTTAATTATTTTGTATCAGACAAATGCTTAAATCAACCATCAGTAAATGTTGCTCACTTAGTGAAACATCACATTAAACTGCAAGTCATTATTAACAAGAATTAGTGTGTTAGTAAAATGATGGTACTCTACTATTAAAACTATAAAATAAAATTAATTAAATTAAGTTATTAAAAGAAAATAAACCTAAAACTCATGCCAACAACACTGAGCCAGCATTACAAACATACAAGTTAATTTACGAATGCTAGATCAGTCATAGTAACTACTAGAACTACTCATGCTTGCGTAAAGTCTGACTCTCAATGATAATTTATTAACGTTAGTATTAAAGAGCTCATTTCTTAAGTTCGTCTCTCTTAACATAGCGAAATTGACTCGAATTTACCGTATTCAGTAGAGAGATGTGAGATGTTAAAAACTTTGACCGATTTTAAATTAATCAAATTTTCCCTAAACCTTATTTGTCCACGAATAACAGATGAATTAATTTGACCGCGAATAATTTGCTGAAACAAATATTATGTCCGCCACCAGACGGCCTTCAGGCACGAGTTCATATTAATAATAAGAAGTCTAGCTTCATATGGCGGAAGACGAAAAAACTTCTTTTGTACTGATTCAATACGTGAATATCTATTTCACGATAGGAAGACTATACTTAGCTTGCATATTTAAGTATAAGTCTTACAAAAGTAACCAAGAGTTGAGTTAGCTTTATTAATTATAAAGTTGTAGTGATTCTTGAAATCCAACCTACTATCACGGATGAGTTCCAAGTCAGAAGCACGGTGGGCTCTTTATATAAGTTGATCGTTTATATTGTAATCGTATTTGTGAGTTCCGTGAGTTAAATTAATTGAGATATCCATTCACAATCACGAGGTGAAATTATAATTTTGCAGATTTTGGTATCATCAGCAAAATTTAGAAGATTGGAGTGGGATAGACTTTGGGGATTGCCATAGGTCGAAACTATGAAAATTAAGGCACCTAGATGACTTCCTTCCGGAACTCCTGAATTAGCGACGTAAGTCACTGAAATTGTAGATTTAAAAAGAACTTGGCAAGACCTATATGACAAATATGATAATAGCCAATTTAGACTATGATTTGAAAGTTCTAATACTTTATGCTCTTCAAGGATAATTTTATAGCATATCAGGTCGAAGACCTTACTGATATCAGCAAATACCATGTCCACCTGTTTTTTCGTTTCCATGGTTTTTAATGTATAAGAAATAAATTAGGTTAGATTGGTAACCATAGACCTACCTTTTTGAAAGCCATGCTGTTCTGGTGGTATTAATTGTTGACAATAGTCAACGAAGTGAGAGCTAATTATTTTTTCAAGCAATTTAGGAATAGATGATAATTTTGCAATTGCTCTATAGATACTAACATCATCACGAACTCTTTCCTTATGTACTGAGTTGATAAACGAAAGTTTCTAGGACTCCGGGAAGTAGCAACATTCGATGGACAGATTAAATAGTTTACAAAGAGGTTCAACCAAGTGTTGGGCACATTGTTTTAATATTATTGGTTGAACCCTATTGAGGCCGTATCTTTTAGAGTAAAGAGGTGAGACATTAAAATGTTACAGTTATCACAATAATCTTTATGTCAAAAGTTGAATGAAATAAAGGAACTAAACTATTTAACTAAGACTGATTCGAATCAAATACCCCATTTTAGTAGATTTTGGAGAAAAGGGTGGCAAAAAGGTTAGAAACAATCTGCTAGTTATTTAATTTTGCATTTTCGTATCGCAAAGCAGATGAATACCCATCAGTCTTACGTTTACATTTAACAAAACCAAAAAAACCTCGCAGATTAGAAAAAAGTTGAGATTAAATACTTTATAAATAATCTTTATAAAGAATATCAGAAAAATACTTGAATCTGTTATAGATGTCAGGAAAAGTATTATAGTGGTCAACGGAATTAGTTTCAATATATTTTTTCCACGCAGAATTACATTTGTTTCTCAAAGAACGCAATTCGTTGTATGACCACGGAACTTAGGTAGAATTTTTATGAGATTTTATAGGAATTCCTAATCGAAAACATGTTTTTAGCTTCTGATAAAATTGTTTTAGGCAGGTGTTTATGTTTGATGAAGACAACATTTTTTCCAAATTTGTTTTAGCTTAATCAAACTTTGGATAATTTACAGAAGGAAAGGTTCATTAGATTGATTTATATTGAGAATTATATCCATTGGAGGATGATAGTCATCTATATTTGTGAATGTTAATTCGCTATGGGATGCCCAACAATTTTCATGGTCTGAAGAAAAAACAAGGTCTAGTTGTCTGCCTAACTTATTAGTAACAGAACTGATTTGTTGCAGATCTAGACTATTAAGGCCATCAATAAAAATTGATTCAAAGTTGAATGAGACATTATCTGCAATTAAGAAATTATTTGTATCAGACCATAACCATTTCAAATTTGGAAGATTAGAATCACCTAGAATTAAAAGCTCTCTAAAACACTCAACTTTATTTAGATTACTGGGAGATATATATATAATAAAATGAATAAATTAGCTTTTGCGATACTGAAAGAGATTTGGACAGAAATCACTTCAAATAGGTTAGAAGATGGCAAATCAACTAAACCGCTCGTTAGTGTTGTATTAAGAGCTAACAGTACCCTAGTCTAGCCACGTTGTCGAAGAGAGGAAGAAATATTCCTATATGTACGATAGACTAAATACTTTTTAATGAATAGTTCATCACTATTGGTTCCACACCTTTATTTGGCGTTCAGCCAGGTTTCCGTCAAAGCTAAAATGTCGTGGGGAAGAGTCATAGATTTTAAAAACGTAGAGTGCATTTTAGTACGAAGTCTTCTCACGTTTTGGTAGAAGATCGAGAGATTCTCAGGATTTTTGAATTGTGTAATATTTTCTTACGCCATTCGAATTCCTTAATTAGTATTGCAGGAGGCCAACTATTGTGATATTGGCCATGTTAGATTTGTGGTGATAAATATCACAAGATTCTGTATTCGGATGTAAACGAGAGACAAATATTTGGGGCTTGTTATGGGGTACTTGTAAGTTGGAAGAATTACAAGTAGTATTATTACCATTACTACCAGGTAGATCAACGCTATTGGTATTATTATGATTATTTTAATAGTTATAATTATGATTATTATTATGATTATTCTTATGAATATTATTATTATTGTTAATATTTATATTGTTATAACACATATTATTCTTTCCGTATTTATTATTAGTGCCACCGCTTTTATAATAATTATTATTATTATTGATATTCCTACAATTATTATTTCTAACATTAGTATTCAAAGAATTATCGTTATTTTTATTGTTATTATTATTATCATTAGTATTATAGTATTATTATTATTAATATTATTATTATATTGTTATTAATATTCCAATGATTATTAGTCTATCATTGCTATTCCAGGAATTATTATTATTGTTGTTATTGGTTCTACCTTTAGTATTGATTTTAGTTTTACCATTATTTTTTTTAGTTATAATATTTTTACAGTTATTAACTTTATAATTATTATTATTACCATTAATATTTCTTTTACTACTATTATATCTACTATTATCATTGTTATTATTGTTACTATCATTACTAATAATATTATTATATCAATCAATATTCTTACTATTACTATTTATATTATTTATATCATTACTATTATTGTTATCGTTATTACTACTTTTAGTATTATTAGAGTTATTTTTATCAATATTAGTCTTATTGTTATTATTAATATTGTTTATATTTTCAATTAAACTATTTTATACAATAGCATTAGAATTGTTCGAACTCAAATTCGAACCCATATTAATGAGAAATTATTTACGTTGAGCTGAATTGGAAGATTTTAATTAATTTAAATCAATTAGATTAAAGCGCTGCGTGTGAGATTTCCATGTTTCTGTTGTGTCGTTATCGATGGAATCATTACTATTTTTTAAAGTGACCGACCCGTTAGTCTTACATTTCAACTAATCGAAAGAGGGAAGACCTTTAAGAATTCGAACGTTGAAATGAAATTAACTAGAGTTTTTTTCATTGAATTAAATTTTTTTGACATTGACATTTGTAATGCTGCCGGAGAGGTTGTACGGCAAGTCCCGCAATACTACACTAAACCTGGTGTAATTTTTATTTTATCTGCTACGGCAGCATTTTGGGTGGAACAACGTTTCACAGCGATTTATTTAGTACATTTAGGCATTTTATATATAAAACTTTTAAGAATCAACCAAAAAGAAAAAAGATTAAGAAAAGGGTTAAAGTCACAAGTGAAAAAAATTCGCTCAAGAAGATTTGAATAATTTGTTCAAACTACAAGTAAAATTTTTATAGAACGAACCTTCGAGCTAAATTTAACTTTAATTTTTGAAAATAAAAAAAACAAGACACGGGTGCTTTTACCATATTAGATCAACTCACAACCAATAGGAACTCAGTTTTTAAAAATGAAATATAATAAACCGTTTGATTGAGAGTGAATAGTAAAAAATACAAACAAAGATTTATTTATAACAAAAGAATAAAATAAAATTATTATCTTTTGTAATATTCAATATAAATTCAGTATTCAAAAAAAAACCAAAAAATAAAAAAGGATTTCTTTTAATTTTTTAAATTCAAAACCAGTAATAATAAAAAAGTAAAAATTTAATCATTAAAACAATTTATTAAAATTATACCAGTACGTGCACCTATATTAAACGACAGAAACGAACTTATTATAAAGTTACGTTTGAATTTATAATATTTAATTTTCAATTTAAAAATTGTACTTTTTGAGAAAATTTGTTTAAAATATGATTTGAATTAAAATTAAAATGTGATTTAAAAAGAAAAAAGATTAAAGATTTGTATAAAGCACTTTTTTTTGTTTATTTACTTTAATAAATAGTACATTTTACTAAATATTTGAGATGTAGATAAAACCAGATAAATATCTGAATTTTAAAAATTCTGAATAGTTACGTTTGAATTTAAAATATGATTTGAATTAAAATAAAAATTGGATTTAAAAAGAAAAAAGATTAAAGATTTGAATAAGGCATTTTTTTTGTTTATTTACTTTAATAAATAGTACATTTTACTAAATATTGGAGATCTAGACAAAACCAGATAAATATCTGAATTGTGACTTGTTATTGTATTTTGATATTAAACTACTGACCTAGACCTTAGATCAGATAAAAGAAACACAGCTAATTTTCCTATAAAATAGAGTCTTGTAACAAAAATATATTGTTGGACTATGGGATTTAAAAATAAAACACAGTTCTCTTAGTAGGATATACACCGACTTTAGATTTTTTGACTTGATAGTCGGACAGTATTTTAAATTGCTTTTTTTAAGGAATATGTTAAAATAAACAATATTTTAAGTACTTATTTATTTTTAATTTACAAACTTTAAAAAATATAAAAAAACCATCTTGCGCTTATTTATATTTACCGAAAAAGTATATAAGTAATTATAATTTTTTTTTTGGCATTGAAAGGTCCAAATGAGAGGTTTTGTTTGAGAGGAAATAATTTGGTTTTGACCTGTTTACGTGTTTTGCACAAAAATTAAATGAAATTTTCGAATTTTTGATATTAGCGCAAGTTAACCTTTATTCCAAAAGCTCATTTTATTAATAAGACTAATTTTTTTGCTCTCCTCAAATAGTGCAAAGGTTAAATGAGATACTTTGTTTGCGATATAATAACTCGTTTGGACACGATACCTTTAAAAATAGATTTCAGTGTCAAAATACAGTTTTCTTATTTATTTAATAAAATCTAAAAATCAAAAACTTCGATTTCGTATTTATTAAGCTTAAATACATAGTATTTTAAAACCTTTTTCCAAGAAAAAGCCTTCATTTCCTTCAAAAAATCATGAAAAAACGAGAAAGAGTGTAATAGAACTTTCAGTTAAGTACAAAACAAAATATAAGTTGAAAAGCAGCTCTTTAAACCATCTTCCAGTACATCGCCTATATTTTAATCAGCCATTGTCCATTCAAGTTAACTACTATTGAAATAAAGTAATACTCATATAAAACAAGAAATTGTATGGTAGCAAATCGAACGCACTGCACTACACCGGTTAAATTTTGCACAAACTTTGGCTATAAAGCTAAAATATTTTAGGGGAAATTTCAGACATAAATAAAGAACTTGTATGGCAACTACTCGAATCTACTGCAGTAGACCAACCAAATGTTAACCCGTGGACCTAACTGACTGGATTCCAATAGCGATGACAGCTCTTTCATTAAAACGAATTTGAGAATCCTAGCTCTTTTTTTTTTTTTTGATTTATCATGCGGACGGGAGGACATACATAGCTAGATCGATTCTCTTTTCAATTCTGTTCCGAAAAAGATCCATATCTTTGAAACTATATCTTGAACTATATATTGTTTATTAGATTATAAACTATACCCTTTTTCTCTGCGCCACAAACGTAATGGCATATTTAGTATAACCGTTTGACCTATAGTCATACGGTAATAATAATACTTACATGTAAATTAATTTGTAAATTAAATTGTGCCGCAATAAATTAATAGAAATCAACACAATTTTTGTGAATTTTCTAAATTTTTTTAGATTCATCATCATCCCAATATTGGTTAACAAATGTCAAGTCTATTAAAAGAGTTGAAAGCATTGTCTAACAGCAACACGTATATAACATTTGCAGGCAGTCGGTCACAGCTATTTTATATTACAAAGAAGTTTGAAAACTATTCCAACTTTAAGTCTAGAACACTCCTCGTACCCAAAAACCTTTATATATACAAATTTTCATGATTGACTGAGCACGTTTGGAGCCTATACGCTATAAAAAACAAAAAAAAATTTTTGCTTTTACATATACTTATAGACTGTAAATTATAAAAAATTCCAGGCCAGGAAACACCGGGAAAAGAAAAATTCCAGGAAACGCCGGCTACATCTGCTAGTTGTTTATATTTGGATTTTCACCTATTTCAAAATAATAAACTATTTCATTTTTTGCACATTAATAAGTTTTGTAAAAAAATTTCAAAAAAAATTGGTTTTTTAAGTAGATTGCGCAACAGTTTTTCGAAGTCGACAGCGATGTTGTATAATGTTTTTTTTTTTGATTACTGCTCAACAATTGTTTTTTCCGCTACAGCTAAAGCAAAATCGAGAATACGAATCTTACAGAATAGGGCAATAAGAAAGATACTAAAATGTAACGAATCCACTCCCATACAAGAAATGCTGGTTTCATTAGAATGGATGAATGTGAACCAAAGAATTATTTTCCAAGTTAAAATGTTTGTATTTAAACTAAAAAATAACAAACTACCAGATTACCTGTCAAGAAACTTACGTTATGTTAGCGAGTCCCAACCATATAACTTTAGGCTCCAAAGATGAAATAGAACTGCAACATAAAACTTGCTAATGTATAACTAAAGGGTTACAAATGTTCAAATCTACATAAAGTGCTGTCTTACTAAATAGAAAGCTTGGAAATTAGGTGAAAGAAAATTACGCATAACTATTTTTTTTTTGCTTTGTTGTGTTATTAATTTTTGAATTTTTAAATATTCTATTTTTTTCTTTTTGAATTTTTTAATCAATTTTTTAATCTCTTCTTTTCACTAGAATTTTAATTTAAACTATAATTGTTTTGTTGAATTTGAAAGCTTAAAGTATTTAGTTTTTTTCTTTTTAAAAAATTTTAATTGGGTTATTGCATTTTTGAACAAATAAATAAATAATAATAATAATATAAACATAGTTTTTCGTGCACTCTTAAACGCTTTAAAAAACTATTTTTCCGAAATATTTTTTTTACATCCGTTCCTGCTGAAATTTAATCCTTTATTGAAGTCAAACTAAAGAACAAATGTCCTTAAAATTTTGTAAACAAAAAAAAAACAATTTACAACACAGAAATGCAACATAGCATTAATTAGCATTAATAATTAGCATTGAAATTTAAAAAATGCTGAAATTTAATCCTTTATTGAATTCAAACTAAAGAACAAATGTCCTTAAAATTTTGTAAACAAAAAAAAAACAATTTACAACACAGAAATACAACATAGCATTAATAATTCTCAATTAAAAACCCATTTTACAGACCTTTGATAATAAAAGTGTACGACTTTTGGATGTGTCCGGCCTTTGGAGATTTAATCTTCTATATTTTTAACATTGAGAAAGTTGCTATCCTTTTTTTTATTCATATTTTTTAATATTTTCTTTTCCTCATTCATTTCTGTAAGAAGTTCTTAATATCCTATATTTATCCCATTCGTTACCACTGCATACGATACTGCAACTTTCTATTGTATATTTTTTTGGTATTTTAACATTCTCAGCTCATTTGTATATTACACATAATTAATCCAGCGATTTTATAGATTTCGGAACCACAAAGTCCTTTAATTTCTTTTAGATTTAGACTAAATTTACTTGTTTTAAAATTTGTATCACTGTAATAAGTTGTCATAATATCATTTCTAAAATTTGTTTCTAAAAACTGTATTTGTTATACTTTAAGAATTTTTTAAGCTCATTATTTTCAATACTGCTTTGTTCAAGATGAAAATGTAATAAAATTTCTATGGACTCATGGTCATTAATTTTTTTGTTAACATAAAGCCACCAAAACCCTTGTCGATGATAAGTACTATAATCATTTTGAATTCCCATTTCTTTTTAATATATAATAACACGGAGAGAAATTCAATAGCACAAATCATTCATTTTTTAGGAATAAAACCAACTATTTTAACTAGAGTTAAATTTATTCTTACTATGAATGTTGATTTCTTAATTCTAACATATTATTCCTATTAAGAATAAAAGTACATCTCAAAATATTAAGTTCAAAAATTATCAATTATTCTTTTAAAGAATAAACTAAATTATTCTAGCTTTCTTTTTATCAACTAAAACCAAAATATATAAAGGATAAAATATTCCTTTTAAGAATAACTTCCCCCTATAAAAATTAAAGTTTGATTTTGTTAAGAATACGTTATTCGTATTAGGAATAATTTTTTGACATCAAGCACGCGGAAAAAAGATGATCTTTTACCGTTAGAAAGTATTCCTATTAAGAATAATTTATGGTCGCTTATGAATGCATTCTTCTCAAGTTAAGAATAAAAAGCATTTGCTGTATATGAATTTTGTATACAATGAATTTTATTCTAGTACAGTCAATAGTCACTTTAAGATTTATTTTTAAAAAGTACGGTTATAACTTTTTATACCCGTGCATACATATATGAACATCGTTATACCCGTGCATACATATATGAACATCGGGTATATTAAAATTACTCCTCCGTTTGTAACGCATCGAAATATAAGAGCTAGATATAGTGTCAAGGGTACGTATCGAATCAGCATCGAAAAGTGAATCGATCTAGCTATGTGTGTCCGTCCGTCCGTCCGTCAGCACGATAACTCAAAAACTATAAGGGCTAGAGTTCTGAAACTTTCACAAAGTAATTTTTAGACAATTTGTAGGTTCCCTATTGTTTTTGGTTAAAATCGGAGAAAGGCTTCGGGTAGCTGCCATACAAATTTTTCGATATTTTATGAGTATTTTTAAAATTAATAACGAAATAGAAACCAAATATAAAAACAAACAAATTGTTGTTTAAGTATTAATCGATTCATGGTGTAGTGGTTAGGACATGTTACTTGTAGCAAAAATGTTTCGGTTCGAATGCAGGCTAAGGAAAATTTTTTTTTTTTTTTAAATTCATTTTTTTTTATCTATTTTTTTTTTAATAAAATATATGTATTTATTTTATGTTTGAAAAAATTTTATTTTATAGAAAATTAGACAGAAGATTCATTTATATTAAAAATTATTAATTTTTTTTAATATTTCTATAAAAAAATTCAAAACTGTTATTTAAAACAAACAATTAATACTATAGCAACTACGATTATTTAAAACTGTTATTTAAAACAAACAATTGATACCATACTAACTAGAATTATTTAAAAAAAAAAAAATGAGATAAATAAAAACTCGTTTTGTAAACAAATTATTAATTGTTCTATGGTATAGTGTGTAGGACATGGGACTGGTAGTCAAAACGTTTCGGTTCGATTCCTGGCTGGGGCAAAATTTTTTTTTTTTTAAATTCATCTTAAAATTCTCATTTATAAATTATTTATTTTTTTTAAAACATTTTTAAAAAAATTCAAAACAGTTATTCAAAACAAACAATTGATACCATCGCAACTATAATAATTTAAAAAAAAAATTGAGATGAATATAAGGTCGATGGCTTAGTGGTTAAGACGTCGACATTTTAATTGGAAAGTGTGGGTTCGAATCTCGTTGAGAGCATATTTTTTTTTTTAAATTCATCTTTTTTTTTTAATTCATTTTTTTTTTATTAATTTTTTTTCAATTAAATATAAAAAAACAAATATTTTGAATTTTCTGTCAAACAGTTCAATTGCAATATAAGAATTTCTTATATATTTAATACACGCACGGGTATCTAAAAGTTGACAAGGGCAACTATAATCTTCCTCGTTTTGTGTATATTTAAAATATTTTCTGAATAGTTAAAAAATAAAAAGCCTAAGTTTCTATATAAAAAAATAATAATATTTTTATATTGCACTAATTGAGACAAAAAAAAAATTAAAAAGTTCAATAAGTAAGTATGATATAATTACTGTTTATACCCGTATGACTATATAGTCAAAGGGTATAATAAATTTGCCATTACGTTTGTGACGCAGAGAAGGAGGGGGGGTAGATATAGACTCAAGTGTATGGATCGGATCAGAATCGAAAAATAAATCGATTTAGCTATGTATGTCCGTCCGTCCGTCCGCCCGTCTGTCCGTCCGCACGATAACTCAAAAACTAAAGGAGCTAGGATCTTGAAATTTTCACAAATTCGTTTTTTTGCAATAGCCGTCATCGCTATTTAAATCCAGCCATTTTGGTCCATGGGTTCGGGTAGCTGCCATACAACTTCTTTTTTTATATGAGTATTTCTCTGTACCTATTACAGCTGCGTGTCTGAAATTTTGCCAAAAGTAGTTTAGTTTTACGGCCAAAGTTTCTGCAAAATTTGGTTGGTCTAGTGGAGTGGGTTCGAGTAGCTGCCATAAAACTTCTTATTTTATATGAGCATTACGCTCCACCTAATGAAGCTGGGTGTCTGAATTTTTGCCAACAATTGTTTAGTGTAATGGCCAAAGTTTCCGCAAAATTTGGTTGGTCTGCTGCAGAGGGTTCGAGTAGCTGCCATACAACTCTTTATTTTATATGAGTATTCCACTACACTTAATAAAGCGAAAAGTAATTAACCGGATGATATAATGTATATGTAACGGTCATACGGGTATCCCAGAGTTGACACAGTCTACTCTACTACACTCTTCCTCGTTTTAAAATATTAACATTTTGGTTTACTAGAATTTTGTTGATATTTTAACAAATCACGATATGGAGAGTTATTTTATATTTGTGAAAGGTAAAATATAATAATTTTATAATTGTTATTATTGAATGAATATTGATTTATCTATTATATTTTTCACAGAAAGTGGAGTAACATTAAATAATATAAAATTTTTAGTATTGACAGAAAATGATGACTTATTCAAAGATGATATAGAATGGTTATTACATCATACTAGTCCTAGGTAAATGGAAAAATACTTTTACTGCAAGGAAAGCAGAAGTTAATAAAAAGTTCAGTTCAGTAGACGAAATTGTGGAAAGATGGATGATTTTTAATTTATAATAATTTATTTATAATAAAAAAATAGATTAAAAAAATATTAAATCTTTTTATTTTATAGAGCCATATGTAAGAATCAAATTTATTATTTGTACCGATAAATTATTCCTAAAAAAGCATAAAAAATACTCTTTTCTATGAATAATACATTCATTAATTAATTCATGTACCGTACAAATAATTCCCTTTGAAAGCAGGAAATATTCTTTTAAATGAAAAATGTATTCCTTGTGAAGAGCGCTTTATTCCTTAAAACTGTAAAAATCATTCTCTTATGAGAATAAGAAAGCATGGCCATTTATAAAATATGTTTTTATTATTCTATTTAAGAGCGCATTATTCCATAAAACTGTAGGAATCATTATTTTATGAGAATAAGATATGTATTTCCATGCATAAACTAGGTTTCTATTATTCTTTTGCAAGAATAAAATTAAAGTAACAAAGAAAAAATAAGAAAATGTTATTCCGAAGTAGGAATAATATTCGCAGTTTTCAATTGCGAATATATTATTCTCATCGAAGGCTATATTATTCTTTAGCTAAGTTGGGCACAATTTTGAACTTGATTTTGGAATAATATATTCCTTATGAGGAAAATATATTCTTGAATTTCTCTCCGTGAATCCAGTATGCCTTGAATAACTATTTTTTCTTAATAAATTGTAGCCAGCAATATGTATTAGTACATCATAATCATCGTTTATTAGATGCGTTTCACATAAATAAATTTTATCAAAATCGGTATTTAAAATAATTTACTCTAATTCCCGATATTTATTTTTTTTCATTTGCCTAATTTTCTTAAAAGCCACGCTGTCTAATTCTACTATTACATTAAAGTGTTCCTTTTTATTATAATATCGTGCATATAACTGATAATTACATTTTAGAAGTTTAAACTCTATATCATTTTGAATTTTAATACAATTGCAAATTTTATCTTTTGAAACGAAAACACAATGTTAAAATTTTGGAGTACCAACTTTTGGTAGAATAATCTCATAATCATTACTTGTAATTATCTATCATTTAATTTTCTATGCTCACGCTCTCCATATTACATATTTCTATTTTATCTTTTATTTCTTTTACTGTTTTCTCACTCTCTTGTTAATTTTTTGATTTAATAAAACTGCCACTTTCACCTTGTCTAAACTAAACAAATTCTTGTTTGGTTATCACACATTCATTTTACTGACAAATACAACTTAACACCATATGTTCATTTTCATACTCACCGCACCATCTCCATTCATTCACTACTACAATACACACTTTAATATTCATAAAAGTACTACCGTTCTGGCATATTAATTACGGACTACCATCGGTAAGAGTTCCATAAGTAATTTGAATTGATTGATTGAACATTTAGTATAATTACATTTTATAACATCTTTTAAAAAATTGTTGTATTATAATGCCGACTAAACAGAATAAATCAACATCATCAAAGAAGGAGTCAAATCAATGTCCTATTTGTAAATTAGCGGTGACTTCTGGACAAAATGGGGTCAAATGTGATGGTAAATGTGAGGCGTGGTTTCACTGGTCTTGCTTAGAATATGAGTTATCAAGCTTTTAGGGAGGTAACTGATAAAATTATATGGCTGTGTGAAACTAACAAAAGGATGGTTGAAGGATGGAAATAGTTCCTGTAATAGTGAATCCATTATTTCCAAAAAATTATCAATTTTAAGTCATAAATTGAGAAAAAAGTTAATAACCTTTCAATGAAAATTGAACTGAGCGCACTTACTTACGTTGTCACCTGCGATGGTTCAGAAAATTGAACATATTCTGGACAAAATACCAAATCATCTAAATGAGGGTGATATGACATATTCTCAGGTTCTATCAGCTCCTGCTCCAAGTGATTTTGTTTTGAAGAAACCAAACGTCCAAGCAATCATTTTAAGACCTATTAAAAAATACTCATCTGTGGCGACTAATCTAAAAATTGTTAAAGACAAAATAATTATGTCCGGCTAAACTCAAGGTTTCAGTACAACACATCAAAGCATTAAAAAATGGTGCGATCTTGATCAAACCAGGGAACAAAGAACATGCTGAAAAAATTAAAAGGACTTGGTGGTGAGTTTACAGCCTATGACTCTAAACTACTGTTGCCAAGAGTCAGGATAAAGTGTGTTCCAGCCACATTATTTGAAAACAACATCGACCTAAAAGCGGGGAATGTAAATATTGACGATTCCGACAACATTAGCATCTACTACAAAAAAAAGAATGGTCTTTATAACTAAGCTCTGGATGAAGCCCTCTGTCGTTCAAAAAAATAGTAAATAGCTACATTAATATTGGATGGCGGGATCACTTTGTAAAAGAATATATTTATGTTCCAAGATGTATGAACTGAAGAATACCAGAAAACAAACTGTTCCAGAGAGCCTGAATGTGATAAATGTAGTGGATCGCATTGCACTGCTTCCTGTACAGCCCAAAATAAATTCGGTGCTGTAATTGCAAAAAAAAAAAAAATATGGAATGGAAAACCTATTCTGCACTGAATAACAGTTGTCCACTATATCACCGACAACTTTCTGTTATCCGCAGTAGGATTATGTACAACACTTAGATCTTACCTATAGTTAAAAAAAAACTTTATGTAGATCATGTAGGTATGGATATATGTATGCATATATTGTTATGATTAATTCATAATTTCATTGAAAAGAAAAATTTTGTTATTGTTTGGTTTGTTATTTACTATTTTTCAAAAAACTCTTGGTTTCTTATTTTTATTGTAAAGAGCGGGCTTTAATTTTTTTTCTTTTTGTTGTTTAATGTTTTTAATTGTGTTTTAGTTTCAAGTGTTTTGGAAGTAAAATATAAAATTTAAAAGTTAAAAATTAAAAATTTTTAAATATAATACCTTTAAATAAAACAACCAAATAAATATTAAAGAACCGCGAAATATTAACACTTTGCTTCCATTCTCAAATATGCAGACAGAAAATGATTTATCTTTTGATAAAGAAAATTTATATTTTCTGCAATTAATAAAATATCAATTATTAAAACATATTCAAATACCAACATACAAAACGTAAATGAATCTTTCCATCATATTCGCACATTTTCCAATATGCAGACAGAAAATGATTTATCTTTTGATAAAGAAAATTTATATTTTCTGCAATTAATAAAATATCAAATATTAAAACATATTCAAATACCAACATACAAAACTTAAATGAATCTTTCCATCATATTCGCACAGTTTCTTCAAATGAATTATTTTCAAATAGTTTTTGTAAAAACTGTTTAAAATTTCAAAGGGAATCATTTTATTCAAAAAAATATTAAGAAATTCAAATAAAAAATTAAAAGAAATATTTCAAAAGCAAATGCAGGATTCTTTATCTAATCAAATTGATAGGCAATTTCATTTAACAAACAAAACTAAGACTCTTCTAAAAATGAACTTCAAAAATGGACAAAATGATGAAAAAATGGTAGCTTTAAATATTCAATTTAATTCTCCAAAAGGATATAAATTTTTAAGGAATGCAATTAATCTTTCTTTACCCCATCCTATTTCTCCTATGGATTCCTATTAAATTATTAAAGGTAGGACTTAACGAAAAAAATATTTATGAGTTAGGCGTTACATTTTCAAAAAAAAATTACTTGAAAAAGAAGCAATGTTAGTATTTGATGAAATAGCTATTAGAAAAGACCTTACCTATAACAGTGCACTGGATGAGATAACTGACTTTTCCGATTATGATTTTAAAAGAACAAGAGATGTTGCAAAATACATATGTGTACTTTTGTTATGGGGGTTATTACATAATTGGAAATATGTTCTTAGTTTTTATACCTCAGAAAAAGGCTTTAGTGGTGTAGATCTTCATTCCCTAATAGATTTATAATTCATGAAGCATTATAATTCTAATGAAGCTCAAGAAAAAAATTTTGCTTTTTACGATCCAGTGCATTTAATTAAATCTCTTCGTAACCCACTGACAAATGTCAATTTGGATTTCAGTTTGCCAGTATTACCCAAGCGGCGTTGGCTAATTTATTAACTTATATTCATAAACATCTAAATGAAAAAATGTATATAGGTGCAGTGTCTCATTCAATTCTGTTGAATAAACTAGAGGAACTTGGCATTAGAGATTTGGGTAACAAACTAATAGAAAGTTATCTACATAGGAGACCTGTGAAAACTAAGGTTGAAAATATCGTAAGTGATGTGACCTATATGAAATGTGAGGTACCTCAATGTTATATACTTGGCCCTACTTTATACCTTCTATACATACAGAACCTAAGGAACTCGGATCTCTTAGCAGCCTACACCATTTATGCAGATAACACTTGTCTCCTAGTCCAACGACCTAGAAAATTTTTCAGGATGGGCTATTGGAAATAGGTTAAAACGAGTCCAAGACTAAATTCATTATATTCAGAAATAAAAACAAACCAGCGATCGAACCAACGATAATGTTAAAGGGTACCACCCTGGAAAAAGTAAATGCTTTCAAACCCCTAAACAGTTAGGGGTTATAGTTGATGATAATTTGACTTGGAACACTCACATTATTTCAAAAATAGTTCCGTTACTTGGAATTATCAAAAGAAATACATGGGCAATATTGATTGTATTCGAGATTGTGTTTCGATCTTCAAGATAGCAACTAAACGGTGCTCATATTTTAAAATAAGTATTCCTGATATTTTATTTCAATACATAATAAATCACAAAAGTTGATCTCCTGGAATACTAATTAAGGAATTCGAATTGCGTAAAAAAATATTACACAATTCAAAAAACCTGAGAACCTCTCGATCTTCCACCAAAACGTGAGAGGACTTCGTACAAAAACGCACCTTACGTTTTTAAAATCTATGACTCTTTCTCACGACATATTAGCTTTGACGGAAACCTGGCTCAACGCCAATTTCAATAGATGCTGAACTCGCAAAAGCTAATTTATTCATTTTATTAGATACATATCTCCCAGTAATCTAAATAAAGTTGAGTGTTTTAGAGAGCTCATTATTGTCATTAACAACATTCATTGCAAACTCAAAAGTTTTAATAGTCTTTTAACTCTAGGTGATTCTAATCTTCCAAATTTGAAATGGTTATGTTCTGATACAAATACTTTCTTAATTGCAGATAATGTCTCATTCAACTTTGAATAAATTTTTATTGATGGCCTTAATAGTCTAGAACTGCAACAAATCAGTTCTGTTACTAATAAGTTAGGCAGACAACTAGACTTTGTTTTTTCTTCAGACCATGAAAATTGTTGGGCATCCCATAGCGAATTAACATTCACAAATATAGATGACTATCACCCTCCAATAGATATAATTCTCAATATAAATCAAGCTAATGAACCCTTTCCTTCTCAGAATTATCCAAAGTTTAATTTTGCTAAAACAAATTTCACATACTAAAACACTCTTTTAGACTCCCTTGATGTGGAATCAATCTTTTCTTCATCAAACATAAACACCTGCCTAAAACAATTTTATGAGAAGCTAACAACATGTTTTCGATTAGGAACTCCTATAAAATCTCATAAAATTCTAACTACTCAGTTCCATGGTCATGCAACGAATTGCGTTCTTTGAGGAACACACGTAATTCTGCGTGGAAAAAATATATGGAAACTAATTCCGTTGACCACTACAATACTTTTCTTGACATCTATAATAGATTCAAGTATTTATCTGATACTTTTTATAAAGATTATTTAGAATTAAATGTCACATTTTTCTTCAAAATCTACCAAAATGGGGTATTTGGTCCGAATCAGTCGTAGTTAAACTGTTTAATTCCTCCATCTCATTCAACTTTTGAAATTAAGATTATTCTTATAACTGAAGATTAACATTTTAATGCCTCACCTCATGGCTCTAAAAGATGACTGCTCATACGGCCCCGACGGAGTTCCACCAATAATATTAAAACAATGTGCCCAACACTTGGTTGAACCTCTTTGTAAACTATTTAATCTGTCCATTCAATGTGGCTCCTTCCCCGAACAGTGGAAACTTTCCTTTATCAACTCAGTACATAAGAAAGGGACTCGTGATAATGTTAGTAATTATAGACGACCTGCTAAATTATCATATATTCCTAAATTGTTTGAAAAATAATTTGCCCCCACTTCGTTGACTATTGCCAACAATTTATACCGCCAGAACAGCATGGTTTTCAAAAGGGTAAGTCCACGGTTACCAATCTAACCGAATTTGTTTCTGATACGTTAAAAACCATGGAAACAAAAAAGCAGATGGACGTGGTATTCACTGATATCAGTAATGCCTTCGAGCTGATCCCCTATTAAATTACCCTTGAAAAGCATAAAGTATTAGAATTTTCGAATCATAGCCTAAAATAGGTATCATCATATCTGTCATATAGGTCTTACCAAGTCCTTTTTAGAACTACAACTTCACTGACTTACGTCGCTAACTCAGGCGTCCCGCAAGGAAGCCATCTAGGTCCCTTATTTTCATAGTTTCGACCTATGACAGTCCCCTAAGTCTACAGCACTCCTATCTTGTTAGTTAGCTTTTCACAGTTAAATGCGGTAGGTTGGATTTCAAGAATCACTACAACTTTATAATTAATCAAACCAACTCAACTCTTAGATTTGTCATGCGTTGGTCAAAGGAGTTTTCTGATTCCTATATCTCAAAACAACTCTTCGTTACTTTTATAAAAATAAAATAAATATAATTGATTATGCAAACCAAGTATGGTCTCTCTATCGTGATATATATATTTCATGTATTGAATTAGTACAAAAAAAAATTTAAGATCGGTCGAGCTCTTTAACATCTCACACCACTCTACAGACTACGATAAATTCGAGCCAATGTCGCGTATGTTAAGAGAGACTAGCTTAAGGTCAGAGTTCTTTGATACTAACGTTAACAAATTCACTAACTTAAGTTTATTTTCTTTTGTTTTAATAACTTAATTTGATTAACTATATTTTATAGTTTCCGCAGCAAGAACAAAATTCATTAATATTTTCATCAAAGCGCTCATGATTAGCTCATTGTTGAACTCATGATAGGTGAGCTACAAGGCAATGATCAAAGTAAAAAGTTTCAAAAAAACAAAATTTTTTGTATAATAAGATATATGTTAGTTAAATCATCATTTTATCTGTATTTTTCTTACTTTTAATCAATTTTTATCTCATTTTCAAAATCTGCAATTTGAAACCGAATAAATAGGTCGACCAAGAAGCTAAGAAACTTATACAAAAGTCGTATTTGGTAAAAATAGTTTTGTCACTATGCAGTTATTTCCAAAGAATGCAATATAGAAAAACTTTTCATATTTTTGCAATTTTGCCGAAGTATTTATTTTTAAACTTTCAAACTTTTTATTTTATAGTAAAAGAAACACTGGTTAAATTTTTTTCCTTTTAGCTTGAAAAAAATTAATACCTACCTAGGTTAACGATTTAAAGTACCAAGTTAAAGTAACATTTATTTATTTTCCAAATTTCACAAAAGGGAACATAATATTTGTTATGTGTACCAAACCAATATAAGTTAAATAAAAGTTTTATATAAATACAATAACATTATCACTTTTCAGGAATTCAAATTCATATTCAAATTCATTATACTGTTTCTTTCAAAGGAAAAAAATTTGTAAATTCTGTTTTATTCTAAAGTAGAAACGATTTTTTTAAAATTCAATACTTCAATTTAATTTTCTATAGAATTCCTTGATATCAAGTTTTTTTTTCTTGGAAAATATACCTAAAAAAATATAATATAAATAGGCTTAAGCATTTTTAGTTCTTTAAATCACTCTGTTAAAGAGAGAAATAATAAGAAAACAATGTTAAAATAGTAGATTTTCAGTAAAAAGACAAATAAGTCACTAAAAATAATTTAGTGGAATAGTTACATGAAACAAAATAAAATGAGGCAATTAACATACATTTTAATTATGAATATTAGTTATATTAGTAGGCACTACAATTTTACCTACATTAAAATACATTTTATGGTTAGAAATTATTAGTTTTAATTCCTATTAAATTTATAACATATTTAAACAAACTGTATTAATTATGCTTAATAAATAAAAACAAAATATATAAATAATATCTATGAAAATCTTACCTCAAGGGAAATAATGAAAGGTAGTAGTGTTTATTTGCAGTTTTCAGAAAATTCCAGTAACATTATCAATTTATTCGCCTAACTTTATTTATTTATAATCTTAAATGTTTTTAATTTAGATTTTTACGAGTTTTCAAATTATTTATAGATGAACTTAATTCTATTTTATTATTCTATATCAAATAATATATTCATAGGTATATTATATAACTATAATATATTGTAATATATTATATAAATATAATTATAAATATATTATATATATATATATATGTATATATATATATATATATAATTAATAAACTATTTAAATAATTCCTTTTAATTTACTTTTCATCTGATTAATAAAATATAAATAAATCATATATACATATATAAATATATATCTATACTTGTATATAAACATATTTATTTATATAAATTTTTTTTTATATATCACATATTCAACATGTGTGAGTTATCTATTTATAACTTTTATATATTATTTTTTTTAATTTACACCATATTTTACGTATTATACATTAAGCCACAATTCTCCGTACATGCACGCACATTCCAATTTATTATTTTTTATAGTTGATTTGATAACCGCACTTAACTATCTTAATTTAGATACAATTTTCACAAAATTTCGTTTTATTATTTTTCAAAGTTATTTAAAAAAAGGAGATTTGAATCAAATTCAATAATCATATAAATATAAACTGCTGCATTGTACAAGTACAATTTTTTATAAAATTTGTATTTTGCATGTAGATTGTAGATTATAGAACAAAACGAATATTTTAAAGATGGCAGCACTGAAATCAGAAAATTTTAAATCATTACATTGATAAAATAATGTCAAATCATAGAACTACAAGCAATAGAATGGCAAAAAAATGTTCCCGACTCTTTTCATCTAATGTGATTTCCTTACCTTAGGAATTCAGAAAAACAAATATATATACATTTTCCTAAGGGTATACAAATGGTACGGCTACCTTACCTCTTCTGTCATTATTTAAATTTGAGTAAATGAGAATGTTTAAAAAGCAGTTTCTTATTAGTTTTTTTCTTTACATTTTTACATTGAAATACATTTTGATTGGATAGTTTGTTTATTGTAAGTTATTTCGAATATAGATATTTACTACTTGATATAATTTACTTTTAATTTAAAATATTTAATTTTTAATATTATATATATATTTGAACAAAACATCAAGAAACATATTTGAATAATATTAGAAGAAGAAATTGCAGGCAATTATTTTCAAAAATAATGGAATCTCCATCAAGTATATTATTAGACTAATTTTAATGAACTTGAATATTTTGATTTATCTTCAGATATTTATTCATCGTGGAAATGAAAATAAGTTAATCAAAAGCATATCATAATTTTTTGCAAAAAGTATTTATATTTATTTATTTGATTTCAAAACTGGTTCTATTTAAATAAAGAAAATTTTGGATAAATTTACAGAACGGTCATTTAACAATAATGAGAAATGGAAAGCAGAAACCAATACGAAATTACCTTTAAAATTATTTAAAAAAAAAAGATTCCTTTATATTTCACTTTCAAAAAAAATTATTTGCGGAGAAACTAGTAAACACATACAAACGGTAAACGTACTTATTTGTGAAATTTGTGTGAAAAGTTTTTCTCTATTGCCATTCTAGTATAGTAATTCTATGAATTCCATGCTGTTAAAGTGTTTTATAGCCTATCTACAATGAACGCTCTCATTCCGCTCCCTGTACGGAGCTAGCTGTCAAGCTGTTAAACTACATTAAATGTATTGAATTATATGAAAGTTTCTACAATGGTCGCAGCCATTACGCAGTCATTAAAAAAGTTGTTTAACTTTTAGCTTTTTCGCTTTCATAACGTATTCAAATGTTAAATAATTGAACTTTAATAAATATTTTGTATTGAAAAAATATCAAACCATTATTCAAAATAGCTATACAATAAACTTTTAACTATTAAATATTTTTTAATTCATAAAATTCGTCAACAACACAATGTCAAAAAACGCTGTCATTTACATTTCATTGTGGACACTCCGTTGTTGACTACGTAATGACAGCGGAATGAGAGCGACAAAAGAGCGTCATTGTAGATAGGCCTTCCGGCTGCAAATGTTTTTTTTTTGTATAAAGCAAAATTAGAATTTTATTTAAATTTATTCACATTTGATACGATTTTTCGTAAACAACAAAAACATATATAATCATCTTAATTAATTTGTCATTTTATTAAACGTCAACTGCCCTATACAAATATTACGGTCCTTCTGTCATTATTTAAAGTTGAAAAAAGGATTTTAATAAGCAATTTCCCATTAATTTTTTGTCTACATTTTTTCATGAAACACGCATGAAAATGTTTTACAAAACAAAAATAGATGAATTTTAATGAATTTATATATTTTGATTTATAATATAAAAATATAGGAGACCTTCAGGTATTTATTCATTTATTATCATGAAAATGGAAATAATAAGCAAATCAAGAACAAATCATACTTTATTGACCAAGCAGTGGTAGACGTGAATATATAAACAATCTTAGCCATTGTTAGATACCTACATAAATAGATATTCAAATGTAGGGAGAAAATATTTTTTCCTCTTGCCATTCTAGTAATTCTATGATGAATAGGGTTAAATCCCACAACACCATTGCATTACTAGTCCTAGAATGCATAAAATTTTTTGTAGTAGAACCAACTTGTAATTCACGTTTTGACTTTTCAATATTTTTAATTTTTTTCTTAAAACTCTTTTGATAAGACACACAAATATCAAACATAGAAAAATAGATTTAAAAAAATTTTTTTTTCATAAACAAAAGAAAAAAAGAAAAGTATATTCTTCTTGGATACAAAATCTAGTTTCAATCCACGGATTTTTTTTACCTGCTACCCCTTATATTTTTACCCCAATAACTTCCCAATCCCCAATATTTTTATTATTTATGAATTCACGAATTCACCATTTAAAATTTCTGCCCCCCTCTAACTTTCGACGATGCTACTATTTATATCATATCTTCTGCATGTTATATAAAAATAATTCAGCTAAAATAAAAAAAAATCACGAAACGTTGCTTATTAAACGTAAAATTATGTTACCAAGCATTGTATAAATTCTGCAATAACTAATGGTTTTATCAACATCTTTGTAACCAACTCGAACATGGGTATGAAAAGAATTTTCTTGTCCTAATAATTGTTTATTATCATACAAACTACATATTTGTAAATTTTCTCATTTGAAGATACCTTTAACATTCTGTTGGGTACAAAAGAATTCAATTTTTTAAAATTTGTGGTTATCGTTTTGGAAATGGAAATCTATATATTGTTTTTTATTTCTTTATCACTTTTGAGTTAATTTGACAGCTGGACAGAAAACTGTTGGAAAAAAAAATTTATTTCTAAGTGAACCAAGCGTGTCAACATGTTTATTGGCAAATTTGGTTCAGGGTAAAAATTATTTCTGGTGAATATTTTTTGTATTAATTAAAATTACGAAAGATTGTTGTGTTATTAATTTTAAAATAAAGACAGGTGAAGATGAAGTGAAGTTTAGTTTTATATATAAAATAATAAATAAAAAAAAGAATTAAATGAGAAATACACAAAAAATACTTAAAAAATTATATATTGGAGGAAATTGTGAAAAAAAATTGTTAAAAACCTTCAACATTTTTCGCGCAAATAAATTAGTAAAATACTTACTTTTATAATAAAAATTAAACTTGTAATGACAAAACAATGTTTTTATGTAAAAAGGCAATCAGGGCCAAGACTGCAGCATTATTATGAAGTGAATCCTGTGGTAGAACGTTTCATGTTACATGCGTTGGAGTCTCAAATGATTTATTGGTAAAAATAAAACGGGGCAGTATATTATGGAGATTTCCTATAGTCGAACAAGGGCAACCATTATAAAAGCATAAAATAAGGTTCCAAATAAAGGCAAGAATTGCGGTTACGAAGAATAAGGTTATTAAAATTGAGACTTTAAGAAACAGAATATTTCGTTCAAAGCATTATTTTAGTTGTATGAGTGCAAAGCTGAATGACCATTTTTTCCGGTCACTTGATTTAGCATACAATACCTTACAGAACTAAAATGCAGTACAACAATTAACGAGATACGTGCCCCAAAACGAAAAAAATTTGCAACAGAATTTGAATAAAATCAACTTTCTAGAAATGATGAAATAATAATTGGCATTATTTGTGTAGGCTATAAGACCAAAGAAAATAGATGTCAGACGGATGAAAAATTTTTGTGATGTCTTTTAATATAAAAAAATATTTTAGACTACTATGGTTTTTTAAATGCCAAGAATTAACAAAAGAAAGTTATCAGCTCAAGAATAAGAATAAAAAAACAAAGTTAAAAGGGATCAGAACCAAATACATGTTATGTCGTTTTCGATTGGTTTTTTGAGATTCAGGGTGCTTTTTTTGTTCTGATCGAAAATGAAACGAACGAGTTACTCTTTTTTTATTTGTATTAGTGTGTATACTTTTTGATATTTTAATTTAATTGTTATGGCATTTTAAAAAAACCTGACGAATGTCGAAAAAAAAAAGATTTACCCTTTTTTGTACCAATCGAAAATAAAACCACTCTAGAGTGAATCTAGGGTAACTTTTTATACCCGTTTATTAGTCAAAGGCATAGAATTACAAGTACTAGAATGGCAATAGAGAAAAAATTTTCAGACAAATTTCAAAATTTGGTACGTGTACCGTTTGTATGTACTTCCTAGTTTCTCCGCGATTTATTTCGTTTTGAAAGTGAAATTAAAAGAAACTTTTAGGTACGATTCAAGTAAGATATCAAAGTTAAAAGTAAATGAAAACAATTTAGAAAATATTATATTCAAAAAATTTGTGTGTTGTTGTGCTTTTTGAAGTTTTTTAAAAAAGATTAAATTAAATAAAGGGCTATTAAGTTGGGAAGTAAGTGTTGCTTAAAGAATTTTATTTTTATTTCTTGAGGTTTTACAAATTTCAGCCGATTTTTTTTTAAATTATTTTAAAGGTATTTTCCTTTTGGTTTTTGCTTTCCATTTTTCATTATTATTAAGTGACCGTTCTGTAAATTTACCAAAACATTGTCTATTTTTGAATAGAATCAATTTGAAAATCATATTGTAATGCTAAAATTTTTAAATAATAAGTAAAATTTTGTTTGAATAAAAAAAGGGTAAAGAAAAAACCTTTTAATTCTTTATTCGGAAACGTTAAGTTATTTGAAACAGAAATCAAAACCCTCACGGTTAACATAAATGTAGATTTCATATTTGCAAAAGGTTCGTTAATATTTAAAAATGGCTAAAAATGTTTATATATTCACAAGACTATAAATACTTTTTGTTTTGTTCAAAAAATTATGATTTGTTTATGATTTACTTATTTTCATTTCCACCATGAATAAATACCTTAAGGTAAATCAAAATAGATATGTAAGTTAATTAAAATTAAACTAAAAATATACTTGGGGACTCCATTATTTTTAAAAAAAATTGACTGCAATTTCTTGTAATATTATTTAAATTTTTTTCTTGATGCTTTGTTCAATTATACATTTAATATTAAAAAGGAAACATTTAAAATAAAAGTAAATTAAATCAAATAGTAAATATCTTTATTCGAAATAACTTACAATATACAAACTGCCCAATCCAAATGTATTTTTATGTAAAAATGTAAACAAAAAAACTAATGAGAAACTGCCTAATAAACATTTTCATTTACTCAAATATAAGCAATGACAGATGAAGTAGCCGTACCATTTGTATACGCATACGAAATTGCATATGTATTTTTTTGTCTGAATACCTCAGGATAGGAAATCCTATTAGAAGAAAAGAGTCGGGAACATTCTTTTGCCATTATAGAACTAGTAATTCTATGGTCAAAGGGTATAATAAATTTGTCATTACGTTTGTGACGCAGAGAAGGAGCGGGGGGTAGATATAGATTCAAGTGTATGGATCGGTTCAGAATCGAAAAAAAAATCGATTTAGCTATGTATGTCCGTCCGTCTGTCCGTCCGTCCACACGATAACTCAAAAACTAAAGGAGCTAGGATCTTGAAATTTTCGCAAATTCGTTTTTTTGCAATAGCCGTCAATGCTATTTAAATCCAGCCATTTTGGTCCATGGGTGGCTGCCATACAACTTCTTTTTTTATATGAGTACTTCTCTGTACCTATTACAGCTACGTGTCTGAAATTTTGGCAAAAGTAGTTTAGTGTAATGACCAAAGTTACTGCAAAATTTGGTTGGTCTACTGCAAAGGGTTCGAGTAGCTGCCATACAACTTCTTATTTTATATAAGTATTACTCTATACCTTTTGAAGTTGGGTGACTGAAATGTTGCCAAAAATAGTTTAGTGTAATGGCCAAAGTTACTGCAAAATTTGGTTGGTCTACTGCAGAGGGTCCGAGTAGCTGCCATACAACTCCTTCTTTTATGTGAGCATTATATTTCTCCTAATAAAGCTGGTATGTTTGAAATTTTGCCAAAAGTAATTAATGCTTATAATAATAATGATATAATGTTTATATAACGGTCATACGGGTATCCCAGAGTTGACACAGTCTACTCTACTACACTCTTCCTCGTTTTACTATAATATTCAGTCTAGATTAATTTAGGGCTCAACTCAACTCAATAGTGAGGAACTATTTTCTAAAGGTTATCTAGTCTATCGTACAGATAGAAATATTTCTTCCTCTCTTGGCCAACGATGTGGTGGGTTTCTGTCAGCTGTTTAGTTGATTTGCCATCTTCTGACCTATTTGAAGTGATTTTTGCCCAAATCTCCTTTAGTCCGCAAAAGCTAATTGATTCATCATATTAGCACATATATCTCCCAGTAATTGAAATAAAGTTGAGTGTTATAGTGAGCGATTCTAGGCTCGTTTATCGCAAGTATTTAATCGCGATGGAATTCATCGCAAGCAATTCATCGTAAGCAATTTATTATTATTTAATTATTTAACTCTGGTAGCCAGAACAATCGCGCGATTGTTCTGGCTAGCAGAGTTAAATAATTAAATAATAATAAATTGAGTTAAATATTGAAATAATGATAAATTATATAATAAATAATTTATTTATTACAACGTTCTAAATTATTAATATTTTTTAATAAATTATATGATAAATTATGATGTCAATAATTAAAAACTTTATTACTATATTAATATTAATAAATTATCGCGGGATTGTTTCGGCTACCAGAATTAAATAATTAAATAATAATAAATTGAGTTAAATATTCAAATAATGATAAATTAAACATAACGAAATTTATTGGGTACACAAAAATTAAAAATGAAAAAACAAAAACAAAACAAAATATAAAGTGAATATTACATTAGGTATCGGATATTCATCGCAATACATTTCGCGATGAATATTTCCTTGCGATGAATTGCTTACGATGAATTGCTTGCGATGAATTGCTTGCGATGAACTTTGCTGTGAATTTATTATTGCGATAAACTAGCCGGATACCAAAATTCTAGTTATTAAATTTTGTGATAAAAAGCTAATGAAAGCATAATATATTTAATAATCCAAATTTTTCAAAATTGCAATTATTTTAAATGGCTAGTTAATATACCTAATAGAAAAGCTTATACGCAAAATATGCAATAAATGTATTTCTAAAATACAATTACAAATTTACACCTTTTCATATAATTCATTTAAATATTCAAATAAATTTTACATAAATGCAGCAAGTACCTTTGAACATAGCTGAACCACTACAATTAAGTCTAAATTTCGGGGACACATAGGAAATAGGAAATATATTCTTTGGCTTCGATATTATACTCGTTCGGCCTCAAATCGATCAAAAGCTTCTAGAATCCGAACTCATTGACCAAACTCGACCAGAACCAATTCCAATGGTACTTTCATTACTAGTAACATAGAGTTTAAATTTCATCAAAATAGCGGCATTATTTTTTGAGTTATGGTGTTTTTAAGATATATGTTTGTTAGCCCTTGAACTTTTCAAGGGTTCCAGAACCCGAAATTATGGTACGATTTCGCTCATATGCAGTCCCCGTCATACTTTCAATACTAGTTAACCCTTGTACACAATTGTAACGTTCTATATTAATTTTAAGCTACTAGTTTTATTAATTTCGATGATAAACTTTTACACATTGGGGGGTCTAAGAAAGGTACAAAATTAGAGGGACACGCAGGAAATAGTAAAGAACACCCATGTGCCAAATTTGAAGCTTCTACATTTGTTTCAAGTTACTATCTTTATTAATTTCGAAAATATGCTTTAAGGTCCTTGGAACTGAGTGGCTGGTCCACACCCACTACTCCAATTGGGCTCAAAGTTCAAGGACACTAAGGAAATTGAAAGCGACACCCTGAAACCAAATTTGGAGGTTCTATCTTCATTGGTTTCGGAATTATGCTAGTTTGGCCTAAATTCGATCAAAAAGTTCTAATTTCCGAACCCATTGTCCAATCCTCACCGTACGCAATCGCCGCCGTAGTTTCATTACCAATAACCTACAGCACAAATTTCATGAAGATAACGTCATTAGTTGTTGAGTTATCGTGATTATTTATATATGTTCGTTAGCCTTTCGATCGATTAAAAGGTCCAGAATCCGAACCAATGGGCCGATTTCGCCCATATGCAATCCCCGCCGTACTTTCAGTTCTAGTAACCTCCAGTTAAAATTTCATCAAGATAGCACCATTATTTTTTGAGTTATCGTGTCTACGGACGGACGGACGGACATGGCTATATCGACTCAGGAGTTCACGCTGATCACAAATCTATAAAAATCAGGTGTACGGTATAAAAATTACATATTTGACTAATTATAAATAAGTTCAAACTAAAATTAAAATTAAAAGTTAAAAATTATAAACTTTACATTACTACAAGAAAAACAAAACAAAAATAATCCTAATAATAGCGATTGTATAATTTTTGTTTTTGGGAGTGTTTTGAAAGTGTAAAGTCAATATTATGTTTATGTTTGTTACCTATAATAAGCATTCTATTAATAGGTTCGAATTTGCCATAGTTAGTCCTATGATTATTAGTTTTAAATATATTGCAAGAGCGAAGGCGTTGAAGATTTCTAATAATAATTTTACTAGAAATTAAATTAGATTTAACGTTACCCTTGACAATTTCTGTAATAAAAATGACATCAGAAACTTCACGTCGAAAATTTAAAGTACACAAATCAATTAATTTTAGCCTTTGTTCATATGGTGGTATAAAAATGGGATTCGACCATGGCAAGTGGCGTAAGGCAAATCTACGAAAATTTTTTTGTATTGCCTCAATGCTATCAATGTGTACCATACAAAACGGAGACCAAACTTGACTAGCATATTCCAAGTTTGGTCTTACAAGACAAGTGTACAACGATTTAAGAACATAAAGATCTGAAAATTCCTTTGCAGAACGTTTAACAAATCCCAATAGTGAATTAGCTTTATTTATAATATTATTATAATGGGTTTTAAAGCTAAGTTGGGAATCGAAGTACACTCCTAAGTCCTTTATTGAGGTAACTTTAGGTAAACTAATACCATCTAAGTTATAATTGAAACAAATAGGACTAGATCGGCGTGCATAAGATATCAATGCGCATTTATTTACATTAGGTAGTAAACAGTTATTAACGCATGAATTGTTAAAATTTTGAAGATCATTCTGCATAAGGATGGCGTCATTATAAGATGTAATCTTTTTAAAAAGTTTCATATCGTCAGCGTAAACTTGAAGCTCGCAATTAGAAATTATAGAAGAAACATCATTTACAGATAAGATAAAAAGTAGAGGGCCAAGGTAGCTATCTTGTGGAACTCCCGAACTTGCCACGAAAGGTTCTGAAATCACATTTTTAAATATAACACTATAGGAGCGATCACATAAATAAGAATGTATCCACTTCAGGAAAAATAGTGGAAAACCATATTTTTCAAGTTTTAGTAAAATAATATTATGTGGCAATAGATCAAATGCTTTACTAAAATCAGTATAGACAACATCTGTTTGAAATCCTTCTTCCATGTTATTAAGAAGAAGAGATGTGGTTTCAACTAGATTTGTCACCGTAGATTTTTGTTTTACAAAGCCATGTTGGTTATCTATTAAAAGATTCCTACAAAAGATTCCGTTATAATTAATTCAAATAATTTAGGAATTGAATATAATTTAGCTATTGGGCGATAGTTAGTGATTTAATTTTTAACATTCTTTTTGTGAATTGATATAAGATATAAGAAATATAAGCCAGATATAAGAAATTTTCCAGATAGGAGGAAAATATCCGGAATTTAAAGAATTTTTAAAGAGTAATGTTAAAGGCGTAGTGAGAATGTTAGAACACTTGCTCAAAATTATTTCTGGTATACCATCTGGTCCAGGAAAAGTATTATCACCCAGTTTATTTAGATAGCTGGAAACTATTTATTCATTAATATTAATGTCAGTAAGAGAAGTTTTTTGATATGTGTTCATATAGGAGAAATAATTTTCAATTGGCGTAAAAGAAGAATCACTATATGAAGTGCTAAAAAACTCACGAAAATATTTCCAAATAGTTGAAGGATCATTACTAGAGAGAATTGAATTCATAAATGTTGGGTAATCATCACATTTACGTTTAGAGTTTAAGAATTTCCAAAATTTTTTCGGATCAGACTTTAATTTAGTTGCCATTAAGTAAATGTAACTATTATAAAGTATTTCAGAAGAAGTTTTAAAATTCTCAAACAATATGACAAAATTATTAAATTCATTAATATCTTTTGTTTTGAGATATTTACGGCAGGCTTTGTTTTTCTTATTTCTGAGAGATCTAAGCTCCTTTGTGAATCATGGGGGGCCAGAGTCAGAGTTATCTGTATTTTGAAATAGAAACAAATTGTGCAAAACCTTCGAACATTATTTCATAAAACCTAATTATCATTTGATTAAGGTCTATATTATTAAATATAGACGTGAAGTCATAGGTATTTAAGAAATTTACTAGTCCGGGAAAATTGGTTTTATTGAAATTAAACCTATAAGAATCTGCTGCTTCATGATTTATGGAATTAGTTAAACAATAACTAAAATTTATTGAAGGGTGATAGGGGTCCAACGCAACAAGCGGTAACCCCGATTCACAGAAAATAATATTATTCCAATCAGAAGTAAATATTAGATCCAATTGTTTATCTTTAAAATTGCGACAATGGGAAACCTGTTGTAAATCGTTGGTATTTAAACCATCATAAAATTGAGAATCAGGTTCATTCACTGAAGAATCAGCAATCAAAAAAGATTCTTCGTCATGATTGGTTCAAGTTATATTAGGGAGATTAAAATCTCCACATAAAATTAACTCATCATTAGACCAAAATCTAAGTAGATTCCAACGTAATATTTATTCTAGTTTCAATCTAAATCCAACCAACTTAGAAGAAATTAATGGTATAATCAATCCCTTAGAATCATCTGCTGCAACTGATCATGATGGCATCTCTGTAAGGTTTCTTAAGAAATTCGTAGGCATACTAGCACCCACATTAGTCAAGTTTGTAAATCATTGTTTTGAAAATTACAAATTTCCAGAATGTCTAAAAAAGGCTATCGTCACCCCAATTTATAAAAGCGGTGATAAGACAAATCCCTTGAATAACAGACCCATTTCAGTGCTGTGCTCATTTTCAAAAGTCTTTGAGAGAACAATTAAAAGACGACTAACATATTTTATTGAAAATAACAATATTCTACATCCTGAGCAATAGAGTTTCGAAAAATATTCTAATACAACATCGCCATGTCTTTCATTAAATAACTACATAAAAAAAAGCATTGATAATTGAGGCCAGATCTTTTCAAATTATACATTGACGATCTCGCACATCTCAACCTTCATGGAGACTTAGAGCTTTTTGTGGACTACGCGGCTCTTAAGTACTCCGAAATGTGAAAAAGAGTTGAAGAATGCTATTTTGGTGGATCTGGAAATTGTGGACAAATGGCTGATAAAATACAAATTGAAATTAAACATAAAGAAAACGAAAATACTACTGTTTGAAAATATAGTTTTTAGTGATCCTACATTTTTATTCAAAAATACAAAAATTGAAGTTGTTAGAAGTCATAACTATTTAGGGCTTGTAATTGATTCAAGAATAAAATGGGATGAGCACATTGACTTTTTATCTAAAAAAATTACTATATCTAGAGTAATTTCTATTTATTTCATTCAAGAATAAAATTGGATGAGCACATTGACTTTTTATCTAAAAAAATTACTATATCTATAGTAATATCTATTTATTTCAAGAAGATTGCAAAAAATTGTTGACCAAAATACCCTGTTATTTATTACTAGCTAATACCCGGTGCGCGTTGCTGCGCCTCTCAATGGAGGTTTAATTGAAGTTGATGTTACTGCAAAAAGTTAACACGAAAATTACACACGGTTTACACATGTAAATTTTAAAATGTATGAAAGCAACCTTTCAAATAAAACGATTTTTCTAGGATTATTCTGGTAATTTTTGAAACTTTCTGTAATTCAAAGCAGTACAAACTACTTTCCAAAATTTAACGTAATTTACTTCCAAAAATTTTTTTGGACCAATCGTAGGACCGACTATTAACAGACTCAACTCCATTTTCAAGTTGCTTCACGCATATAAAATTTGAGGTCAACCGGTCAAATCGTTTCTAATTTAGAGTTAAGTAACGCAAAAATCTATAAAAAGCCACTGTGCCCCAATGGGTTAACGGAACTCAACTTTCTCTTTGGGCAAAGCAGTATTGCGCAAAAATTGGACGTAATTTGTTTCCAAACCTTTTTTTTGCCAATCGTCGGGCCGGCATGGGTTAACCAATTCCAAGTCTGTTAAAAAAGTTAACTTCATTCTCAAAACGGAACACACATAAAAAGTTTGAAGTCAATCGGTCAAACCGTTTTCATTTTAGAACAAAGAAGTTTATATACTTGCACCACAGCCCCAACTTGGCGGTCCGTTAGTGCAAAATTTTTGTGCCACGATTTCTTTCCGTACCCAAAAACCTCTATATAAAACTTTTCATGAAAATCGGCTGGGCAGTTTAGGAGTCTATACGCTACATACAAACAAACAAACAAAAGAAGAAACAAACTTTCGCTTTTATATATATAGATTCTTACATTCTTTCCAACATCGTATACTTCAACCCTATCTGGAATGGAGCACCGCAAGTTTATTTGAAAAAGATTGAAATGCTACTTAAAAAGGCAATTAAAAGAATAAAGTATTTACCAGCACGGCATCCTACCAACTCGATTTACTCTAGAAAACATATGAGCTTTGAGAACATTTGCAAACGTGAGCGTTATATTTTAACGTGCTTGACAAAAAGGTTTTGTTAACCGACTCCTACTAATTTTTGAGGATCTAACTTCTCTCAAGCCATTTGTTTTAACCACTGATGCGAGTTAATTGAAGCTCCATCGTTAGATGAAGTAAAAGACGCCATACAAATTCTTAAAAACTATAAAGCCCCCGGCGAAGATGGAATAACAGCCGAATTGATAAAAAAAATTGGTGAGGAAAACATTCTAACGCTGCACCAGCTGATGGAACAAATATGGCAGGAGGAATGTATGCCAACAGGATGGCTTACGGGCTTAATAGTACCCATCCATAAAAAAGGTGACAAACTGAATTGCGAGAACTACCGCGGAATTACATTACTGAATGTATGCTACAAGGTGCTTTCAATTATTCTCTCGAAAAAATTAAAGGAAAAAGCTGAGCTAATATTGGATGAATATCAGTGTGGATTTAGACCAAACCGGTCAACAACTGATCAAGTGTTCCTACTAAAGCAAACTATAGATAAATGCTATGAATTCAACACAGATTTACACCTACTGTTTTTGGATTTTAAACAGGCGTTCGACTGCATTGAAAGAAGCAAAATTCCAAACTCTTTGCATAACTTGGGTATACCGACGAAACTAATAAATCTCACCATGATGACACTAAACAATACCATGGGTAAGGTCTTATTACAGCGAAATATATCCGAGTCTTTTAGAATTAAATCAGGAGTAAGACAGGGGGATACACTATCGACAACAATCTTCAACTTGATGCTACATCATGCGGTCAGAGATCTATATAGAGGAGGTCACATATTCTGCAGATCAGAATTGTTTTATGCGTATGCTGATGATATAGTAATAATATCAAAAAACAAGAACGATATGATGCGCATGTTCACATCCATAGAAGGAGAAGCAAAAGCTATTGGACTGCGAATAAACCAACCAAAAACACAATATCTGAAGGTATCAAGAAGAGAAAGCAGAAGACAACCCGAAAGCATTACCATCGGGGATTACCAATTTCAAGGTACTGCAAGTTTTAAGTATTTGGGTGTGATAATAAAAAATGACAACAGTATGCAAGATTGTATAACTGACAGATTAGTGGCTGCAAACAAATGCTACTACGCGCATCTCAAATTATTTAAATCCAGATTACTCACCAGAAAATCCAAGCTCAGTATATACAAAACAACCGTGCGACCAGTACTTACTTACGGTTGTGAAGCTTGGACCCCTACGGTCACTGAAGAGAAAAGTTTGCGAGTATTTGAACGCAAAATATTAAGAAAAATCTACGGGCCTAGAATAACAGAGGACGGGGAATATTTTCAAAGGTCAAATGAAGAGCTGGACCGTATAATCGAAGGGAAAGATGTAGTCAGGTTCTACAAAGCGCAACGCATTCGGTGGGCTAAACATATAATGAGGATGGAAGAAACACGGCCCCAGAAACAAATACTTCAGTATCGCCCACTTATAAATCGACCACAGGGAAGACCTCGTCTGAGATGGCTGGACAGTGTAGAAAAGGTTTTACTAACACTAAATGTACAAAACTGGAAGATAAAAGCAAGAGACAGAAATATCTGGAGACTAGTTGTGCAAGAGGCTCAAGCTCACCCCGAGCTGTAACGCCAGTTGATGATGATGATGATGACTGATGCGAGTAATTTTGAAATAGATGCTGTTTTATCGCAAATAGGACAGGGTAGATAACTTGAGGTAGATCACTTAATTTGTTATGCCAGTAGAACATTAACTGATTCAGACTTGAATTACTCCTCCATAGAAAAAGAGCTTCTTGCAATAGTATGGTCGACTAAATACTCTAAACCATATTAATTTGAAAGAAAATTTAAGATCGTAACTGACCATAAACCCTTCTTGGTTGATGAGTTAATTTGATTGGTGAAAGACCCGAACTCAAAACTCGCGAGATGGAGAACGAAGCTTGAAGAATATGATTATGAAATAATATATAAGAAAGGAACCCAAAATTTAAATGCTGATGCTCTTAGTAGAATATTTATTCCAGAAAATCAATCTAAAAATAAAACAGACATCAATATTTCAGAAACTAACAATGCTACTGTAGCTAATTCAAATAGAGATGATGTTATATCTACCATTCATTCAACCAATGAAAATTTGGGCGATCATATATATATGTATCCGAACGTCCTATATATGTATCCGAACGAAGAACTTTTCGCCAACCAAACTTTAAAATAGAAAACGTTACCAACCTTTTCAAAGGATACCTAAATAAATTAAATGAATTTCGAAAAAAATCTTTACCCTTCAGTTAAAACCCAATTAGAAAACATTGCGAACAAAAATATGACTAAACTTAATTTAAATAGAATAGAGCCTATAGATTTGCAAGAAAATTAAATAGTTTATAGAAAGGAATGGAGAAGAATAAAATAACACCCAGGTTCTCTAAGCAAAAGATAAAGAAAAATAATAAAATTAAAGTAATTACTAATAAAGATCAAAAATTACATAAATTAAAATTAAAGAAAAATCTAAAATTACAGGTCAATTCTTCTGACAATAACTGAAAGGATCGAAATACGTGATCTATCCAATAGCAAAGCAATTTTCCTTATGAACCTTGATACTGCAAAAGTTATAAAAAACCACAAAAATTTTCTCCACATAATCAAACTGCAATATTATGAACGCTATATAATTAATATTGAAACTTCTATTGAAACTTTAACTCCAATAACCAGTTAAATAGAACTTGTTACCACTAATATGAAACTACAAGAACTTAAAAAAAAACTTCACTCTCTCATGCCAAAATTTAGACTTGTAAACGGTTTAGGTTATGGGGGGGTTCTATGGAGTGCTCTTTGGGTAGCTCTATAGGATCAATGGGGGTAGTATGCAATTACAGCTGACGGGTATCCTGGTACGTTGGTCCAGCCTCTGCTACACCAAGTCAAATCTCACCTTCACGTTGGTCCCCCCTGTTACGTCGAGCAATCCTAATGGAAGATCTGGTACCCAACCCAGGTGGAGTAATTAGGATCTGTTAACCAACGAGATTTTGGCGGTTCAAGTCTTATGTATTGTAAAACATAAGCTTGACTAAAGCAATTTCTTTCGAAGTAACTGCCGTTTTGGTGCTGCCTTGTACTTCATGGGATTGGGTTCTCAAAGGCTAGGAGATGACAACTCCGAAATTAAACTAAATCCAGAAGCGTCTGACTCAGAATGAGCGGCTCCTTGGTCTGCGTCTGACCACAGAGGGGCGGCAGATAAATAACCTGGCAGTAGGTATAAAATGCGGTCATAGGATTGACGATTCTATACCAATCACAAATATCATGAACCCGCAACAAATGCCTCGGATATTAGATCGGACTTTACGGCAACGACTTATGGCAAGAATTAAGGAAAATGATTTGACACTCGGATATTTGAATATTTTGGCAATGCTTAAACCAGGTAAAATGGCAGAGATAGCAGACGAATTGAAACGATACAAAATGAATATAGTGGCGCTTCAAGAAATAAGATACAAAGAACAAAATGTAATAAAAAAGAAAGACTATTATATATACTATAGTGGGGGAGAAAGAACTGGCATGAACGGTACAGGCTTCTACATAGATAAAAAAACCCATAAAAGCTTTCTTTCTTTTGAATCGGTTAATGATAGGATTTGCTGTATGAGACTGCAAGGAAAATATCAAAATATAACTTTAATATCAGTATATGCACCAACGGAAATTAGCCCGGAAGAAGACAAAGATAATTTCTATGATGTGCTAGCAAGTACATGTAGCAAAATACCAAAACATGATATGGTCATTATAATGGGCGATTTTAATGCCCAAATTGGTAAGGAAAGCTTTACTATGCAAGTAGCAGGCGGATACTCCATGCATGATCTAACAAATGATAATGGATCGAGAATTATCAGTTTCGCAGCAAGCCAAAATATGTGGGTTAGTAGTGTATCATTCCCTCATAAACAAATTCACAAACAAACTTGGAAAATACCAGGCAGAAGAGGTGCGAACCAAATTGATCACCTTTTGGTAGACAAGCGGCATGCCACTTCCGTAATTGATGTAAAGAATTGTAGAGGTGCAAATTGTGATTCTGATCACTATCTCATCAAAGCTAAAATAAGGCAAAGAATTTCTGTAGTAAATACAAAAAAGAAACAAAAAACCAATAATTGGGAAATAGATAAACTAATCACAAATGAAAACCTAAGAAACGGATACCAAGCAGAATTGGTACGCAAAATAGAAAATATTACTCTAGATGCCAATAGCAATATTAACGAAAAATGGAAAGATATGCAAAATGCAATAGTTACAACGGCATCGGAAATTATCCCCAAAAACAACGAAAATAGAAGAAATGAGTGGTTTGATCAAGAATGCAAAGAAATTATAGAAGTAAAAAATGAAGCGAGAAAGAAGCTGCTAATACAAAGCACAAGAGCAAATGAAATTATATATAAGCAAAAAAGAAACGAAGCGGATAAACTAATGAGAAAGAAGAAGAGGCAGTCTTTAACCCAGATAATCCTATAAGTCCAGTTATGAATCGAAATCACTCAAATTTTGTATATCCGCTTTATATTAGCTCTAAATTATTTTAAAACTTAGAAACCTAGAAATTTGACACCCCCTCCCACTTTTCCGACATATGCTATATGTAGTCTACCAGGAGAATGTAACGAAAAAAAAATTAATTTTTTCATTTTATATTTTTTTTATTTTTAATAATATTATAAAGTCTTAAGTATAAAGAAATGATGTTTTAAAGAGAACAAAAAATAAAAATTAATAAATAAAATAACAAGTAAAGAAACAGTCAGTCGGTGCAACCGACTTAGAAATACCCTACACCTATTTGGTTCAAAATTAAGGACATATCCATAAGTTATTTTAACACCATAAAAGCTGTTATTAATTTGATCGTAAGACATAGCTAACCAAATTAACTTTATAATACTAAAAACATTTTCTAATTATATTATCTATTAAAAAATATTACAAATTCTTACTAATTTGTCTATTTAAAAATATTCAAAAACAAGCAAACTTGAAATAAATGAAAATATATTTATTCCAATTCAATTACAAAATGAAAAAATTCTAATTATTAAATTTTGTGATAAAAAGATAATCAAAGCATAATATATTTAATAATCCAAATTTTTAAAAATTGCAATTATTTTAAGTGGTTAGTTTATATACCTAATAGAAAAGCTTACAAACGCAAAATATGCAATAAATGTATTTCTAAAATACAATTACAAATTTAGACCTTTTCATATAATTCATTTAAATATTCAAATAAATTTTACATAAATGCAGCAAGTACCTTTGAATATAGCTGAACCACTACAATTAAGTCTAGATTTCGGAGACACATAGGACATAGGAAATATATTCTTTGGCTTTGAAATTAAACTCAACCAGAACCAATTCCCATGGTACTTTCATTACTAGTAACCTAGAGTTTAAATTTCATCAAAATACCGGCATTATTTTTTGAGTTATGGTGTTTTAAGATATATGTTTGTTAGTCCTTGAACTTGTCAAGGGTTCCAGAACCCCAAACCATGGTACGATTTCGCCCATATGCAGTCCCGTCATACTTTCAATACTAGTTAACCCTTGTATACAATTGGAACGTTCTATCTTAATTTTAAGTTACTAGTTTTATTAATTTCGATGATAAGCTTTTACACATTTGGGGGTCTAAGAGAGGTCCTGAACCACCACTCCAAATGATCCCAAATTAGGGGGGCATGGAAGAAATAGTAAAGAACACCCTGGGCCAAAAGCTTCTACATTTGTTTCAAGTTACTATTTTTATTAATTTCGAAAATATGCTTTAAGGTCCTCGGAACTGAGTGCCTGGTCCCCGACCCACTAGTCCAATGGGGTCCAAATTTCAAAGACACTTACGCAATTGGAAGGGACACCCTGATACCAAATTTGGAGGTTATATCTTCATTGGTTTCGGAATTACGCTAGTTTGGCCTAAATTCGATAAAAAAGTTCTCAGTTCCGAACCCATTGTCCAATCCTCACCGCACGTAATCACCGCCGTAGTTTCATTACCAATAACCTACAGCACAAATTTCATGAAGATAGCCTCATTAGTTGTTGAGTTATCGTGATTTTTAATATATGTTCGTTATCCCTGACACCGACTAAAAGGTCCAGAATCCGAACCCATGGGCTGATTTCGCCCTTATACAGCCCGCGCTTTACTTATAGTACTAGTTAACCCTTGTACACAATTTAAACGATCTATCTTAATTTTAAGTAACTATTTTTAGTAATTTCGATTATAAGCTTTTAAAACTTGGGAGGTCTGAGAGGGGTACTGAACCACCTCTCCAATTGATCCCAAATTAAGGGAACACGCAAGAGATAGTAAAGAACACCCTTGTGGCAAATTGGAAGCTTCTATATTTTTTCAAGTTGTTATCTTTATTAATTTTAAAGATATGTTTAAGGTCTTCGGAAATGTGTGGCTGGTCCCCGACCCAGTAGTCCAATGGGACCCAAATTCTCAAGACACTTAGGATATAGGAGGGGACACCCTGATACCAAATTTGGAGGTTCTATCTTCATTGGTTTCGGAATTATGCTCGTTTGGCCTAAATTCGATCAAAAAGTTCTAGGTTCCGAACGCATGGTCCAATCCCGACCTTACGGAATCCCCGAAGTAGTTTCATTACTAGTTACCTACAGCACAAATTTGATGAAGAAAGCGTCATTAATTGTTGAGTTATCGTGATTTCTTATATATGTTCGTTAGCCCTTCGATCGATTAAAAGGTCCAGAATCCGAACCCATGGGCCGATTTCGCCCATATGCAATCCCCGCCGTACTTTCAGTCCTAGTAACCTACAGTTAAAATTTCATCAAGATAGCTCCATTATTTTTTGAGTTATCGTGCCTACGGACGGACGGACGGACGGACGGACGGACGGAAGGACGGACGGACGGACGGACATGGCTATATCGACTAAGGCGGTCACGCTGATCACAAATATATATACTTTTCCATATCTAGCTCGCTTCCTTTAGGTGGTTACAAACACCATACCAAAGTTAATATACCCCTTTACCTATTCTATAGGTGTAGGGTATAAAAATACAAAATAAAAATAATTGTTTATGTACAAAAATTAAATTCAAATCAAAAGGAAAATTAGCTTCAAAATTCATTCAAGAAAGAAACAGTAATATTTGTTATAAGATATAATATCAAAAAATTTAAGGAAAAAACGTTAATTATTTTTTCCATTAGTGTGATATAACACATTGCATTTCCGTACATGTAATGGTACTTTGCACTTAATACACATTGTTGAGCATTTCATGTGGCACTCTTTGCAAGTAAGCTGTTTTATTTTTCCTTCGTTTCGAGGAATTTCGTCCAACAGGTGGTCTATTCTATCATATCGAACATTCGTTGAAAGAAATGAAGTATTACCTCTCTTGATAGGCTCTTTTCCATATTTGGTTAACAAATTTGTTGCAATAATTCGCCTAAAAGCCAAATGGTCTAGTTTTCCACCAAGGTTTTTATGTAATTGCCACGCATTTTGCTCTGCTAAATCTAAGCAATGGGAAAATATTGGATAGTACCACTTTTTACCGCGTATGGAAACCCTATATAAGCTAATATTTTGATCAGCCCTGTCCACTCCGCCCATGAACTGATTATAGTTGTGAATAATGTCTGGCTGCTTCAACGTTAAATACTTTTTTTGCTTACCAGACCAGCGAGAAGTGGTATGTGTAGGTTCTACTCCATGAATAGATGAAGCAATATTTACCACGTTGTTGTCATTGTAACAACACACTAATATGCCATTTGTGGATTCATAATCGTACCATCCTCTTTGTTCCTTTGAAACCACTTTTTTTTTAGGTAAAGGACAATTTACTAGGCGGTTTTCTCGAATTGTTCCAGTAGCTTTAAAACCCCGCACTTTTAGCTCTTCTAATAGTGGTAAAGATGTAAATAAATTATCAAAATACAGGTATACTTCTTTCATATTTATTATAGTTAGTTGATCAATATAAGTCAGTACGACACTAGCACCGAGACCTGCTTCTTTATATTTTGCATCAGCAAAGGTACCAGCACCTTGATATGGTTCAAACCAAACAATGTATCCTTTATGAGTAGCTCCAACCCAAAACTTATATCCATATCGAATTGGTTTTGCATGAATGTATTGTTTACAATTATGTTTGCCGTAGTATGGAACCATTTGCTCATCTACGCTATGTTGCCTGATTTTTGGTGTATGTTCAAGAAATTTTTTATTAAGCAATTTGATTAGAGGTCTAAGTTTAGCAAATTTGTCCTTTTTGTCTAACACATTATTATCTACGAAATGAATATTGGAAAATATGAAATCAAATCGATCTCTTGACATTGCTTTTGAAACCAATTCATTTCTGCCATCTTGGGATATCTCCCAATACATTCGTCGCCTACTTACCGTGGTATACCCACTAAGTAATAATATACCCAAAACTACTTTTATTTCAGACGGTGTGATATTACCCACCTTGTTTTTTCTGGTAGCATAAATGTTCGAAAATTTTACAATAAGAGCAATAAATTCTTCATCAATAAATGTTTCAAAAAGCTCCAGAGGTGACGGAATCTCTTTTTGATCAATATTATCTTCTACATTTTGATAAATTGGTAAATCAATTTTTTCCCATTTCCTTGAATATTTATTTTTCTGCTTCGAACTTTTCTTTAGCTCGACTAAGGGAATCTCAATATCACTATCGCTTTCAGGAAGATTAGTGCGAATAACAGCAGTTCCAGTTAAAAGAACAGGAGGTAAATTAACTAAATCAATATTCTCCTCGTCACCAGAATCTTCATCTGTGAGCTCGTTGTTTGCACTGTCTCCAGGAATCATACTAATATCAAAAAAAGTCGCCTGTTGAAAATCTGGAGACAAATCATTTTCCAATTCATCCAAAATTTCATTTAAAGTTAGCCCACTGAAAAAAATAATATGAAATTCATTTTGTTAAAAAAGTTGCCTATTTTCCTGATAGACTACATGTAGTCTACACAACTTCCAACAGTTATCTTTGGCGTTAAAATACTTTTTCTGATTTTTTTAAAACCAATATAGTTTCTTGTAAATATTTTAATCATGTTTGCAAAAAGAAATATCAAAAAATATTATAACTGTTAAACTAAAGCTTACCTTACTTTATTCATCTTAGCTAAAAATAATATTTGCAAAATTCTGACACTTCAACACTTTAAAACTCTTAACTTGACTAATATTAAAAATAATCTTGAACGAGAAATCTCAAGGCCTACATTTCTAAATATAATTTATTGCATAAAAACATTAACATTTGAAAAAGGCAATGCAATATTGATAGCAATTATACATAGACTACATGTAGTCTACTAGGATAATCTGGGTTAAATAAGCAAATTGAAGAAATTGAAAATAATGCTGAAAGGCATATTAAGAAATTCTACAACAGCGTAAAAATACAGACATCGTCGTATGAGCCAAAACTCAATGCATGTTTAAGTAAAGAAGGAAATCTACTCAACGAACAACAACAAATACTAGAAAGGTGGCAGGAGTATTTTGACGAATTACTGAATAATGAACAAGTAAGGAGCAATACAAGCCAAATGGAGCCAATATATTCAGTTGAAAATGAAATTTAAGAACCAACTCTAGAAGAAGTGATTAATGCTATAAGAAACTTAAAAATAGAAAAGCAAGTGAGGAAGATACTATAATATTTGAATTGGTAAAATACGGCGGAAGGGAACTGTATAAGAAATATCACGACCTAATAAAAATTATATGGCGTACAGAAAACATTCCAGAAACCTGGCAAAAAAGTGTTATTATCCCAATACATAAAAAGGGAAACAAAAAAGACTGCAATAATTATCGTGGAATACCACTGCTCAATATAGCATACAAAATATTCTCTAACATACTACATAGTCGTATTGACACTATAACCGAAACAATTATTAGTGACTATCAATGTCTTTTTAGAGTAAACAGATCAACTATGGACCAATGCTTTACTCTGAGTCAGATATTTGAGAAATATAATGAATACGTAAGAGATATACACTGTCTGTTCATAGATTTCCAGAAAGCTTTTGATAGCATAGACAGATCTAAAATTAGTGGTATTCTTAATAGACTTGGCATTCCAGAAAAGTTAACAAGATTAGCATGTCTAACCCTGACAAACACATCTGCAAGAGTCAAAATTCAAGGGGTGTTCACTGAATCTTTTAGAATAGAATCGGGAGTTAAGCAGGGTGATGCTCTATCAACATTACTATTTACCCTAGTTCTTCATTATGTCGTAAAAGAGATAGATCCTCAAGGAACTATATTTATAAAATCCATACAAATATGCGCTTTCGCCGATGATATTGTAATAATTGCTAAGAATTTAAGAGAGCTAAAAGAAACATTTACACGTTTGGAAACTGATGCTAGAAAAGTGGGACTGATAATAAATGAACCCAAAACTAAATACTTCGTAAAAAGCAAATCACATATGCCAACGCAAGATTTGAATATTAATGATTATAAGTTCGATACAGTAAAAGTGAAGACATCGCTGTGGCAATACGGGAAAAAATACAAACTGCAAGTAGATGTTACTATACATACTCCAGACTTATGAAATCCAGGCTGTTGTCGAGAAATACAAAGCTTAAATTATACAAAACATTAATCAGACAGGTTCTAACATATGGATGTGAAACATGGACGCTTAAAACTGCAGATTGTAGACAACTGGGAATATTTGAGCGTAAAATACTTCGAAAAATATATGGACCGGTTAGAAACGAAGATGGTACCTACAGATCAAGAAATAATTTCGAGCTTGAACAATTGACTGAACATAGAACCATAATAAGATTCATAAAAGCGCAAAGGTTAAGATGGATAGGACATGTTATAAGAATGCCGGATAACAGAACAACAAAAAGAGTGTTTCTCTTTTCCACCAAATGCAGGGTACTAGAGGTAGAGGGAGACCAAAAAAAAAATGGCTAGACGCTGTTGAAGATGACATAAGGATTTTAGGAATAAGAAATTGGAAGAGAGTTGCACAAGATCGGGATGTATGGAAGAGAATTATAGCGGAAGCTCAGGTTCATCAAGACTGTAAAGCTATAGAAGAAGAAGAAGAAACGGTTTAGGTACTCTAATCAAACATATAACTAGCAATATGGACGCAAACGATGTTATTCGTTTAACTGAAGAAATTGAAAAAATTATGAAAAATTAAAATAATTTAAATGGCAAAATTCATAATCAAAATTTCTTCTTCTTCTTCTTCTATAGCTTTACAGTCCTTGATAAACCTGAGCTTCCGCTATAATTGTCTCCCATAGTAAATAAAAAATGATCGAACGTTTTCAAAATGTAATCACATAAATTATCAACAACAATTGTGAACTACTTCAATCTTTTTACCGACCAACTTCGAAATAGTATACGAACCGAAGGAAGTAGATTTTAATACTTACAATTTTTAAATCAAATTTAAGAAATATGGAAGAAGCAATTGTTGTTTCTAAACTCAACCTAATATTAAAACAAATTCTCAATCCCTTGAAAATTCAAGAAATTTATGAAATTTTCGATAATCAAAATATTACTATCAATTCTGATGAAATTATTTACAAGTTTTTATCTCTCCAAACTTATTATAATGATAGCCATATAATATTTCTCTTTTTTTTTTAAATTAGAAACATTGTGTTTAAAGTAATCATACAATTGTAACACAAAAGGACGTTAAAGAAAAATATGATAACTAAATTCTAACATGTACCATTTAAATATAATTATGCACTAATATATTAATATTTAAGTTAATATATATAAGTTAAGAATTTTAACATAAATTCTTTTAAAAAAATAATTATTAGGACTAATGTCCACTTTATTAATTACTTCTTAATTGACAAATTTAAACTGTAATTTAACTAATAATTAACAGCTAACTTATATTATAAATAAAATATGCTGATATGACAATTTACTATATTACGAAATTAATTATTTCCCGTGAGAAATAATTAAAGTTAAAAAAATAATATAAGTATTGTAATTTGATATTTAAAGCAAAATTATGAAATGATTTGAAATTATTAAATAAACTTAAAATTATGAGAAATATAAATTTGCTGACTGAGCGTTTTGTAATTCACACATGTACAGGTGTCTTAACTCTTCCCTCCTAAAAAATCCACGGCCCGTGGATCAGAAGTTTAATCTGATTGCTTGAAGATTTTCAATTGAAGTATCTGTTGCTGTTGTTTTTATTGAAATGAAATGTTTGAAATGTTTAGTGAATCCCTCTTATTTCTGAATGATCTCTTTATAAAGATGATTATAACTGCAAATATAATTGATGAAATAAAAATTATATCCGTTGTTGTACCGATTGTAGAGGCCATGAAAAGTTTTCCTAGTTTCTTAACGTTGTCCAAGTGTAGACTGTGTAAATAATCCAGGTTTGGTTTTATTTTATTTTCTCTTGATTCGTTGTGCATAATAGGGGGTAGAATTTGTGATAGTTTAACCTCTTCATTTGTGAATACTTGCTTATTAATTTTGATAGTTTAATTTTGTAGTTGTATCAAAAAATTACCAAGTAGTTGTTTTTCAGTATTATTGACCATTAAAGTTCCTTTAAAATTGTTAAGGAAAATTGTATCATCATTTAAAGAATCAATTTCTTCATTTTCATTGAAATGATGTTCACATTCCGAGTTGAATCTTTTAAGGAGCTGTGATATGCAATGGTCTTCCTCAATTTTCTTGATTTGATTTATTTTGCAGGTGATAATTTTGTTGAAATGTTTGCATTTTCCAGCTATTCCATATATTTCCTTTAAGCGAATTAATAAATCATGGTAATCCAAGTTTAGTTGTGTATTGTTCCTTATTGTAGCTCTAATTTTTATATGGTTGTACCATAAAGTAACATATATATAGAGTATTCACGTAGAACAAAATTCGTTAGTCATTTCTTTTTAAAAATCCCGTCCCATTTTACTCAATATCCCGTCCCATTTTTACTCAACACTCAAAATTCATTTTAAAACTCAAATATTTTTACTTAAAAATTGAGAAGAGTTTTTTTTAAGCTCTAGAAAAAAAAAAATTCTTCATAATTTGAGTATTATGATATTATATGAAGAGTAAATGTATATGTATGTACATATTGACATATTTACATTTTTATGCATATTTTTATGAATGTTAAGAAAAATGTATGTGTGTACATATTTTTTTGTAATGTAACTTTTTTTATGTGATATTTTTCTCTATTTTTTTTTTGATGTATTTTTTATGTATTCTTATTTTGATATTAAGAATTATAATCAATTTAATAAAGGCGCGCATTTTTAAAAGTGTCAAGTGTTTATTTTGTTACAAGTGTTTATTTTGTTATGAACATATTATTAAGTATTAAAATTTGAATTAAAAAAATTGAGGAACAAAATTTACATGTAAGTATTAATTTATAAATTTTCTATTAGAATAAGTATTATATTTTAGACAAAAGCAATTAAAAGAGAAAAATAACATTCGCTACATGACAAGTTATCACTATTAAAGGAATTACATATTTTTACGAAATTTTTTTTTTACAAAATTTGAATTTCCAGTTAAAATTTTTTTTTCATATCCCGCAAAATTTCGTGTAATTACGAGGTATAACTTGTCACATCATAGCTTATTGCTTTTACTATAGCTTTTCTCTAAATTTCATTGCATTTTTCTTATAACTTATCATGCAAGATGTTACATTAGAAATAGTAATCATAATAATATGTATGTACCTACATACATGTAAAAAAAAATTTGGATTATGAATTTTAAAAGATAAACTTAATTGCTACATGTATTTAGGAATAAAAAATATTTTACTCATGAAACACCTTGCATTTTTATACGTTCTAATTTTCTTCATCTGAAACAATGCGGTATATTTTTATAAAGCCATGTAAAAATTTTGTCTATTAATCTTCTGAAAAATATTATAATACTTTATGTCTTTTATGTAATAATCTTATGATTATTATGTATTTGATGTATTATTATAAAATAATAAACTTTTTTTTATAAATATACTTAAATTTGGTTAAATTCTGAACATCAAATTCGGCCTGATAGATATATTCCGCATTGTCAGAAATATCTATTTTCTCTGCTTATTCCTTTTGTCATTCCTTCATTTTCTTTATGCATGTTTTAAATGAAGAATGTTTAAGGACGTAAAAGCAGATTACCGTAAGAATGGTACCCCTTGCATAGTGTGCAATAGAAGTAGACGTAATTTTGACGGTAGGCTGTATGAATTTCCAAAAGAGAAAAATTTATTCGAAATGTGGGTATCGGCATGTAGTGTAAGTATAGAAAATTTAAAAACAAAAAAATTATTTATTTGCGAAGACCATTTCGAGAAAAAATTTTTAGGGAGAAAACTAAAAAAGGGAGCTTTTCCAAGTTTGTGTTTGCCACATAATAATATTGAAATCAATCCTATAACTCCACTATCTAATTTAAACTTTCAGTCAAAAGAGTTTTCAAATTTTAATAAAGAAAATATTTTTTCTAAAACATTTAATAATAACTCAAATATTAAAGTTTATAGTCAAAAAAATCTAGAAAATTTAAAAGTACCCTTAGAAAACATTCGAACGGTGTCTCCAAATGAATTGTCGATTAATTTTTGTAGGCATTGTTTAAAATTCCAGAAAAAAGAAAATTTTTATTTTAAAAAATTTTCCACATGTCATAAAACATTAGGTCATATAAAAAAAAAAAATGTTTATTTAAAAAAAAAAATTATATCTTTAAAAATTCAGAATAGGAAATTACAATTAAAAATAAAAAAGGAAAAGCAGGATTCTTTATCTAATACAATTGATAGGCAGTCTCATTTAGCAAACGATGCCAAAACTTTTTTAAAAATGAATTTCAAAAATGGAAAGATATGGTCAAAAGATGAAAAAAAGGTAGCTTTAAATATACATTTTAGTTCTCCAAAAGGTTATTTATTTTTAAAGAATGCGATAAAGTTAAATTTACCCCATTTTAGTTCCCTTAATAGGTGGATCCCTATTAAATATTTAAATGTAGGTCTTAATGAAAAGAATATTAATGAATTAGGGATTATATTTTCAAATAAAAATTCTCTTGAAAAGGAAGCAGTATTAGTTTTCGATGAAATTAGTATTAGAAGGGATCTTAACTATAATAGTGCATTGGATCAAATTAGTGGTTTTTCGGATTATAGCTTTAAAAGAACGAAAAGCGTTGCAAAATACGTTTGTGTTTTTCTCCTAAGGGGATTAGTACATAATTGGAAGTATGTTCTTAGTTTTTATGCCACAGAGAAGGGCATTAGTGGCGAAGATCTTAAAAACATTTTATATATTAATTTAGGTGCAGCTTTTAATTTAGGTATTAATGTTAGGGCCGTCATATGTGATCAGGGTGCTAATAATAGGAAGTGTTTTAATATGTTAGGCGTTTCAAAAACAAAACCCTTTTTTTATTTTAACTTCAATCAAGTAGAAAAAAAAATTTTTGCTCTTTACGATCCAGTGCATTTAATAAAATCGCTTCGCAACACCCTTCTTAAATATGACCTTAATACAGATGATGGTGAGGTTTCTTTTAAAATTATTCGTTGCCTCTATTTCCATGAACAAAATAATAATAGAAAAATGTGTCCCAAACTTTCAAAAAAACATATCTTTCCTAATTCATTTGAAAAAATGAATGTGCGATTGGCTACTCAAATTTTCAGTAATTCTGTTGCTGCTGCAATTAAAACTCTAGTTTCAACAAAAAAATTTACTGATAGGATTTCTTGTGCTGTATCAACAGCAAAATTTGTTTCAAAAATTAATAACTTATTTGATTGTCTCAATAGTAGGAAATTATATGAAAAAAATCCATTTCGTGCAGCATTGCAGCAAGATAATCATATATCCAAATATCTTTTAGAAATGAAAAAATATTTTCAATTAATAAGGCCAATCACATCTAAAAAAGTTTATTGTATCGACGGTATGATACAAACTTTAACAGGCATTACGGAACTAAGTTCCGAAATATTTTCAACTTATAATAAACACGAATGTTATTATTTACTGTTAGCTCATTTAAATCAGGATGTTTTAGAAAATTTATTTTCTTTGATTCGGTATAGAAATGGATGTAACAATAATCCTTCCGTCCATGAATTTAGTAATATTTTAGCAAAATTAATGTCGGTTAAGTTAATTAATTATAAATTTGAAAGCTCTAACTGTGAAGAAGATGACGCTGAATTTTTAAATATAGACGATTTAAAGGATTATCAATTAGAACAAGATGATTCGGATTCAAATGATCAAATTGATGACGATTTAACTAATTTAGTTAATAATTATTTAGAGGGATTTCAATCTAAAATTTTAGAGGATAATCAAACTGAAGAGTTAAATATTGTTTCAAATAACGCCGAAAGATACATTTGTGGCTACGTTATCTTTAAATTGATAAAAAAAATTTCTTGTGATCAATGTACTTCTTCATTTTTAAAAAATTCTAATGATATATTATTGCTTGATTCGGAGCAATTTATTTATCAAAAAAATTATAAAAATGAATCAGAAATCCTGAACTTGAAAGCTCCAACCGAAAAAATTTTCGAAATTACACAATTTCATATGAGCATATTTGATCACTATTTTTATGAAAATTATCATGAAAAAAATTTAAGGAAAAATATATTTTTATGTTGTTTAGAAGCCACAAAAAAATCTGATAAATATCCTACATGGTTTAGGGAAAATGATGAATGCTACACGCATAAAATAAAGTTTTTAGAGTTACTAATTAATCTTTTGCTAAAAAAGCAAGCAAAATGGTTAAGGGAAAAGCTTTTAAAAAATGACGAAAAAAAAGCTGAGAGTAATCAAAGTAAAATTAAAATATTAAATGCATAACTTATTTTTAATATATTTCATAATATCCGTCTGTCTGTCTATTTGTCTGTTTATTTCCGTCCGTCTGTCTGCATATGTTTGTACGTCTGTCTGTCTATTTGTCTGTTTATTTCTGTCCGTCTGTCTGCATATGTTTGTACGTCTGTCTGTCTATTTGTCTGTTGTTTAAAAATTTTTTCTCATTATAGATTTAGCAAATAGATTTTTGTATGTAATTTGTAATACTTATTTATTAAAATAATTTTTATTTTTTGAATAATTTACTTGATACCTATATTATTTTCTTTTCATGAACGTGAAAATTGGATGAACACGATTGAAGTACCTAATCATAATATAATTTTGTAAATATGGAATGTAAATAACTAAATTTAAGTTAATGAATATTTTTGTTTGTTTTCGATAATTTTTTTTAGTCAATGAATTGTTTTGTTTTGTTTATACCTATGTATATATTTTATATTATATTTTTTTTTTGCTATAAGGGTTTTTTATGCCGAATGGAATATAAAATATTAAAGCTTTTTTATATATTTTTCAATAATGTAATGCAATACTTATTCCATTTGGCTTTTTCCTTTATTAACTAACTTAAGAATTAATAATAAAACAGAATTATTTAAAAAAATATTGAAATTTTATTAAATTTTATATTTTTACCTTTCATGTCCATTTAAATTTTAAAAAAAAAAATTTGAGTCAATCAAAATAACGAACTAAATTCTTCTTAAACGTAAAATTCTTATATATACTTATTAAAATGATAAGATTATTTATGATTTTACAAGCCATACAACTTTTAATAATAAACTTGCTGTCGCACATTCATTCAACATTAATATCAAAAGTTACAAATAATAAATATGAAAATAAATTTTTCTATTTTGATTTACAAGAAGAACGAAAAATACACTTAGCTGTTTTAATTTCATATTTCACACATGCATCAATAAAAGATGTAAAATCTCTATTTAGTTTTTTTAATTTCAAATCAAAGTAACGAAAAAAAAGTAAAAAGACCTTAAATATTTTATATGTGTTAATATACCTATACACTATGCATGCAGTATAGATTTAGCTTTTCATACTTTTATATGGAATAAGAAGAATAATGTATAAAAATAAATATGTATGTATGTATGTATGTATATACCCTTCATATAGTTTTTTAAAGGTATATTAATAAATACTAACAAGAAATTGAGAAGAATTTTTTTTTATTTATGAATAAATACTAACAAGAAATTGAGAAGAATTTTTTTTTATTTATGAGTTTAAAAACAAATTATTCTCAATTTTTAAGTAAAAATAGTTGTTATGAGAATAATTTTTGAGTACTGAGTAAAAACGAAAAATATTTTTTAAAAAAATTGGTAAAAAAATTTTACTCTACGTGAATACTCTATATTATATGTTACTTTATGGTTGTACTCGATTCCACTTGTTTTTGGCAAATTAATGATATTAAGAAGAGTTGAGTTTTTAACTGCTATGGATGGAGTTGCGTATTCTATTGCTTCTAGTGTATTTGAGTAAGGTAAATTTTCTGCTTCTATTATAACGTTGAATTTCTATTTTATTGAGTAGATTAGTGTTAAAAAGCTAAAAAGAAATAAATTCGTGTATTAGTTAGCAGAATGTTTTAAGTGAGCTTTGTGAATCCGTCTTCCAGATTCTGTTGTTATTGTAACTCTGTTGTTTCTTGCTACAACTTCTTTTTTATAGAGTGGTTTATTTGTTTAATTTGAGCGAACACAGTTTTCCCTGGTTCGTAAGTTTTGGGTTCCTTTCTTTTGGTTTTTTCTCTTTCTAATTTCTTTTCTTGACTTTTCTTAATTTTTCCTATTAAATCGTCATTAATTTTTTCTTGAAAGTTAATTAAATTTTGGTAATTAATTCTTTGTTTTCTTCCGAGAAAGATGTCGGCTGTTTTTTGTCCAGTAACATAATGAATAGTGTTATTATATCTATCTACTGCTATGTAAACGATTTCTTTCGTAGATAAATTCCTGTATTCCTGTTGCAAGCACTTTACTATTTCCTCTATTGTTGAATGGACTCGTTCAATTGCTCCGTTAACTTCACTTCTTTGTGTGGGTGTCGAATAGATTTCTATGCCAATAGTCCTTAAATAATCTGTTACAATTGGATTTGTGAAACTCGCTGCGTTATCCATTACGATTAGTCGCGGTGTTGTGAAATAATGTACAATTTTGATTAATTTTTGCTTAGTCTATTGGCCAAAGTTACTGCAAAATTTGGTTGGTCTACTGTAGCGGGTTCGAGTAGCTGCTATACAACTTCTTATTTTATATGAGCATTACTCCATACCTATTGAAGCTGGGTATCTGAAATTTTCCTAAAAATAATTTAGTTTTATGGCCAAAGTTACTGCAAAATTTGGTTGGTTTGCTGCAGACGGTTCGAGTAGCTGCCATACAACTCCTTCTTTTATATGAGCATTACACTGCCATAATAAAGCTGTATGTTTGAATTTTTGCTAAAAGTAATTAACCGGATGATATAATATTAATATTACGGTCATACGGGTATCCCAGAGTTGCCACAGTCTACTCTACTTCACTTTTCCTCGTGTAGCTTTAAGTTTGAATTAGGAATAAAGCACTGTTTCCTTTTGTATGTTAAAAATATATGGCATTGTTTTTTGAACATTTATGGAATTTTTCCATTTTGTGAAATAAGTGGACAATACGTTTAAAACATTTTGCAAATTTGCGATATCATTGCTTTATAGACCGGAAGTAAACATATATGTATCATCTGCGAAAATATATACATAGGTTTGTATTTTAAAATTGAGGTAGATCATGTGTGTATATATTATACAGAATTGGCCCTAGAACAGAACCTTGTGGCACTCCATCTGATATATCAACACTTTGCGAAATAGTTTTACCTTCGTACACACAAAAGTTTCTTCCTTGTAGAAAACTTTCAATAATTTTAACAACATAATTATTTAAATTAATATTTTTTAAAGTTTTTATACCAAACCGTCACACTGTATCGAACACGGAGTTTATGTCAAGTACAACCAAACCTACGTATCGTTTATTTTTTAATTTCGAATTTACATACTTTTTCAGTCTTAATAAAGGATAAACCGTTGTAACCGAAGTACGTTATAACTGTTTAAAAATTTAATCAATCTATTTTTAACAGTTTTTTCAAAAATTTTACTAAAAATATTTAATAGTCTTATGGGTGTATAGCTTTGGGGGCACTCGATAGGTTTATTCGATTTTGGAATTGCTATAATTTTGGCTTCTTTCCAACTCAGTGGGAAGTAACCAATATTGAGGCAATTATTAAGATTACTTAAAAATTTGTTTTTATTTTTTGTATACTTTTTGTTTTTTTATTTTTTGGTAATTTTTTTATACAAATTGTAGGAATCTTGATTTCCTGGAGCTTTGTTGTTGGGTAAGGTTCTAATTATTTCGGAAATATCCTTTGGTGCAATTGCCATGTCAGGAGGCAGTGAAATATTTAAGTTGTTTAAGGATATTATTGCCTGATTAACTTGAGCAGCAATAACATTATTGGTCAAATTATAATCCAATTTCGCCTAGCAATGTTTCATTTTGATTTAAAATCTAGTATAGAGTTAGGTAAATTTTTGCAGTGGATTTTGGTTTCTACTTTTGGAACTGCTATATTTATAGCTTTTTCTATTTTAGTTTGAAAATAAGATATCTTTTCTTCTATTTCATACCAATAGGGGAGAGAATCATTTTGAAAGTCTAATTCTAAATTATCCTTGAGGTGTTTTTGAAATAAACTCCATTTACCTTTTTTGAAATTTAGATGAGTGTTATCTAAGCCGACCAACCGTACTCTTTTGAAGAGTACAGTACTCTTTTCACAGTTTTTGTACTCCTCAAAATATCGATCTAGTTTTGTACTCTTCTGCAAGAGTCTGTACTTTTTGTACTCTTTTTAACATTAGATTTTTTTTTTGGTTTAGTTCAGATTCAGATTCAGACACTCATCTAACTTTACACATGATACCATTGCGAAAGCGTAACATTTTATTACAAGTTTTTTTAGTATTCTCAACACACCCCAGGGTAGTATATTTATGAACCGCCGCCAGTTGGTTTGTTGACATTTGTATGTTTTTAACATTGACTGATTCATATTCTTGGCATACAGTTTGAATTTGAAATGAAGACAAAAACGACGATTTGAAATGTAAGTTTTAAATATTTTAGTTTATTTTATTTTAAAACAGATTATGTTATTTTACCTTAGCATGAGCAATAACACGAAAAGAAGGAAAACTATTTTTAATGACTGGCATAAAAACAAACACCGACACATTGTAAGTGCCAATTTTGAAGATAAATTGCTGGTTAGATGCAAAATATGCAATGTCCAATTTTCAATTGGTAACAAGGGAAATGGAAGCATCGAACAACATAATGTTTCGAGTATTCACAAGAAAAGTTTAGAAGTTCTTGCCTCTTCAGACAAAGTTACAAACTTTTTCCGTTATTTTCTTATCACACTGTATTGCACAATCATTCATTTAGAAGCATGGATTGTACTTCCAAACTAATGAAAATAATTTATAATGCTATATTTTCATGTGCAAGGACGAAAACTATGGCAATCGTCAAAAACATTTTGTATCCATATGCTCTTTCTGAGTTGAAAAACGAATTAGATGGGACAGAACATTTGTGTTTTCTTTCAGATGCTTCGAATCACAAAGCACTTAAATTATATCCGACTTTAGTGCAATATTTTAATACTGAAAAAGGCATTCAATGTAAAATATTAGATTTAAGCGAAATTCCTGAAGAAACATCAGATATAATTGCAAATCATTTAAAGGAGATTCTCGTAAAAAAACAATTTAACAAAAAAAATTATTAGCATGTCAGCTGACAACACCAACACAAATTTTGGTGGCCTAAAAAGACGTGCATTAAACAACGTTTATACAAAAATGAAATTACATTTAAAGTCAAAAATATTTGGAATTGGTTTTAACGCTCATATTATTTCGAATGCAATTAATACTGCTACTCAAGAACTTTCAGTTAGTCCAGAATTAATTATTCCACAAATTTATTTGTATTTTAGAAACCACACTGTTAGGACGGAAATCTTGAAGGAATTTTGTGATATGAACGAAACTGAATTTCAAAACTTATTGGGATATTCGAAAATAAGATGTTTGGCTTTGACACCTTCAATAGAAAGGATACTGTTTTTAATTGAACCACTACGATCATATTTTTTAAGCCAAGAGAAAATACCAAAAATTCTACAACAGTTTTTTGAATGTGTAGAGAAGTCAAAAATATATTTTACTTTTATTCACAGCCAAGCATCTATTTTTTCAGATTATATTTTAAAATTAGAAAGAACAAATATTTCTGTTATGGAAGTTTATAAAATTCTTTTGGAATTGAAGCAAATAATGAAAGACGATTGGACATCCCTTATGTACCTTTAACATTAAGAAGTTTGATTTCAAATTTAGAAGAAAGTAGTCCAGGATTTCAGGTACACTTTCTGAAAGAAATAAATGCTTTTTATAATTGCTGTAATAAATATTTAGAAGAATGGACAACCCCATTAGAAGAATTCAAGATATTTGGATGGACGCTTTTAGAAAACTCAATTATTAATTGGGAGGATGTAGTTGCAACTGTTGATTTTTTAACAGCGAAAGGAATTGAAATAAATGAAGGGAAGTTGCTGAATGACAATTTACAATCTACTTCTAAAAACATAGAAAAATTATCGGACAAATTATTTAGCGTTACAAGCATTTCGGGATTTTATGTAAGAAAAAGATTCAACACTGATGAATTATGTTTTTCATTATTTGGAATACAGGTAGCGTCAGCAGGAAATCAGATAGAAAAATAACAGTTTAACATTAATTCATTAAGAATGTTACCCCAACAAATGGCACCTAGGCAATTCCAATTCCAATGTCGATTAGTTCTACAAAGTTTTAATAGATTAGATTTGAATGCTGATTTTAAAGATTTCAGTCATTATTTGAATTATTTATTAGATTAAATATTTTTAGAGTTTCATTATTTTAAATATTAATTTCAACTCCAATATTTTCAATATAATTTGTTTTTATTATTTTTGCTACAAAATTTTTAAGATAGCGGGGGGCTTCCGACACTAAAACCCCGTTAAACAAAGTATTGAAACCCATATTTTGAAACCAACTGTGTGTGAGATACTCATTGGTATTATTTTTTGAATATAATAGGTATGAATACAAAATCTAGCTTCAATAATTGAGTTAACGGGGATTCGGCGGTGGCAGCCTTTGTAATAAAAATATAATATTTTTTAACATATTTTATTTCAGTTTATTAAAAAAATTAGAAACTTTCTAATTACACTTATTTATCAATTTCTATTTTTTTTCCATTTTGTTTACTATAGGTGGTGTCGAGAGAATCAATTTTTTTTTGACTTTCAACTTAAGTCGATTTGAGTCAACTATCGGTGTCGGGGAAATCAATTTGTGTTGTTTAAAGTCGTCTGAGTCGACTTTGAAATTCAAATACATTTTTGTGTTTGAATTTACATTATGGCATTGGCGTTTTTTATGTTTAAATCTATTCTGTTAAATTTATTCTGTTATTGGCGTTGTTTGTGTTTAAAAATTTAAAGAAAAATTAAAATGAATAATTTAGAAAGGTAAATAAAGATAAATAATTTATATAAATATGAAAATTTTTATTTATTATTTTCAGGAAAAAATTAATCAATCCAATGGAAGCAACCACAAAAAACTCATTGCAAAAATTATTAGTAGTAAATATAATGCAGCACAAAATAAACCGTCTAAAATCTAAAAAAAAATTTTCGTTTAAATTATTTTTATAATACTGAAATTTCTGTTGTCAAAAAATCAAAATTGAAACAACTTGATTCAATTAATTGAAACTAATTCAATTGACTTAGCCGACACCGGGAAATTTTTGAGTGGAATTGAAAAATGTCAAAATCAACCAAGTTGAGTTGATTCTCCCGACACCACCTTATATATAAAACTAGAATTTATATCAACTTTACTCTATGGTTTTATTTCGTAAAATTTTTAGAAAATGATACGGTTTTATTTCGCATCTGAATTGGAAATAAAGCCATACGCGAAAAAGTTTTCAATATGGCTTTATTTCTCATTCAATAGCGAAATAAAGCCATTATGGCACCTTTCTAGTTTTTTGCAAAGTTTTAGAATGAACAAAGATGCATTTTTATATATTTTAAATGAATTAAAATCATTTATTCCAGAGTCTTCTATTTCAGCAATTCATCAACTTTCTGCCACAGATTCCTGGCAGAAGGATCTTACCAGAGATCTATAGGGAAAGACTTCGACATAGGACTAGGAAGATTGACTGTTAGCAAAATACTAACAAGAATTGTAAATCTTTTAGAGGAAAAAGTATGCAAAAAATTTATTAAGTTGTCAACCAAGAAAAATAACAATTTAAAGAAAATTTTTTTTAAAAATTTGGTATACCTGGAGTTATAGGATGCGTAGATGGAACGCATATTAAGCTGCAAAAACCAAATAAATCGGATACTATATTTAATGACATTATTATTAGGATTTTTATTATTACCCCCCTTTTGTCTTGGTTAAGACGTTTAGCCATTAAAAAAAATAATTCAGGTTCATTTTTGAAAATATCTTCCGATAGTTCAAGTACCTATAGTGTTCAACGAAATTTGCATTCCTTCCAAGAAATATACCTTTTTCTTTTTAACTAATTCGATATTTTCAAAATAGTTTCTGAAGTCTTTTAAAAATGTTAAAGATAGGCTATTTAATTGAATAGCTGAACGATACGGATTATCGGAATACAATGAACCAATGAACTATTCATACAATCAAAAAAATTATCAAACACTAGTATACAATTTGCTGTTGACATTGCAATTTTATTCCCGGTCTTAAAGCCAGATGTTTCAACTATTAGTTCTGCACTAAGAGTTCCACTAAAAATTTGTGCTCGCAATTTTTCAAACGTTTTTGGATTAATATGCTGCCTAGTTAGCTTAATACACATCTTTATTTTTCCATTTGATTGATACTCCCATAATTCTCTAATAATATTAAAACTGGCAATTCCATCAGGGGTTATCAGATCGGAATCTAATAAGCAATTTCTAAGAGATTTTATTAAGTGTGGAAAGTCGTACATGCAATATATTTTGTTTTCCCTTTATTCAAAAAAAGAGTTTGTTGGGGAAATATTTAACATGGAAAAACATTTCCTATTGGAAGAACTTTGATCATATGTAATTCCACGTATTATTATACCAATCTCAAATATTTCTAAATTTTTTTTAATTATTTTTAAAAGCATTTTAACAGATACCTCATTTTTTGTGACAAAATAGTTAAACATAAGTTTCCAATTTGAAATTAAGCCCCGTGGCAAAACCATAACTTGTTTTCCATGATATATATTGCGGGAAAAACCATCATTTTCAAACCCATCTATTAAATCTAGTTTCTCGTTATATCTGAGTTCTCTCCGAATAGCTATTTCGTCAAATATCAGAACTACGTTATTTTTGTCAGTTTCTTTTAACGAATCAAATTTTTTTTTAAATTCCTTAAAAGAGTAGACTGTGAAATACAAAATATATTTTGAGCTCAAATTTTAACGTTATCTGGATATATTTTTGCTTCGCTATTGAGAAGTTTACAAAATATTTTCGATTCATTACCCATATAAGAAATGGAATCGATAGAGTTTATTTTCCACATTTTTTGCAGGCAGAGTCTATTAAATATTCACAGCTACTTAAACGTTTTTTTCGGGTGGGCAAATATTTAAAAAATTAATGTTTTGAATACTTTCTTCTTAATATGTACCTAATTTTACAGAGGGTTTGAATACTGTCTTCATTAAAGTTAGAGTTACAAATATAAGATGGTTTAACTTACCTAGTATATCACTTGCATTAAAATGGTTATTACAAATAAAAAAGTTTTTTTCCAACTACGAGCTTGGAATTTCAAATGGCACAATTTTCGCGCCAAATTTGACGAATTATGGAATCTTGTGGAGGAAATTTAAAAAGTCTGAGTCTTATGTTATCTCGTTGAGATTTTTTACAATCAGAAATGCAACATTTTGTCCTGATTTGTAGATATATTGGGGTTTGTTAATATTAATATTATTTTCACATTTCTTTTTATTTTAATTAAATAACTAAATCTGAAGTGTTCGCGCTGCACGCTCTTACAAACTTTACTCATAAGTCATAACTTCAAAACATTTACAATTCTGCATTTTTAAATGCAAAAACAAAATTTTTCAAATAACGCATTTCTATTTCTTCTTACATGTAAGTATGTATGTACATATGTAATTTACAGTGTCATGCCAAGTCAAATAATAAGAAACATTAATAAAGAAAAGCAAAACAAAATAATTCTATTCTTATTTAACTCTATACGAAACGAATACAATATTATCTAAACATACGTATACAGATCTCTTTAGAATATTGTTCTTTGTATTGTGGCAGTAACCAAAGTCCAAACCATTAACCAATAAAAAAAAAAAGGACCGACCGTACGCATCATATATGTTAATATGTATGTATAAATTGAAAAAATGTTCTGATGAGACTTCTTTTAATTATATGTTCCTTGTTTACACATAATATGTAAGTGTAAGCATAAAGTAACATATAATATAGAGTATTCACGTAGAGTAAAATTTTTTTACCAATTTTTTAAAAAATATTTTTCGTTTTTACTCAGTACTCAAAAATTATTCTCATAACAATTATTTTTACTTAAAAATTGAGAATAATTTGTTTTTAAACTCATAAATAAAAAAAAATTCTTCTCAATTTCTTGTTTTGAGTATTTATTAATATACCTTAAAAAAACTATATGAAGGGTATATACATACATACATACATATTTATTTTTATACATTATTCTTCTTATTCCATATAAAAGTTTGAAAAGCTAAATCTATACTGCATGCATAGTGTATAGGTATATTAACACATATAAAATATTTAAGGTCTTTTTACTTTTTTTTCGTTACTTTGATTTGAAATTAAAAAAACTAAATAGAGATTTTACATCTTTTATTGATGTGTGTGTGAAATATGAAATTAAAACAGCTAAGTGTATTTTTCGTTCTTCTTGTAAATCAAAATAGAAAAATTTATTTTCATATTTATTATTTGTAACTTTTGATATTAATGTTGAATGAATGTGCGACAGACAAGCTTATTATTAAAAGTTGTATGGCTTGTAAAATCATAAATAATCTTATCATTTTAATAAGTATATATAAGAATTTTACGTTTAAGAAGAATTTAGTTCGTTATTTTGATTGACTCAAATTTTTTTTTTTTAAAATTTAAATGGACATGAAAGGTAAAAATATAAAATTTAATAAAATTTCAATATTTTTTTAAATAATTCTGTTTTATTATTAATTCTTAAGTTAGTTAATAAAGGAAAAAGCCAAATGGAATAAGTATTGCATTACATTATTGAAAAATATATAAAAAAGCTTTAATATTTTATATTCCATTCGGCATAAAAAACCCTTATAGCAAAAAAAAAATATAATATAAAATATGTACATAGGTATAAACAAAACAAAACAATTCATTGACTAAAAAAAATTATCGAAAACAAACAAAAATATTCATTAACTTAAATTTAGTTATTTACATTCCATATTTACAAAATTATATTATGATTAGGTACTTCAATCGTGTTCATCCAATTTTCTCGTTCATGAAAAGAAAATAATATAGGTATCAAGTAAATTATTCAAAAAATAAAAATTATTTTAATAAATAAGTATTACAAATTACATACAAAAATTTATTTGCTAAATCTATAATGAGAAAAAATTTTTAAACAACAGACAAATAGACAGGCAGACGTACAAACATATGCAGACAGACGGACGGAAATAAACAGAAAAATAGACAGACAGACGGATATTATAAAATATATTAAAAATAAGTTATGCATTTAATATTTTAATTTTACTTTGATTACTCTCAGCTTTTTTTTCGTCATTTTTTCAAAGCTTTTCCCTTAACCATTTTGCTTGCTTTTTTAGCAAAAGATTAATTAGTAACTCTAAAAACTTTATTTTATGCGTGTAGCATTCATCATTTTCCCTAAACCATGTAGGATATTTATCAGATTTTTTTGTGGCTTCTAAACAACATAAAAATATATTTTTCCTTAAATTTTTTTTCATGATAATTTTCATAAAAATAGTGATCAAATATGCTCATATGAAATTGTGTAATTTCGAAAATTTTTTCGGTTGGAGCTTTGAAGTTCAGGATTTCTGATTCATTTTTATAATTTTTTTGATAAATAAATTGCTCCGAATCAAGCAATAATATATCATTAGAATTTTTTAAAAATGAAGAAGTACATTGATCACAAGAAATTTTTTTTATCAATTTAAAGATAACGTAGCCACAAATGTATCTTTCGGCGTTATTTGAAACAATATTTAACTCTTCAGTTTGATTATCCTCTAAAATTTTAGATTGAAATCCCTCTAAATAATTATTAACTAAATTAGTTAAATCGTCATCAATTTGATCATTTGAATCCGAATCATCTTGTTCTAATTGATAATCCTTTAAATCGTCTATATTTAAAAATTCAGCGTCATCTTCTTCACAGTTAGAGCTTTCAAATTTATAATTAATTAACTTAACCGACATTAATTTTGCTAAAATATTACTAAATTCATGGACGGAAGGATTATTGTTACATCCATTTCTATACCGAATCAAAGAAAATAAATTTTCTAAAACATCCTGATTTAAATGAGCTAACAGTAAATAATAACATTCGTGTTTATTATAAGTTGAAAATATTTCGGAACTTAGTTCCGTAATGCCTGTTAAAGTTTGTATCATACCGTCGATACAATAAACTTTTTTAGATGTGATTGGCCTTATTAATTGAAAATATTTTTTCATTTCTAAAAGATATTTGGATATATGATTATCTTGCTGCAATGCTGCACGAAATGGATTTTTTTCATATAATTTCCTACTATTGAGACAATCAAATAAGTTATTAATTTTTGAAACAAATTTTGTAAAAAAAGGGTTTTGTTTTTGAAACGCCTAACATATTAAAACACTTCCTATTATTAGCACCCTGATCACATATGACGGCCCTAACATTAATACCTAAATTAAAAGCTGCACCTAAATTAATATTTAAAATGTTTTTAAGATCTTCGCCACTAATGCTCTTCTCTGTGGCATAAAAACTAAGAACATACTTCCAATTATGTACTAATCCCCTTAGGAGAAAAACACAAACGTATTTTGCAACGCTTTTCGTTCTTTTAAAGCTATAAACCGAAAAACCACTAATTTGATCCAATGCACTATTATAGTTAAGATCCCTTCTAATACTAATTTCATCGAAAACTAATACTGCTTCCTTTTCAAGAGAATTTTTATTTGAAAATATAATCCCTAATTCATTAATATTCTTTTCATTAAGACCTACATTTAAATATTTAATAGGGATCCACCTATTAAGGGAACTAAAATGGGGTAAATTTAACTTTATCGCATTCTTTAAAAATAAATAACCTTTTGGAGAACTAAAATGTATATTTAAAGCTTCATCTTTTGACCATATCTTTCCATTTTTAAAATTCATTTTTAAAAAAGTTTTGGCATCGTTTGCTAAATGAGACTGCCTATCAATTGTATTAGATAAAGAATCCTGCTTTTCCTTTTTTATTTTTAATTGTAATTTCCTATTCTGAATTTTTAAAGACATAATTTTTATACCCGTATGACTATATAGTCAAAGGGTATAATAAATTTGCCATTACGTTTGTGACGCAGAGAAGGAGGGGGGGTAGATATAGACTCAAGTGTATGGATCGGTTCAGAATCGAAAAAAAAATCGATTTAGCTATGTAGGTCCGTCCGTCTGTCCGTCTGTCCGTCCGCACGATAACTCACAAACTAAAAGAGCTAGGATCTTGAAATTTTCGCAAATTCGTTTTTTTTGCAATAGCCGTCATCGCTATTTAAATCCAGCCATTTTGGTCCATGGGTTCGGGTGGCTGCCATACAACTTCTTTTTTTATGTGAGTATTTCTCTGTACCTATTACAGCTACGTGTCTGAAATTTTGGCAAAAGTAGTTTAGTGTAATGGCCAAAGTTACTGCAAAATTTGGTTGGTCTACTGCAAAGGGTTCGAGTAGCTGCCATACAACTTCTTATTTTATATGAGCATTACTCTATACCTATTAAAGTTGCGTGTCTGAAATTTGGCCAAAAATAGTTTAGTGTAATGGCCAAAGTTACTGCAAAATTTGGTTGGTCTACTGCAAGGGGTTCGAGTAGCTGCCATACAACTTCTTATTTTATATGAGCATTACTCTATACCTATTGAAGTTGGGTGTCTGAAATTTTGCCAAAAATAGTTTAGTGTAATGGCCAAAGTTACTGCAAGATTTGGTTGGTCTACTGCAGAGGGTTCGAGTAGCTGCCATACAAATCCTTCTTTTATATGAGCATTATATTTCACCTAATAAAGCTGGTATGTTTGAAATTTTGCCAAAAGTAATTAATATTTATAATAATAAGGATATATATAATATAACGATATATATATATAATATAATATAAGATGTTTATATAACGGTCATACGGGTATCCCAGAGTTGACACAGTCTACTCTACTACACTCTTCCTCGTTTTTTTTAAATAAACATTTTTTTTTTTTATATGACCTAATGTTTTATGACATGTGGAAAATTTTTTAAAATAAAAATTTTCTTTTTTTTGGAATTTCAAACAATGCCTCCAAAAATTAATCGACAATTCATTTGGAGACACCGTTCGAATGTTTTCTAAGGGTACTTTTAAATTTTCTAGATTTTTTTGACTATTAACTTTAATATTTGAGTTATTATTAAATGTTTTAGAAAAAATATTTTCTTTATTAAAATTTGAAAACTCTTTTGACTGAAAGTTTAAATTAGATAGTGGAGTTATAGGATTGATTTCAATATTATTATGTGGCAAACACAAACTTGGAAAAGCTCCCTATTTTAGTTTTCTCCCTAAAAATTTTTTCTCGAAATGGTCTTCGCAAATAAATAATTTTTTTGTTTTTAAATTTTCTATACTTACACTACATGCCGATACCCAAATTTCGAATAAATTTTTCTCTTTTGGAGATTCATACAGCCTACCGTCAAAAATTACGTCTACTTCTATTGCACACTATGCTAGGGGTACCATTCTTACGGTAATCTGCTTTTACCTCCTTAAACATTCTTCATTTAAAACATGCATAAAGAAAATGAAGGAATGACAAAAGGAATAAGCAGAGAAAATAGATATTTCTGACAATGCGGAATATATCTATCATGCCGAAACGCTAATTTGATGTTCAGAATTTAACCAAATTTAAGTATATTTATAAAAAAAAGTTTATTATTTTATAATAATACATCAAATACATAATAATCATAAGATTATTACATAAAAGACATAAAGTATTATAATATTTTTCAGAAGATTAATAAACAAAATTTTTACATGGCTTTATAAAAATATACCGCATTGTTTCAGATGAAGAAAATTAGAACGTATAAAAATGCAAGGTGTTTCATGAGTAATGTATTTTTTATTCCTAAATACATGCAGCAATTAAGTTTATCTTTTAAAATTCATAATCCAAATTTTTTTTTACATGTATGTAGGTACATACATATTATTATGATTACTATTTCTAATGTAACATCTTGCATGATAAGTTATAAGAAAAATGCAATGAAATTTAGAGAAAAGCTATAGTAAAAGCAATAAGCTAGGATGTGACAAGTTATACCTCGTAATTACACGAAATTTTGGGGGATATGAAAAAAATTTTTTAACTGGAAATTCAAATTTTGTAAAAAAAAAAATTTCGTAAAAATATGTAATTACTTTAATAGTGATAACTTGTCATGTAGCGAATGTTATTTTTCTTTTTTAATTGCTTTTGTCTAAAATATAATACTTATTCTAATAGAAAATTTATAAATTAATACTTACATGTAAATTTTGTTCCTCAATTTTTTTAATTTAAATTTTAATACTTAATAATATGTTCATAACAAAATAAACACTTGACACTTTTAAAAATGCGCGCCTTTATTAAATTGATTATAATTCTTAATATCAAAATAAGAATACATAAAAAATACATCAAAAAAAAAATAGAGAAAAATATCACATAAAAAAAGTTACATTTACAAAAAAATATGTACACACATACATTTTTCTTAACATTCATAAAAATATGCATAAAAATGTAAATATGTGAATATGTACATACATATACATATACTCTTCATATAATATCATAATATTCAAATTATGAAGAATTTTTTTTTTTTCTAGAGCTTAAAGAAAATTCTTCTCAATTTTTAAGTAAAAATATTTGAGTTTTAAAATGAATTTTGAGTGTTGAGTAAAAATGGGACGGGATATTGAGTAAAATGGGACGGGATTTTTAAAAAGAAATGGCTAACGAATTTTGTTCTACGTGAATACTCTATATATATGTTACTTTATGGTGTAAGATTCTGATTTAGAAGGGATTTTAATGATGGTTACAAAATCAGGATATACCCTTTACAGAATATCTATACTACTATGTGCCAGATTCTGAATTTATATTGATTTAGAGTTGGAAGTGTCCTTTTTGTTAAAAGTCTTTTTAAGATGTAACATTTTGTGAAGTGTTTTTTTTATGGAATGGCATTAGACAAAAAATCTTTTTCCAAAATTAAATTAGGCCAACTGTCACAGAACCAATTTTACGTAAGAAAGAACTGTTCAATATCATTGTACTTTATATCAATATTTCTTTCGTTTTTTGAAAAATCCTTTTCAAATGTCGTTTTATTTTTTTAAGAAAAATGAAGAACAAAAGCAAAACAAAAATAAGTACTAAATATAAAAAAATTGGTTGTTTGTTTTAAAATTTAAGCCTCACCCTTAATGGCGACGTACGCTTATATTTTCTGTCAAAATAATTTTAAATACAGGTAACCCTCGATTAACGCGGTAGATTGGTTCCTAAAAAACAGCGCGTAAAACGAAACCGTGTTAATCGAGACAAGAAATCCATACAAAATTGGGTTATTGGTTTTAAAACAATTTTTGTTTTTAAATAAGCATTTATTATACCTATAAAACAAAATAATATGAAAAAAAAAAAATCATATTATAAAATAAACAGAAATATTCATTGCAAATTATATCCAAAAATAAAAAGAAAGATACAAGAATAGAAACAAAAAAAATATTGCAAAATAAAAAAAATTAATCAGAACTTTCATCTGTCTTTTAAAAAATGTTTTTAACACTCTTATTCTTATGTAAAAAATTATCTTTACTGTCTTTACTAAGTTTATGTAATAAATTTTTATTCAATGCTTTTTAAAACCCTTTAATTAATTTTCAACACTTTATTCAACAAAAACTAGCACAAAAATGATATACATTTCGATTTTCTTATGTACACTTCGTAACGGGGTATTCCCCTTTATATTTTTTTTGAAACCAAAAAAAAATATGTACATATACGTAAAAAAAAATTACGCATAAAAAAAAATTTCCGCGTAAAACCGAATTTTTTACCCGCGTAATTTAAAATAAGTTGCAAATATATTTCCGCGTAAAACCGAAACCGCGCAATTCAAGTGCCGCGTTAATCGAGGGTTACCTGTACACATAATTATATGAGAGCTACCGAAATACGCGACGTATGTCGGATTTTTAAAATTTAAAAATTGACAAAGTGTATAAAAATGTTGTTATAATTTTCTATTATGTTGCTAAGGTGATGTCGTACGTGGTACGTTTTTAATTAGGTTAGTGCCTTAACAAAACGATTTTAGTACAAAATAGATCTTGTACAAGATTTTCAGTTCATAAATTTCGCACCTATTCAAATGAAAATCCATCTGTTATAAAAAATTTAAATTAAATCTATCTGTTAAAATTATTATTATTATCTATCTACTGCTATGAACTACCAGGATTATATATAGGTATATTTCTCCATCTAGTCCTTCCAATGGCCTGGTGTACTTGGGAGTAGCTGAGAGTAAAGTACAGTTTACTTTATATAATGGAACGTCATATAATGGAAGTTTACTTCATATAATATTTAATATTTATTACTGCTAATCATATTATGATTAAGGGGTATCGTATCATAATTTTCTTTTATCAAATTTACACATGAAAAACTGGATAAATGAAGAAAATTTTCAATTTTGCATGTATTTCTCGGTGAAAATGCAAATTAGTTTTTTAGCAAATTTACATCAAATAATTTTACACCAGTGCGAAATCTGGCCGTCGGCCACTGTATAAAACTTTCTGAAATTTATCTTACCGCGGAACGCTAAGTTAAAACCTCAGTACAAAGGTAATGATAAGTAATAACTAATAGGTATATATTCACAATAAGTACCATGGAATTATAATACCTAGACTGGCAATAATGAAAAAAATTTAGAAAACTATTGTCAGCTGTTTATTTCTGTTTTTTTTTTTATTTAAATTTAGTTTCTCCTAATTAATATAAGTGAAATAATTATGAAACACAAGGCTGTATTGTTGATTATTACAAATCTAAGATTATTTAACAATTTTTATTAATCATTTTCTTTTCACCTTTTTTTAAAGAGAAAAAACTATACACCATTCAAAGAATTTTAAAAAATTGGTGCCTTTGGGATACCTTAATTAAAAACCATGAAGAGTCATAATATTAATATTTTAAATTATTTTATTGGTTATTCATTAAAAGTTTAAAATTGTTAAGCATTATTTTACATTCAAATGTACATTTATTTTTTGCTTCATTTTTTTACTGTATTTATATGAAAATTTTTCATTTGTTAATGTAAAGTAGAGAATCAATAAATTGTTGTTTTATTATTTTGAAACCTTGACATTCTTTTTGCATAAGACAAAAGTATCATTTTAAAAATTTAGAAAACTATTGTCAGCTGTTTATTTCTGTTTTTTTTTTTATTTAAATTTAGTTTCTCCTAATTAATATAAGTGAAATAATTATGAAACACAAGGCTGTATTGTTGATTATTACAAATCTAAGATTATTTAACAATTTTTATTAATCATTTTCTTTTCACCTTTTTTTAAAGAGAAAAAACTATACATACACCATTCAAAGAATTTTAAAAAATTGGTGCCTTTGGGATACCTTAATTAAAAACCATGAAGACTCATAATATTAATATTTTAAATTATTTTATTGGTTATTCATTAAAAGTTTAAAATTGTTAAGCATTATTTTACATTCAAATGTACATTTATTTTTTGCTTCATTTTTCTACTGTATTTATATGAAAATTTTCCATTTGTTAATGTAAAGTAGAGAATCAATAAATTGTTGTTTTATTATTTTGAAACCTTGACATTCTTTTTGCATAAGACAAAAGTATCATTTTATTTAAATTTACAAATATTTCGTACGCTTTTGGTCTTACACAACAAAAACATTTCTTATAAGATTTGTTTATTAGATTTCAGGACAGCACATATTTAGACGTCAAACAATTTTGGACTACCAAGCGAGAACATCAAAACTAATAAATTCTTTTTCACTTTTCTGTTCTACATTTACAGTTTTCAAAAGTGAACAAATAAGTGTTTATTTATTTTATAAAATTTTAAAATTTTTATTTATTTTTTTTGATTAAATCTTTTTTTTGCTTTTTGTAAAAATGTTTAATGTTTTAAAATTTTTACTTGTAAAACAAATAAAAATGTATAAGCAATTGTCAAAATAATAAACAAACAAAAAAAAAGGTTGATTTGAACAAAAAAATTAGAACAGAAAAGTACAGCTTAGAACAGTTTTGAAAAACTAATAAACACAGAAGTAAAACACTTTCGGATAGAAAAAAACCCGTTCTAAAGGCTACTTTTCATTAGAAAATTTTCCTGGGCAAAAGTTAGGGAATAGGCAGAAGACACAAAAATACTATTTTTGTGACAAAGAAAAAACGATAAAATACTGGGAGAGTCGCCCATAATACGTGAAGATTCATCCATAAAGGCTAATTTTCATTACAACAATTTACTGGACAAAAGTTAGAGCATAGGCAGAAGATACAAAAATACTATTTGTGTGACAAAGAAGAAACGATAAATTACTGGGAGAGTCATCCATAATCCTTGGAGAGTCATCTATAATCCTTAGACAAGTATTGAGAGAGTTACCATAATCCTTGGCAAAAAGATGTTCTCTAAAGTCTTTTTCCTATAAAGTTGCTACTACATACAAAAAAAAAGTGTATTCTACACAAAAATTTTTTGCATACTAATACATATTTTTATAGATACATGACATTTGAATTTTGTTAACAAACAAAAAAATGTAAACAAACAAAAAAAAAATTTTATATTATGGTTTGATGAACGAATTTTTATTTAAAATTATTTGCAATTGATTAAAATTTTATCATTTTTATTTTAAATTAATAAAATTTTAACTTTGAATTGAAAAATTCGCGAAATATAAATTTAAAAATTAAAAAATAAGGTTATGTAATTTTTTTTTGCCAAAACATACATATGAAAAAATTTTAATATAAATTTAATCATTTTGAGTATACAGTATACTATATACATCTCTTTCTAAAGTTAAGAATACTGGGCAAAATTTTCTCATGAAAACCTGCCTTAATACGTAACGTAGACAAATATTGAGAAAGTGACCATAATCCTTGATAAAAATATGTTCTCTAAACACTTTTTCCTATAATGTTGTTACTACATACAAAAAAAAAGTGTATTCTACACAAAAATATTTTCCATTCTAATAAATATTTTTATGGATACATGTCATTTGAATTTGAAAACAAACAAAAAAAAAATTATATTATGGTTTGATGAACGAATTTTTATTTTAAAATTATTTGCAATTGATTAAAATTTTATCATTTATTTTAAATTAATAAAATTTTAACTTTGAATTGAAAAATTCTCGAAATATAAATTAAAAAATAATACATAAAATTATCTATTTTTTTTTTTGCCAAAACATATAAAAAAATTTTAATATAAATATAATCATTTTACTCTTTCTCTCCTATTTAGAGTATACTATATACCACTCTTTCTAAAGTTAAGAAAATTGGGCAAAATTTTCTAATGAAAACTGACTTAACTAATTAACGAAAGACGTATACTTTTCTGTTCTAGACATAGATAATATAAATACTTCATATTAATAGATTAAAAAATTGAATGTAGGCGCCGCTATTGTTGGATGATTGTCAACTTTATATTTTAAGGTGGCCGTTTCACTTAAGGGCAATAGATGTCGCTAAACTCACATAACCTATTTGTTGCTCCACACCCTTTTATCCTGCCACATTTCTGAACAATTTTAGTTTTTAAATAAAAGTAGCTATTCATATTTTAAACTCTTTATTTTAAAATTAACAAAAATTATATAAATTTACAAATAAAATTTTAATACAATTATAATATTTTTTCAGTAACATATTTTATTCATTATTTAAAAGTATAATGAATGGTGTTATTACGCCAGCGCGACCCCTAAAAAGCAAATGATAAAAGAATTAATAGAAATAATTACATATATTATATATATATTTTAGTTCTTACATAAATATGTACTAAAATAAGGCATAGTGGCATAATAAATATTTCGGAAAACGTACCCAAACGTAAAATATTTGTTTGAAATTCTGGAAGAGATATCATAAACCTTGGACCCCACCATGACTTTTGTCTTATCTAAATAAAGAAAAAACAATAAAATGTTTAAATTGTACTTTAAATTTGACGATATGAACTTTGGAACTTATTTATAGATATACTTATATTTGGATTTCATCATATATTGTCATATGTTGAAGCGCGAATAAAAGGGGGTGGTAACATGGTAATTAAGTAAGATATAAATTTTGAGTCTTTTTTAGCGAACAATTATTTTTTTATTTTTTTTATGAAACTAAACGTACTTTAATTTTGATTACTTTAAATATCAGTGAATGAATTTGTTCTATATGTTACATAATTAGTCATAACATAACCTAGTAAAACCGTTCATTTCAGGTTTAACTAAATCCTGTTTCGTACTCTTGTAAATAAATAAATTTATTTGCATTTACTTGTAACTCAAATTAAAACTTGTACATTTCTTAATATGAAAATAGTAAAATAACTATTCATTTATTCTTTAATTTATTAAATTTTAGCCATATTAGTTATTTTCAAAAATTGAATTTAGGTGTTGTTAGTTTACTATATCCGAAGAAATTTTAACTTAAAAAACATTACATTACTAAATGAATTAAATAGAAATTGAAAACCTTATATTCATCACTTTTCACAATATTTCTCCTTTGGTATTTCCAACAAAAAAAAGTAATACATAGATTTATTTTGTTTTATTTTTATTTGTTTAAAATACAAAACATAAATTTCTTTTCGGGTTATAATTTTTAATTCTAAAATAACAGCTAAACATAAATTTCTCTGTTCAAGATAATATATTCACTATTTTTTTATGAATCTATCTATCTATAAAACAATTGCCAAAACTAAATGTTCAAGATTTAAATTTTTTATAACATCCTTTTATTTTACATTAAAAATTAACCATCATATAGGAATATTGTACCTTCTGCCATTAATTGATTGTATCGTTCATTATACATTGTAAATGAGTGATAATATAGGAACAAGGGGGTGGTAACGTGGTAATTATGTTACATTACAGCTGGGTGATACAGTGGTTGAGTGCCGACCTTCCATGCGGAAAGGCCCGGGTTCGAATTCTAGTGAAAGTGAAAAAAAAATTTCTGGTTTTCGACTTGACTCATCTACCATTCGCCATTGGGTTCAAATTAATGGCATAATCAATAATAATATATATCTTTAATAAAGATATTACACTAATATAAAAATATAAACAAATAATTTAATTGAATAATATAACTCGCAGATATAGAATACCTTGTAACGCAAATAAAAAATATTACAATATAAACAAAAAAGAGAATTGTAAATATTGAAAATCTAAGACGTTTCTACAAGTTATAAGGCCTAGTACTATCCTATGTTTAAATTGTAATGTGGAATTCAATATGACAAATTCTAATAACACGAATATAATACGACCCCCTGTTCCAACATGTACAAATGGTATAGACAGTCTAATTAACATAACAGTCGAACAGTTAGCGCTTAAAAAAAAAAAAAAAAAAAAAAAATTGAGTAAGATATAATTTTTGAGTTTTATTTCTAGTATATTACATGGCTCCTTTATGATGTTCGACCATTAAGATAGAGTATAAAAATAAAAATGACTTGAAATTGATAAAAAATATTGTATTCATAAATTTTCTTAAAAAAAGGTTATTTTCTTTTTTACCAATGAAGTTGTAAATACATATATCAAATTTTTTATTTGTTAACTAAAATTAGTTTAGTTTTAATTATTTATATGTTATGATGCGTTAAACATTAACATATTTTGTTTTTGAATTTTTTTTTCTAGGGTTTTTTGAAAAAGGTTTACTTAATTAAGAGTAAACCATGAATCTTTTATTTAATATAGGCACTTTTATTTAATATAAAATAATAACTAGTAAAAATAGCTTTTGTGGAATATATAAAGTAGGATAGGCATCATATTTTAAGCACCTTTATCTATAAAAGGCATTCGCTATAACAAAGCAGCACAAACTACATGTTGTTTGTATACCTTATAATTTGCTGAAAACCCTTACTTTCTGTTGGATATAATAGATTTCCATTTCTTCAAATTTTTTGGGTATCATTTTGAAAATAAAAAACTATATTTTTTTTTTCTGTTTTGTTGGTACACATGGAAACACAACACCAATTTCTATTAACCATATTTACTGTAAATAGTATTTTTCTTATTAAATTTTTTTTAATAATAGTTTTGATATTATTTTTATAAAGATAACTTTTATATTCTATGTATTATATTAAACTTTTTATAATAGCTTTTAAATTTTTATAATGTTTATTATGTATTTTAAAAGAATTTATCATAAAAAAAAATTTTACAAAACTTTAATTATAAAAACTTGTCGTTTATATAATGTATTTATAAAACTGATAAATAAAAGTGGCAAATGACAATTTTAAAAATTTTGTAATGGCGGCTAAAAAAAGGCTGTGGTTGGTACACGTCAAATGGAAATCTGAATTGAAAACAGCTGGAAATATTTCTTTTTGTCTAAGTGAACCAACAGTGCTTATATGAAACTGTAAAAAAATATATATTTGGTGACTTGGAGTTTGACTTCATTTTTTGTCATGTCAGTTAAGAACGAAATACGAATGTAATAAAACTATAATTAAATTTGGTTAGAAGTTCTAAAACTTATAAATAGTTTGTTATTTAAAATTTTGCAATTTTAATTGTTCTAAAATACAGAAAAAAATTTGTAAGTTGAAATTACTATCAAAAATTTTAAAATTTATAATCAAGGCATTTGATTTGTTTTTACTTTTGGATTAATAATATAAACAAAATTACTCATTTTATTGGCTGAAATATTTTTAATTAAGGAAAAATTAAACATCTTGCAAAAATTTATATGTATGCATTAGAAGATGGTAATTACATCCCACATGATTTATTTTTTTCAAATATATGTTATAATTCAATGTTCATACAAATTCATAATATAGATTCAATCAGGGAAATAAAAAAATCATCATATACATGTTCATACACACCTACATTCCTAATAAAATAAATCTAAAAAATGACGAATCTTCGTAATATGAGTCATTTTTTCAAAATTTATTTTATTTCATTTATATAAGTATATATATAGAATATGTGCATAGTTTAATAGATATGTGAATAATATTTTTAAACATTTTTGAACATAATTTCATTTTACAAAAGTGTGGTCGGACTATTAAATAATTTAAATTTTTAATATTTTTGGTTATGTTATGCAGCATAAATATTATTATTTCATAAACAATAACTGTATATAGTGTATAAACAACTAATTGTTGAATAATTATTTTATATCTGTACTTCAATTTAAAAATATTAATTATCTTTACTTTATGAGCAGAATATATATAGAAGGTCTACCTAAATAGTGTTGGCAGAAGAACTGAGGCCAGTAAAAGGTTTTAACATAATTATAATTTGATATATATACATAACTTGTTTTTGAAAACAAGTAGCTCGATTACAAATCTTAAAAAATAATAAAAACAAATTTAAATAGGCATTGGGGTACAATCTTTTTCACATCATTTTATATTCATAATAAAAACGTATTTATATGATTTATAATATATATCGAGCAGCAGAAGTGAGCAGCATTTAATTTGACAGATTTTTCTGAATGTTTTTTTTAACAGGGCCATTAATTTCTCTTATATGCATGTACATTATGTTGTTAAAATTTTAGTCCCACGGAATTACAAAGGATTTATTAATAATTATCTATTCGAAAGAGCTTAAGAATAAGAATTTTGTTCTTCTTCTTCTTTTGTTGCCTATCCATAATTGGATGTCAGCGGTCATATGATATTAGCAACGATACCCTGAAAGATGTTTCGATCTGTTGCTGAATGGATTAAATCACCAATGTTTCTGATGCCTGTCCAGTTTCTAATGTTACGCAACCATGATAATTGCTTCCTTCCTATACCTCTTTTTCCTTCAATTTTCCCTTGAACTATTAACTGAAGTAGCTCGTATTTGTTTCCACGCATAATATGCCCAAAGTAAGAGATTTTTTGTTTCTTCAACCTTATAAGTAGTTCTCTTTCCGCGTTTGCTCTACGTAGAACTTCTTCGTTTGTAATGTGATCCATCCACGATATTTTTAGCATTTTGCGGTAGATCCACATTTCGAACGCTTCAAGTTTGTTGATTTCTCTCACTTTCAAGGTCCACGTTTCTACACCGTATAGGAGTATAGACCAAACATAGCATTTAACGAATCGTAAGCGAAGGCCCAAGTTCATTTCGCGACAACAGAAAACTTTTTTGTGTTTAAGAAATGCATTTCTTGCTATTTCGATTCGGCATCTAATTTCTTTTTCGCAGCTCCAATCCTCGTGTAACCAGCATCCGAGATATTTGTATGTGGAGACTTTTTCAATTGAGCGGTTATTTATTTTAATTGTTGCTGCAGTGTAAGGTGTTCTTTTTCTGCTTACGATCATTAATTTAGTTTTTGATATATTTATTTTTAAGTTGAACAATTCGCTATGCTGGTTGACTTTATCGACTATATGTTGTAAATCCAGAATTTTGTTGGTGAAAATTAATTTTATTTAAAAAAGTTTTTTGGAAGCCAAAGTTAAGTAGTGGTATAACTCTTCTTTATAACTTTTTATATAGACATTTGAAAAAATTTCAAGGAAAACTTAAATTCAGAATTTTTTATGTTGCGTATATAGATACAATAAAAAATTATTTTGATGTATTCTTAAAAACGTATTAAAAAAATAGTTACCCAAATTTAAAAAAATGTTTTCCATTTCTTTATTCTTTAAATATAACGTTAAAATTCATTTAAAACATATTAACGTTTATTACATTATTCTTTACATATACTTTAACGTTCATTTAAAACTTTAAATATGAGATTGTATTTACACAAATTTATAATTAAACAACATTCAGAAATTTTTTTAATACAAGTTTCAACTCAAGTTTTTAACCTAATTTTTAATACAATATATTTGCCAATGTTTTCTGGTTTTCTTAAACATATTCACCCCTATTCTAAATTCCCTCGAGAGAATCTACGAAAAAGTGATTCTCAATTCCGACTTACGAGGGAATTTAGAAAAAAAGTTAACATTTAAAAAGTTAATATTTAAATCTTTTTACAAAAATTAATACTACAAAACTGAAAACAATAATCATAATTGTTACTTAAAAAAATGAATTCAAACGTCAACGTTCAAAAGCAAATTTAATTTTTACGAGGGAATTTAGAATCACTAAAACTTTTTTTTCGCAGCGTAGTAAGTTTTTCGTAGAAAGTCTACCAGGGAATTTAGAATAGGTGTGTTTGCCTCTTCCGTTTTGAAACCTCTTCGCAATCTTTTTTCATTGTTATTTTCGACTAGTAGATATTCCAAAAAAGGCGACAAAAGCGAACCTCCTATTACCGGTCAATAGTCATTATTTCGGTCATTTCCAAAGTTAAGGAAATTCTTGTTAATAAACGGTTGATGAGTTACCGTGACTGCAGAGGTATTTTGCATGATAAGCAATATGGCTTTAGAAACCAAAGTTCTACAGGTGATCATACCTCAACGAAAAGCTCACCACCAGTATTCACTGTTCCGGTGAATAGGAGGTATTTGCTCTGTATATCTCAATGGCCTTCGATCGAGAATGGCATTCTGCTCTTATGGACAAATGCCGAGTTATTGGTTATGGTATTCCTTTCTGTAAATGGATTGAGGATTTTCTTACGAATAGTCGAATTCGTGTCCTAGTCTAGAAGCTACCAATTAAGTATTGTTAATGATTATAATGTAGCGGTTGGTCGGTCTACAGTTTCCGAAATTTTGACGGAACTTTTAAATATATTTGAAAAATATATTTCCCCAAAACTGGTAAAATTTCTGAAAACTGTTCGGAAGAAGTTAAATATTTACCACTTTTCCTCCGAATCGTTTTTTTTTTAATTCCTTTGCCAATTAGTGCTTTAGCTTCCATTAAACTAATAAAATTTTCTAATGGTTTCTTGTTGCTGAAACATTTGTTTTTGAAAATAATAAATAAAAATTTTCATATTTATATAAATTATTTAAAACTTTTATTTACCTTTCTAAATTATGACTCATTTTATTAAAAATTTATAATTTAAAACATAAGCGAACATATGATCAGACAATAAACTTCAAAAATATGTAAAACAAACCGCGTTATCGATAAAATTTGTCACGTTGTACAATATCTTCAGGCCATGACATAAAATTATTTGAATGTATTAGTGAATACATTCAATCAAAATGGAAAATTTTTTTTTTGTCGTTTTGTAATTTTTTGGAAAAAATTAAAAACTTTTATGATTTTAACCATATTTTTGTTAAGACTTTTTTTTATTAAATATTCCCCTAAACACTCTGAATTTCACATAAAAATAAAATTTGAAGTTTTTTTTAAAACATATCAAAAATTCAGCTATGAACTCAAAATTTTTAATGTTTTCCTAAAAAAATATTTTTCAGTTTTTTCCGTGCATAACGTAGCCAATTTGATACTGTCAAAAAATAATGAGAGTACACAAGAATAAAAATTTTAAATAATTTTAGTAAACTTAACCTAACTTCAAAAGCTTTATAATAATCTGTGATGCAATTTTGGTAAGTAAATTTTTTTTAATATCGAGTTTTTATATTTTTTATTTTAAAAAAATTTATATAAATTATATATATAAAAATAAACTTTGAAGTTTTCTCTTCATGCTCATAAAAAAATTAAATTTCAAATCGTATTTTTCAGCATAAAATGAAAGAATTCAATATACAGTTCTTAGCATCATTCAACCATATTTCTGGATAGGCAATATTTATTTGTTTGTATACAGTTTTAAACATTAAAAAAAAAAGTGCGTGCAAAAAATAGCCGTTCTTAAATAGATAGTTTTTTAAAGTCAAATATATTCTCTTTTTAAAATTTAAAATTAAATTTTTAAAGTGTATTAAGATTAACATTTTGCAACTTTTTAATAAATTATGGTTTTAAAATGTTTTGTTTCTGGATGTAAATCCAATTATGATTCTTGTTCGATTAAAGTTTCATGTTTTAAATTTCCAAAACAAGAATCATTAAAAAATTACGGATTAGCGCTTTAGGAAGACCTGATTGGCAACCTACTAAGTATTGTTGCGTATGTGCTTGTCATTTTACGGATTCGTGTTTTATGAAAAATTCACAACGGCCACATTTGCGGGCAAAAGCTGTTCCAAGTATTTCCTCCAATGATCCGCGATTACCTAATAAAAAATCAGAAACTTATGAAAAAATTAATTTTAAATTTTTGCAATTTGGTTTCACATCTTGATAAAAAAATTAATTTAAATGGCTGGTTAATAAATAAGAATGCAAATAATGTCATTTTATATTTTTTGAAAAATTATGACTATTTCGGATGTGAAATTAAGTATAGAATTATAATTGATAATAGTTTGGAAGTTGCATGCTTCTCAGGCTTGCAAAAAAACCATCCAAAACTTTTAAAAATATTTTATCGGAGTAAATGAAATTAGTCTTTTGGTCTCAGCTAAAAACTTAAATATCGTATTTTATATTATTTACATATAAAAATATTTTTTATGTACAATTTATTTCACAATATCATTTTTACATAAACTTTTTTGGTTTTTTAAATTTAATTTGCTGTGTTATTCTCCAATTCAATATTTTTATTTAAACTAGTTTTGTCGATTTATTTATTGCCAACACTGTAGCATATTAATAAAATTATCACTCTCATTGAAAGCTTAGTAAGAAGCTTTTAAAAAAAGTAAAATTTATGGAGGTTTTTTTTTCAAAAATGAATTTCTGAATTAGAATATTAAAATTTTAAAAACATTTTAAAAGACTGAATTTTTCGGTCATCTTTGAACGAAATTAAAAAAATTACAAATTTGTTTGTTATTATTATTTTAAAAGCAGCCTCCTAATGAAAGCTCCCTATTCCCGTAAGACTACGTGTTAAATCAGCCTTTGAAATAGCTTTTGGTTCTCTTAATGTCATGTCCTGAAGATATTGTACGTCGTGATATTAGTGATACAGATATGTTATGTTAAAGTGAATGAAAAATGTCCTATTACAAAAAATTAAAAAAAAAAAAACTGAATTTGGTAAGCCGTGGATAGATTCGGATTGCATAAAAATTATTAAAATAAAAACTGGCACTGGATTACAACAATTGTTTCATTAAAGATAAATATAAATATTGGCTAAACAAGCTGACTAATATAAAAAGAAAAAAGATATTCGAGTATGATACAAAGAATTTTGAGGCAAATAAAAATAATAACAAAAAACTTGGAATGTAATAAAAAATATTATCACAGATGGTACCTCATACAATAAAAACAATGACTTCTTTAAAATATGCCAGATAGTCACAAAATTGATAAAATCAATAAGTTTAATGAGTACTACTGTAACTTTGGTAAGGAGATGGCTAAAAATTTTAATACTATATATAAGATAAACTTTAGCTCGGGTAATTTTATAAAATAAAATTTAAATTTGAAAAAAAAGTTTTTTTTTAGGTTTAAAAAATATGTCTTCTACTTTTAAAATCAACTTTTCTTTACAAAATGTCATGCATTTATTTAGTTAATTAGTTAAAAATGCATTTCCTCATTCTGAAGTTTTGAAAATAAAAATTAAAGAATTCCAAAAGAAATGTTTATTTAACAAAAATCAATATTAACAAAATTTAACCCAAATGGTCATATTATAATTTATGACCAGATTGTCATTAAAGTAGAACAATACAAAAAATATAAAATGATGACTTATAATATTAAATTAGTAGCTATTTCTAGTTAACAAAAAAACAAAATATAAAATGGTGACTTACAATATTTAGTTGGTAGTATTTTGTATTTTTTTAGTTTATTTTCAGCATTTCATTCATTAACAATTATAAATATAAACAATCAAAACATTGAACTTGAACAATAAAATTATATATTACAGTTTAAATGATTTTAAAATTTATTATGCCTTATGAATTATTAGATTTATTTTTATTTATTTAATATGAGTTATTTATTACTCAAAGCGCAACATTATGTAGAAAAATTGTATTTTGAGAAACATTGTATTACTTTGAACTGTTCGAATAAATTAGAAGTGTCGTTAACTCCTACCCTCTTAAATTCGAATGTCCTCACTGAGTTTTCACCTTTTAGCAAATTTGGTATACAAGTTTCATTCTCTAAATTTACAATATTTTCTTTATTACAATATTTTTGCTTGATTAACTAAAACTTTGTTCAAATTTATTTGTGTTACAATATTATTTCTTTTTCCAGGTTTTATTAATATTTGCTCAAAAATTTCATTTTTTGTCATGGTATTTCAACAATGTAAAATAAACAAGTACCATTAGTAATAATTTTTATATTTGATAAATTTAACGTTTCCTCTGGCGTAGAATATGGTATGTTTTCTTTATCTAATAGGTTAGTTATAGATTCAATTTTGAATTTGGAAAGTAAAATAGAATTAATTACTCCTACCTTTGCCCAGTGGACAGAATATTTAATATTTATTACTTCTTCTTTAATTAGTTTTAACTTATATAGAATTTGAAGTACTGATTGATTATCAATAATACTTTAATTTTTAAAATTTTCTAAAATTTGGTTAGCAATGTTAGTTATTTCATTTATCCTATTAGTATGAATTTTGTTAATAATTACTTGTTCATTATTATTTTCTAATAATCCATTAATTTTCTTTTTTATCATAAAAAATTCAGAATGATCTGGTGTTCAAGCAATCCACTTCCATGCTGTTCCAAGGAAATTAATTGATATTTTCTTTCGTTTTATTTGAAATTGCTCTATCAATTCCTGATTTGGGTGACTTTCGTGATTTAAGGAATTGTATAGGGGATCACCCCTATTCTAAATTCCCTCGTACAGCTACGTCGGAGATAATCTACGAAAAAGTAATTCTCAATTCCGACTTACCGCTACGTAAAGTGCAAAAATCTACGAAAGAAATATTCATTCGTAGCATATTCGTATTTCATATATTAAAATTTTTAAGGGTAAAATATCGAAAGAACTAGACATAATCAAAATATTAAAGAAATTTTATGAAATATCTTACTATTTTTTATTTATAATTAATCTTGAAATACTTTTTTCTCAAAATAATATTCAAAAATCATAGATACCTACTACAAATTTGAAAACAATAAACATCATTCTTACTTAAAAAAATGCGAAAACTTTTTTTTTGTAGCGAAGCCAATTTTTCGTAGAAAGTCTACGAGGGAATTTAGAATAGGTGTGGATGTTCTTTATCAATGCGTTGTGATATGATGTTTTTAATGTCGTCTAGTATTTTTTGTATTAATCCTATTTCGATCATGTGAATTATTTTAAATTTGCCTTCTTCTATTTTTGCTCGACCAGTATTGATAGTAAATACTTGAATTCGTATAATCCAGAATTTGAACTTTTCCCATACAGGAACAAATCAGAAACCTAAAAATTTAATTACGAATATTAGATTTACAATTTTATTAGATTTTGTTAAAATAGTTGTATTTTTGTTTTTTTTAACAATTTCCCTAGCATATCCATATGTGAGTTTTGATCCTAATCTTTTGTTGTGTTTTACGTACACTACTTGCCCTACTTCATAATGTTTTACTGATTTTCTTTTTCTATTATGAAGTTCTAAATCTTTAAGTTGTCCTTTAATTTTTGTATTAAATTATGTTTGGTTTTTTCAAATTCCTCAGGAGTACTGGAGTAATATTTGGGGTTCTATCTAAAAATACTTCAATAGGTTTCCTCCCTGTCGTAGAATGAATTGTGAAATTATAATCATTAACTACTCTTTCTTTTTCAGCCAATGTTGAATGAAATCTTTCAACTTGTCCATTTACCTTACTCTTATATGGAGGTGTTGTAAAAATTTTATATTCCTAATTCATCCTCCATCATAGATTTAATCGAAGCAGAATTTAGAGATTTCTCGTTATCAATTATGACCCATTCTGGTTTTCCATAATAAAAAAGTATATCTCTTAAAGCTAATCTGACATCTTCAATTGATCTACCTTTGATAATCCTGGCTTGTGCGAATTTTGTTAATTTGTTCAATGCTGTTAACGCAAATTAGGATTCCGTTGAAAATATATCAATGTGAATTGTATGTCCATTGGAATTGGAGTACTTTCAATATATTGATTGTTTGGATGTCGTTCATATTTGTTCTCTTTACATATAGAACAATTTTTTACAAATTTGTTTAATTTTCTAGTCATTTTTGGGAAATAGTAAATTTCTAATATATGAAGTATATTATTTTCTTTAGCATTTCTATGTGCTCAACGATGAGTTTGTGCAATTATTTCAAATTGTTCGCTTTCATTTGTAATATCTTGTACTATTTTCTCTGTGAATCTAACGTTATAGTTTTGAAAATGTTGGTTATAAATTTCCGCAATTTTTTTTCGTATATTTTCCTGTGCTTTTATTCCATTTAAAATATGTGGATTTAAATTATTTTTTAATATATTAATTAGATCTGTGTCGCTAAAACTACTTTTGATGAATGCATGTCTATTGTAAGTTTTGAATAAAGTTGAAAATTTGTAATCATCTATTTCTCCAATTGTTAATATGATGTGATTCCTGAAAGCATTAATTGGTGTTTCCACAAAGTGTATCATGTTCCCTCGTAAAAAAAAAAAAAAAAAAAAAAAAATGTTATTACTGAACCTTGTACTGGATAAATCGTTTTGTTGAATCGTATCTGCGTTGTAAATTTCAGTCAGGTATTAATCTTGATAATACATCTGCTACTACATTAGTTGGACCAGGTTTATATCTCAATTCATAATTATATTCTTCTACAATTAATTTCCATCTTTTCATCTTGGAGTTGTTATTTTTCGTACTAAGCGCAAACGTCAGCGGTTGATGATCTGTAAATATTATTATTTTTCTTGAACCATATAGAAAATTACGCAATGATGTAAGAGCCCAAACTATTGCTAACATCTCTTTCTCATTTGTACGCTTCTTCAGTCTTCGTAAGAGTTGCGTGACAAAAACATTATTGGTCTTCTATTTTGTGATAAAAATTCACCAATTGAATAATTTGATGCATCCGTTGTTAATTCAAACTCTTGAAAAATCAGGATGTGACAATAATACTTCTTCAGATATCAAACAATTCTTCAATTCATTAAAATCTTTTAATGCTTCCTCATTCATATTAATTTTAACAGTTTTAGATTTATTTTTAGACACACGTCCATCCTCCACTCTTAAAAGAGATGTCAGGGGCTCCACTCTTAAAAGAGCTAATCTCCCATATTCAGATATAAATCTTCTATAATAACCTGACATTCTTAAAAACGATCTCAAATCTTTTAATGTTTTCGGAGGTTCTAAATCAGAAATTGCTTGCACTGTCTTTTTATTAGTCTTAATACCTTCTGATGCAACGATAAATCCAAGAAAATTAACTTAGTTTTTTAGAAATTCAGATTTATCTAACTGTATTTTCATACTGGCTTGCTCTAATGTTTTAAAGATGATTTCTAAATTCTCAAAATGTTCACTTTCAGTTTTTCCAAAGATAATGACGTCATCTATATAAGCATAGCATCGTTTTCCAATACTTTCTCTCAAAATATCATCCAGTGTTCTTTGAAATATTGCTGGAGCATTTTTAAGTCCAAACGGTAGTCTTGTAAATTCATATTTTTGCCGTTATTTACTGAAAAAGCTGTTTTCTATATATCAGATTCTTTTAGTAATATTTGATTGTATCCGCTCTTCAAGTCTATTGTTGAAAAAAAATTATTTTGTCCTAAATTAGCTAATACCTCATTTATTTCAGGAATAGGATATTTATCCGCTATTGTGATAGTGTTGAGCTTCCTGTAATCTATTACCATTCTGAATTTCTTTTTTCCAGAAGCATCTTTTTTAGGAACAACCCAAACCGGAGAGTTAAATGGAGATCTGGATGGCCTAATTATTCCGTCATGTAATAATACCTTAATTTGCTTATCGATTTCTTCTTTTAAGCATATTAGATATTGATATGATTTTGTAAACACTGGTTCATTTGTGGTAGTTCTTATTTCTCCTTTTACTACAGTTGTATAGGTTAGCTTTTCATTAACTTCAGAAAATAAATTCGACCAACAGATTAAGTTTATTTTCTTGTTCTTTGTTTAGATGGTCTGTTCTTATATGAATGTTATTGACACTCTGTGAAATATGTTGTTTTAATGCTGAAATATGTTGTTTGTTGTTATCATTTAAATTATTATAGCTTCCATTTGTGTGAATCATTGCATTAAGTTCTTTTAAACTATCGTTTCCAATAATTCCATCAAATGTCGAAATTTTTGTAAGTAAAAAAATTTTTAATTATTTTGATTCTGATCCAAAGAGTTTTATTAATGCGTCATGTGATATCTCTACATTTCCTCCTATTGTGTTTGCGTAAAATATTTCTTTATTTGGAATTGGGTTTCTTATTAAACTTGCTTTAATATAATTTTGTATAAATTTGAGCCTGTTCAAAAATTTTAATTTTTCACCATTCCTCGCCAAGTACTCATAATACGGGAGCGAGGAATAATTTAATCTGAAAAAAGATCCGGTATTATCCTGTTATGGCTTATTAGTAGTCGGTGTGCATTTATTGCAACATTGTTCTTTAATCTTGTCTTCGTTTTCCTTCGTTGGTTCCAAATATTGTATTTGTTGCATCGTTTTTGTCGATAAATTATTCTGTGAAGGTGTATTTTTAAATTGTACGTTTCTAAAAAATGGTTTATTGAAGTTATTATTGTGATTATTATAGTGATTGGAATTATTATTGTGATTAGGATTGTAATACCGATTATTATTATAATGCATGTTATAAATATTTCTATATTGAAATTGTTCAGATGTACCGTGTTCCATTTTAATTGGTCGAGATTGTTGCGGATTTTCATTAAATTGACTTTTATTAAACTTATAATTATTCCATTTCGGATTGTAATATCTATTATTATTGTTTTTATTAGGGTTCTTATACCCGTATACTAGTTTTCTATTTGCATCATATGAGGATGGTTTCTCAGTTTTTAAACATATTTGTAGAGCATGTCTTAAACCTATTGGTTCCCGACTGCCAAGTAAACTTGTCAGTCGCTTTATAAAAGTTTCAAAAGTCCTATTCCTATAATCTGCAGCGATGGGTTCCAAAGCTTGTTTGCAATAGTTCATACTTGATAGTTTATCCAATATTAATGATAAATGGTGTTGAACATCATGATAGAATTCTTGAATTGATTTCCTTCCTTGTGTTGTGCTTGTCAACTAATTTACCTATACACTTAAATCCCTATTATGTGAATAATACATATATAAACATTTTGTAATACTTTCCCAGTTTAAAGGTACTTTGTCAGATTTTAAAGAAATGTTTGCTTAAAGATTGGTCCAATCCTATATTAATTTCTTGATCCAATTCGTCGTCTTCAGATATTTCGCTAATTGTATTCCCTCTAAACAGATTTTTAGATTGCGTTTTCAATACCTCTGTTAGTGTCCTTTTTAATATTTCCGGACCAAAAAAACTATTTTGTCTCATATTTTCTTGAACAACTTCCCTTATAGTTTCTTTTAAAAACCTGGGGTTGAAAATAATAATTTGTCCGGATGCTGGCTTGGGGGTTGAAGTAGCACTTCGATCAGAATTAGGGGGCTGTGGACGGTCAGACATTTTTTTGGAAAAAAAACAAAAAGCAACAACAAAGGGAAAAAAAACAATATGAAAAATACTAAAATAAAAATCTTTTCCCAAAGACGATAGTTTACATTTAAAAGAAAATATACCAAATATGTTTTAAATAAAATAAAAAATTTAATAAAAAATTTACCTTCACAGTAAAAAAAAAAAATATTTTTCAATTAATTTTTTCTTATTTTAATAAAAATATAGTTCTAATTTTATTAATAATTTTATTTGTTTAAATGAAAATATATTCAATATAAGTCGTAAAAAAAAATTTCTAAATTTAAAAAAAATATAAACAATAAAAAAATAAAAAAATTTTTTCTTGAATTTAGTTTAACATTCTTCAATAATTTTAGTTTTGTTGAAGACTTTTATTTTAAATTTTTAAATATTACAAAAAAAAAAATATTTTAAATTAATCATGTATCCTTTCAAAATAAAAAATAAATTTTTTCAAATAAACTATGTTTTATTTTTCAGAATAAATAATTTGAAATATAAAATTTAGGATAATTTATAAAATGTTAGTTAATATATTTCAACTTCAATTTCAAAGTTAATATATAAAAAATAAATATTACAAAAACATTTAATTATTAATCTTAATATTTTTTATTTTTTTTACTTTTATTATTAAGTTTCTTTTCTGAAATTTATTATTTTTAATGCGCCAAATTAAATTTCCGTAGTGTTCAGTAAAGTCTTCGATATCAGAATTTTCTAATTCTACTTTTGACATTTCTTTACAGAAAGGAACAATTTTTATTTAATTGTTATTAATTTCTAAGTTATAATTATTAATTTATGTAACAAAAACATTAGTAGTAATTAAGTTAAAAAAAACATTGTAATTAGTGTTTTTAATTTCTAACTATATAAAATATGAAATGCTATTAGTAAATTTCTAACTAAAAATATATAACTACTTATTACTAGAGTTCGTTTTACTTTTTATTTTTTTATTTTAAAATTTCGTTTATTTTTTTTTTTTTTATAAAATATTCATATACTCAGGGGCCTCGTTTCCTATTTCTTTTCTTCCAATTACTTTTCAGAATCCACGCAGTGAAAGGAGTTGTGTTTTCATTCATTAACAATTATAAATATAAACAATCAAAACATTGAACTTGAACAATAAAATTATATCATATTACAGTTTAAATGATTTAAAAATTTATTATGCCTTATGAATTATTATCTCCTCCTTAGCCTAGGTGGTTAGAGCGCAACCTAGCAATCTAAACATTGTGGCAGTCCCGGGTTCGAATCCTGGTGGGAGATAACATATCCTATAAAATTAATAATTATAATAAATTAATATATAATAAATTATAAAATAATAATTCTATACCTAAAAATATAATAATAAATAATTAGTAACAAATAATATAAAAATATATCTATAATCGTGTTTCCAGCTATACTCTATAATCTAATAAATAATACTGAATAAACAATAACCTATATGTGCATATGATCAGAGATGATATATGTGACAGAAACGACAATGTAATTGCAACTGTCATATGCAATTACAATGGCAGTACGCACCTAAAAACATGGGAAAAAATTAAGAAGCGACATCTTGTAGATAGATTACAGTAGACCAATCATTTACTTAATTGAAAAAGGAAAAAACGATTCGAAACACAAGGCAGAGCCTCGAATACAATAATGAATTCACGGTAACAACATTTAATGCAGTCAAAAGGACAAGAATAGGACAGTGGAATGTAAGAACGCTACGTGAAGCATCCAAACTGGCGCAAGTAGAACAAGAAATGAGCAAATATAAATTAGATATCCTCGGAATTAGCGAAATGAGGTGGAACAAAAGTGGAGAAGAAAGAACATCAAATGGGAACAAACTAATATACAGTAGAAAGGATAGGGGTGGTGAAAGCGGAGTAGGTATCATAATATCAAGGAATTTTCGTAACTCACTAACTAGTTGGAAGCCAATATCACACCGAATACTCATGGCACAATTTGCGACAAGAAGTAAAAGTATAACGATAATACAATGCTACGTTCCTACAGAAGACGCAGAAAACGAGATTAAAGGCGACTTCTATGAACAACTAACAACGGCGTTAAACAGCATAAGGAAGGAGATATTACGATACTAATGGGTGACTTCAACGCTAAAATAGGATCAGACAATCAAGGTATAGAAGATACAATAGGGACACATGGCTGCGGAGTTAGAAATAATAACGGAGAAAAACTCATAGACATAGAAAAACATATATACATGGACTTCAACAAACGGTCAAACGAAAAACCAAATAGACCATATATGTATCAGCAGAAAATGGAGAAACACACTGCAAGATGTCAGAAACAAGAGAGGTGCAGATATAGAAGCGACCACGAATTAATAACCGGAGATGTAAGAATATGGCAGAAATACAAAAGAAGATCAAGAAGAAACATAAGAAGAAAGATAAATCTCCAAGAACTCCGTAACACTGAAATAAGAAATAGCATCGTAGAAACAATACGCCAAACCCTCCCAATAGATCAACCACACACATTGTACCACATTGTCGAGACCCTCAAAAACACGGCAGAAGAACACCTAGGGACAATTCAGCCGCAAAGAAAGATATGGATTTTCAATAACACCTGGAATCTAATAACACAAACTAACAACCTAAAACAGCAATTGAATACCAATAACGCTATAAGACAAACAATACAAACAAGTCAAAAGTGCTGCAAGAAGAGATAAAAGAACATAACATTAACGATCTCGCAAATAAGGCTGAAACGGCTGCAATACACAACAACACAAGAGAGCTACATAAAATCGTGAACCAGCTCACTGGCAGAAGAAACAACAAAAACTCACCCAATCAAGGACCAAAATGGTGAACTAATAGCATGTCCCAAAGAACAAACCCGAATATGGAGACAACACTTCGCAGAAACCAGTAATAACAGCGACCCCAAACTAAAAGAAACCAGACAAAATCGCACAAATAATAACAATAACAATTACAACATCAGAATAAATAAACCATCCAAAGCAGAGATCAAAGAGGCAATAAGAAAGCTAAAAATAAATAAAGCAACAGGCGAAGATGGTCTCCCAGCAGAAATTATAAAAATAAATTCAGAAACATCAGCCGAGCTTCTAGAACCTCACATCACAACAGCATGGGATGAGGGCAGATTACCGGTCACGTGGAATAATCATCAAACTTCCAAAGAAAGGTGATCTGACCAAGTGCGACAACTGGAGAGGCATAACAGTGCTAAACGCAATCTACAAAATTATGGCAACAATAATACAAACAAGGCTGCAAGAGAAACTGGAGAACCAAATAAGAGATGAGCAAGCAGGTTTTCGTCCCCATAGAAGTTGCATAGACCAGGTTAATACGCTCAGAATCATCGTTGAACAGTCAATAGAGTAGCGAGCCCCATTATACCTGGTTTTCATCGATTTCAAGAAAGCGTTTGATTGTATAAGCAGAAAAGCCATATGGAAAGCAGAAACCGAAATGTGCCGGAAAATATTATAGAAATAATACAGAACGTGTACGAAGAAACACAACTCTCAGTACTCCACAATGGTAATACCAGCGAACCATTCATCACCAACATAGGAGTAAAACAGGGTTGTCCGCTGTCACCAATCCTCTTCACAGTAGTGCTAGATGACATAATGAAAGAGATTAGTACCAAAAGAACTGGATTAACATGGAATCTCTTCAGGCAATTAGAAGATCTGGTCTATACCGATGACATCTGCCTGCTATCACACACAATAAATAATATGCAAGCTAAAATAGACCATCTAGCAACATCAGCTCGAAGTGTGGGCCTGGAAATAAATATCGAAAAGACGAAAGCGATGGCCATTAACATCAACAACCCACGCCGTTCGGTGATAAACAACACACCAATCGACTATGTAGATAATTTCCACTACTTAGGCTGCATCATAAATAACAGCGGTAACATAAACGCCGACATCGAAAGCAGAATCAAAAAGGCCAGGGCAATGTTCGGTCGCTTACAGCCCGTATGGAAAAGCGCACAAATGTCCAGGGGAACAATATTGAGGATATTTGGAACCTGCGTAAAGACCACCTTAACATATGGAAGTGAAACCTGGTTAGTTACGAACAACATCACACAGAAACTACAGGTTTTCATTAACAAATGTCTAAGAATAATATGCAGAATAAACAGGCCGAACACAATAAGTAACAAGGACCTATGGAAACTTGCCAAAGTAGAACCAAATGGGCAAGAGATCAAAAGGAAAAAGTGGAAATGGATAGGGCACACACTTAGAAAGCCGCAAGATAGCATAGCAAAGGAAGCACTAGAATGGAACCCACAAGGAACCCGAAGACGAGGCCGCCCTAATAACATCTGGAGGCGAACGATATCGGAAGAACTAACCTCAATTGGAAAAACATGAGAGGAAGCAAAAATAACTGCTCCGAATAGAGTTAGATTGAGATTCCTAGTAGATAGTATCCTATGCTCCCAAGAGGAACATAATAATAGAGGCGCATAGTAATAAAAACAAAAAAAAAAAAAAAAAAAAATTAATTATTAGATTTATTTTTATTTATTTAATATGAGTTATTTATTACTCAATGCGCAACATTATAAAAAAACGTTGTACGTTGAGAAAGATTGTATTACTTTGAACTGTTCGAATAAATTAGAACTGTCGTTAACTTATATCGGCAAGAGTAGAACAGATAAATGCTTTCAATTTAAGACAACTGAATGCGTAACACACAAGCTCATAAATAACTTAAAATGCACAAGTAGTTCTGGTGTAGATAAAATAATATAATAAAGTTACTAAAGGATTAACTAGTTGCTTATAAACCTTTCACTGGAGAGAGGTATTATGCCTTAATGCCTCAAAATGAACAAAGTAAAAATACAGGATCGTAAGAAAATGTATGCAACTTCAGACCTATATCAATATGCCCGGTATTAAGCAAACTAATAGAAACTTTGATAATAGAAACTAATAGAAACGTTTGATTCTATAGACAGGAAGATATAACATAGAAAATTATTTGAATTTGGAGTGAAAGGGAGGAATTATATGTGGTTTCAATATTATTTCACTGGTCAAAAACAAAATTATTAAAACATAAATTAGAATTTAAATTTTTAGAAGAATATATACAAAAAGTAAAGAATAAATGAATTATACATTGTTTATTCTAATATTTAGGTACGTTAATGTAAGTTTATATAATTTTTTTTTCAAATCCATTTACCCTATTCACACTACGCGAAAATAACATGTTATCTGCGTTAACGCGTTATTTAGTTGTTAAAATTTCCAAGTAACTAGAAATTTGTATGAAAAATAATCGATTTTTATTTCGATTCATCGTAGTTTTTTTTAATCTTCATACCCTTGAATGACAACTATCTTGAAATTTAAATCAATCATTCTTTCATTTCATATATGAAACACAAAGACAATACATAGTTAATTAATTATAGAAAAAAAAAAAAAATTGTTTTCAAAATCTCAAAAAATAAAAAAAAAAATAAAGAGAATCATAATAAATATATATCTATAAAAATGACATTTTAATTAAAATTAGTTAAAAATTAAAAAAAAGAACATTTAATGGGGGTTTATTCTAGTATTCTTTTTCTGCTGTATTATTTTTGCTTTTGAGAAAGGGGTAAACGACGTAAAAAAAACTACACACTCGTATTCTTTTATAGACTTATTTTTCAGTCCAAATTATAAAAGATACTCGCTGTTGAAAAAATATTGGTACCAAATATTGACAAATTTGGTACCAGTGTAAAAGTAAAGCTGTTGTAAAGGAGAGGAGAGTTTTCAAAAAATAATACGACAGAAAAAGAATACTCGTGTATAAACCACCATTAAAATATAAAAAAAAACATGAAAAATTTTAGAATAGGTTATTATTATTCAAAAAAGAACTAAATTTAAAATTCAAAATTTAAAAAAAAATTATTGTAAACGTAATTATTACTAATTATTTCAATGCACTGTGGAAAGCCTAATCGCTCAAATCCTTTAATATTTTTTCTCATCGTTTCAGCAGTGAAGGGATATGAGTTGAGGTATTTCGATTTTAGCTCTTTCCAAGTTTCAAAGCAGAAATCCAGAAGCTTACAATATTTTTCAAGAGTCTGTCTCGGAAACCTTTAAATGAATTAGTGATAACTATGAATGCATTGTGAGAGAAAGCTAAAAAAGCTTGGTGTTCGATACTAGATTTTTTTTTTTGAAAGTTTTCTTTAAGTTATGTTTCTTTTTAGAAAAAATCCCGAATTTTAGTATTTCATCCATATATACCGAAATTATATTTAAAAAAAAATTTAGAAATTTATCTACATCATATAATTTCAGCTCAAAATTGTTCTTATATTTAACTAATTGACTTTTAAACTTTTATAGTTGCTTTTTGAAGTATCAATTTTTTTATTTCTCAAAAAAAAATAAGAGAGGTCAGAGTAGAAAATTTCTTAAATTTGTGTAAAGCTTTTAAACATAACCTAAGGGGTTTGTAATAAATCGGTAAGTTATTTTAAATTCATTTCGAGTTTTTGTAAACCAATTTTTATAAAAAAAATTGGAATGTACATAAAAATAATAAATAGATAAATTAGAATTTTGTTTTAAACCTCGTTAAAAAAATTAATTTTAAATTCGTATTTTTAAGCAATATTTCGCAAGTTTAAAAAAAAAGAAGTAAGGAATTATGGAAAGTACAGTATTTTAAAAAAAATTTATAATATATAACATTTAGCTAACTGCACTATGGGTATAAAAAAAAATTGTATTGTAAGAATATATTTAATATATTTTAATTCATCTAATTTGTTTTACTTCTGCATCACTTTCTTGCACAAGGAATTCTTATAACAATCTATCTCTAACAATTTTTTACCAAATATGCGGCTAGCAAAAATTTTTAATCTAAAAAGAGCGGGTTTAACTTCTTATTCCTAGATATTTTTTGATTTTGAGGTTAATATTTTGAATTAATAAGGTTTTGAAATAAATCGGGTTAAAATAGCAATTACTATTATAGGTTTTAGGTTTTACCGATTTTTATAAATCACAAATATTAAGAAAAAATTTATTAAATAAAACACAAACACAATTTGTAAATATAAATAAAAAATTAAATTTAGATGAATAAAATAATTTTTCATATGACGAGCAAATTTCTGGAAATTTTACGGAATATTCAATTTAAACGAGTTTTCTTTTAACAAAGTACAAACAAAAATACTAATTGAACTAACATTTGCTTGTATTAGATTGGGTTATAATAAAATTGTATAGCAGCGTCCATGTTACAATTTTAGTGGCAATATTTTTTTTTTCTAAATAAGAAAGCCTGTTTATTGGGTATAAAAATGCTCCATATTCCATACCTTAAATGCGAATAATTTCAAATTTTCAGATTACTTTCAAAATTATAAATTAATTTTCTGTTATTATCGGCATACGAAATACGTGTATATCATTTATATTAAAATAATTAAAATTTAATTTTTATAATTTAACTAGTATTTAATTTTGGAATTTTCGCAGCCTGCAGAAAATAATTCAATTAAAATAATAAATTTTTATCTGATTACACCAAAAAACTGCTTAGAGATCGAATATTATTAAGGCCACCTTTGAACCAAAATCAATAAAGTGTAAAGTTTTAGTGTTATAAGGGTTTTGAACAAGCCGTAAATAGAAGCTACATAAGATTACGTGTAAATTTTTACCAAAATCAGGCAAAAGTAACATTTTTAAAATATTTTTCATTAGTTTATTAGAACGCAGAAGCCTATATTTTGAACTAAATCTGTGATCTGTTACGAAAGCAGACCTCATCATAAAGAACAGACTTAATCAAAACTATAACTGAATTAAACAAAGATTTAGTTAAAATCCAAAAATGTCTAGTCTCGCGTAAGAAAGCAACAACTTTCCGAACCTTTCTTTTCAAGGAGAAGCTTTCTAAGGATGCTGCTAAGTGTTTGGGTTTCTTGTATCGCTGCAAAATTTACTTCTCCTCCTCAGATCTCCATAACATCTATAAAACTTATATTAGTCCGTAATTGGAGTATAATGCATTTAATTGGGCTGGTGCTCCCATTACGGCGCTGGGCTATTTCGATAAAGTGCAAAATAGTGCTAGATTCCGGTATTACCTCAACACTCACTAACTGATCTTGTTTTATACATATCTTGTAGGGACTGACACCTGTTCTAAAGAAATTAAACAACTTATGCCTCCATTCAAGATTTTCCAACGGAAAACAAGGAGGGCAATAGATGCTCATCCCTGCACAGTTGTGCTAGCTCATCTCGTTTATGGAACCATATTCCACAAGTGTGTTCCCACAGTGATAATGTATATATGTCCGTTTTATCCAAATTTAAGAAGGACATTAACATATTTTTTCAAAATATCCCATCTAATTTTCCCCATCCGCCATAATTCAGAAATTCCAAATAACTTCCATCATAATCCTAAATTCTTCCATATCCTCATCCCTGGAACCAAACAGTACATTTATAGATCCAGCTAAAGAACGATAAAGACCAAATCTATTTTCTAATGCATCAGTTTGAAAATTACTTAATAAAATGAAGTCTATATCAAGTTTCGTTAAGGATAGACGAACTAAAACTATCAATTTTTTAGTACTTAATACTAAAGCATTGCAAGTTTCTTTTGTAAGACTATTTTGATTTTCATTAATATTCCAAACTAATAGCCATTCATGAATATCTTTAAGAATTGTGGGGCGAAAATCTGTTGTCTCTTTTATTTGTCTATTCCACTCGTTTCGAGTTCTAATACCTTGAAATTATCCTCTGGTATTAGATATATCGCATGATTTTCTAATAATTTCACACAAATCAGCAATAGGTCGCCTATTTTTAATTTCTTTTAAGGAAGCAATTGTAGAATAGTAGAATATATTGTCTACTAATACAACATTTTGTTTTTGAAAATCTATGGAATATAAGGCCTTTCTGTTCAATTTATAGGCTTTTTTAATTTGTAAATTTTCTTCTTTTCAAACAATTCCGTGAAATGCGCAAAACAGGTATGTTTAATTGTTTTGATTTCGGAATCGTTTTAAGAAACGTTTTAATGCATAAAGTCAATTGTTGCGAACGTTTTTAAATAAATTTACAGTATCAAACTGTAAGTATATATTTCCCTTTCCCTTAGGGAAATTATACTCTGGTATTAGATATATCACTATATTTCCCTATATATATTAGATATTAGGGAAAATAATTTTGATTTTGAAAGCTCAAACTATTAGAAATAGATTGGTTTATTTTGTGATCAGTGTTCATGTAACACGATTCCGTAAAATGATAAGCACATATGCAACTATATTTTGTAGGTGGCACAACAGCTCATTCTAAAGCGTTAATCCATAAGTTTTTTAACGATTTTTTTTTTTTAAGTTTACATCCAGAAACGAACATTTTGCATCCATAATTTCTTAAAAAGTTACAAAATATTAATTTACTTAAAAAAAAATTTAAAAAAAAATAATATAAAATTACTTTTACGTAATAAAATTACGGCTTTTTATTTCTAATGTATAAAACTGTATAAAGTCAAAAAATATTTTTATTTAAATTAAAAATATAAAAACTCGATATTAAAAAAAATCTACTTACCAAATTTGCATCACAGATAATTATGGAACTTTTTAAGTTAGGTAAGGTTTACAAAAATTATTTAAAATTTTTTATTCTTGTTTTTTTTTTACTCTTATTAATTTTTGGCAGTATCAAAATGACAAAGTTATTTCGTAGACTCGCTCTAAATTTGTTTGAATGTTTGTACAAATACATTTAAATAATTCCATGTCATGTCCTGAAGATATTGTATGTCGTGTTACATCTGGTCATTAGTATCATTTTTAAAAGTGGATTTTAAAAGTCTGAGAACACTGAAGTTGCTGCTAAAATAAAGTCAATTTTAATATAATTTTTAAAGGGAATATAAAAATAAGAAATCTTATATATTTCCTTTTTATACGAAAATATGTATATTTTTATTTTTTTACGTAATTTAAAATAAAAATATATAGAAAACAAATCATAAAAAATTACAATCAAATATTTTTGGCCTGCTTATAATAATTTATGATATCTTATAGAGCACATCAATTTTGTACAATTTATTTAACAATTACTTAATACTTATTAGTAGTATTATAATAACTTAAAGATATAGTTATTGGTGTATTATAATTGTCGCAAATATATCATGACGATACAGACACGTCTGAACTTGGCGGCTACTTGATACGGAAAAAAAACTGGAAAACCTCAACATAATGTTTTCTTTAATTTTTAACGAAAGAGAAGAAAAAAGCTTTTAGTTACACTATCAGCTTTGTACTGGAATTGGATAGTGGTGGATCGAGATAATTCAAAATGTTTTGCCACTTCTAGTGACCATTCCCACATTCGGCCATCCTGCGTTATCGTTCGACCCGAATGATGGGTCCCAGTTTTTTAAAAACTCCGCTAGTGTCGTGGTTTTTAGCAGGCCTTCATGGTTTCCCATCTTTTCGACCTTGTACCTCCCGTGATTTGGGTTTTGGGTGGTCCTATATGGCCCTAGATATTTAGGTTTCAGTTTCAAACCTGGGCCAAACTGAGTCCTTTTGATCGCTACTAGATCATGTAACCTATAGTTGACTTCTGGTTTTCGTTTTATATCGAAGCTTTTACGGTTTTCTTGTTGTATTGTACTCGAGTTCTTCCACTATTGAGTTTGAATAGAGTTTGTATTTCCGCATATCAAAGCCCGTCAGGATTTTGTACGTGTAATTTTCGTACTTCTAGTATTGTTGATTATCTGTTATACCCTATTAACGTGCTTGTACCACATGAACGAATTGATGTGACTCAATTTGGTTAGCATAGGGACGATAATTCTGCCCATTACTCCGTGGTACTATTGTCAAGTGCAGGATACCTTGCCCCTCATAATATTCTTTAAAATCCTTAGAGATGAACGCTGCCCCTCTACCTGTTATTATTCTGCCGGGGTTTCCGAACGTCATTGCCTGTTTCTGTAATCTGCCGATTACAGTATTTTTAGTTGGATATAGCCATGTAAATTTGGAGAATATGTATGCACGGGTATAAAAATGAGTAGTTATACCTGTGCATACATATATGACATCGGGTATATTAAAATTGCTTCTCCGTTTGTAACGCATTGATCTAGAAGAGCTATATATAGTGTCAAGGGTACGTATCGGATCAGCATCAAAAAATAAATCGATCTAGCTATGTGTGTCTGTTCGTCCGTCCGTCAATTTCGAGGTTCCCTATTTTTTTTTGTTAAGATCCAACCAAAACTTCGGGTATCGCTCGAACAACTAACTTTTATAATTCATATAAAAATTTGAAATTTTGCAGTACATTTTTTATCAATATAAAATTGTATAAATTGTGTCTTTGTTTTTTTTTGTAGATACCAAATCTTTATAGTTACGGTATTATGGTATGACTATATAGTCAAAGGGTATAATAAATTTGCCATAACGTTTGTGACGCAGTAAAGGAGGGGGGTAGATTTAGACTCAAGTATATGGATCGGATCAGAATCGAAAAATAAATCGATTTAGCTATGTATGTCCGTCCGTCACCACGATAACTCAAAAACTAAAGGAGCTAGGATCTTGAAATTTTCGCAAATTCGTTTTTTTTGCAATAGCCGTCATCGCTATTTAAATCCAGCCATTTTGGTCCATGGGTTCGGGTAGCTGCCATACAACTTCTTTTTTTATATGAGCATTACTCTATACCTTTTGAAGTTGGGTGTCTGAAATTTTGCCAAAATAGTTTAGTGTAATGGCCAAAGTTACTGCAAAATTTGGTTGGTTTGCTGCAGAGGGTTCGAGTAGCTGCCATACAACTCCTTCTTTTGTTTGAGCATTATACTACACCTAATAAAGCTGGTATGTTTGAAATTTTGCCAAAAGTAATTAATGTTTATAATTAAAATGATATGTTTATATAACGGGTATATGTCAACGTTATCCCAGAGTTGACACAGTCTATTCTACCACACTCTTCCTCGTTTTTTGCATAAGATAATGTGTAAACTTTGGGTAGACCTTTTTTGAACTTTTTGTCTCTTACTTACTAGGCCTTTTGAAAGAATTAATAAAGGTTAAGTATAGGTACATAAAAATAAATTTTGTTCAAGGTTAGATACATGAATTCATAGTTTTAGATGCATGAATTCATATTGGTGAATTAAAAATTTTAATTTGATTTTTTTACCAACCAATCTTATATGTAATATAATAAGCGGTAGGTTTTGTTTTCACACCAAAAATTGAACCTTAAGATATTTGTATCCGATTCAGTATTTAGAAACCCATAAAACGTGTTTTTTTATGATGCCAAAAAGTCCAAATTTAATATGTACATAAATATCTTTACATTTTTTGCACGTACGAAAATTTTAAGATTTGCTCTTTGATGACGTATTGCAAAATTCAAAATGGAAAAAAATTAACGTCGCATAGATAAAAAGATTTCTTGTGTAAGTATTGGAATCTTTCAAAAATTTGTTCAAAATTTTTAAAACAATAAAGAGGTTCTTTATTTTAAATAAATAAATAGCGTTAGAGTTATGTATGATAAAACAAATTTATAATAATTAAACATTTTTTTTGCTTTGATTAAAGTTTCGTATGCAATACCGTAAAACCTAATCAAAAATCTTTGAAAGGTGTTTCACATTATGATTTTCCTGTAAGAACGGTTTGTTCTGTGGTGGATACAGCATATTTTTTTTTATTTGAATATGTTCAATAAATATATTACAGTTTTTAATTAATTTGAATTAAATAATTAGAAAATGTTCGATTTGATGAAAATAACAAGTACTTTGTGTTTGTGTTTTCATACGAAAATTTATTAATCAAATCAAAATTGTAGTTCTACTTATATGTATTCTATATTATATAAAAATCTGACATCAAAATTACATATTAATGCAGTATATTATTGTTAAGGTTAATTTAAAATGGTTTGTTGAAATTATATCAAAACAAATTACCGAAGTTTTATTATAAATTGTAAAAAAGGTATAACTTAAGTGATCAAAATGATATAATAATATAAAAATTTAAAATAGATTTTATATCTTTATCATTTTACACACAATTTTTGACAATAGGATAGTGTTTAAATTTGTTTAATTTATCTCATTCGCTTATTTTAGCAATTAATATAAAAAATCTTCTAACTATTTTGTGTTATATTGTCACATTTTATTCAATTTTTAGGTATGTTGAAACCTTGGATGACTTTATTTTAAAATGAATTTTCAAAATATGTTTAATTTATTAACCATATTGCTGTTACTTGTTACAACTTCGACGGAAGCGCAAGATTCTTTAGATAAGAGAGATAATTTTTCTAATCCCTGTTTTAGTAAATCTAACTGTCGAGAATGTATTCGTACAAAGAGTTGCGCATGGTGCATTAAAGAAGATTTTGGAGATTCTTCACGATGTTTTGAACCTTCAGTTCCTCATATTCAATGTCCAGAAGAATTTATAGTTAATCCAGATAATGAAGTAAAAATCATTTCTGCAAGTAGTTTAACCCGGGCAATGAAAAATGTTTCCGCAGGCTTTGACGGTAGTTTTTCTGGTGGTAGTTATGAAAACTCTCATTCCCAGCAGACCAGTTATTCTAGTGGATATTCCGAAATATCCAAATCATATGCATCATTTAATTCTGGAAAAAGAATCGTTCAAATTAGTCCGCAGAGTGTATCACTAAAACTTAGAGTTAGTAAGTAATTTAAAAGTTTTATCAAATCTATATTAAAAAGTAATGTGGTAATTTTCAGAAGAAGCACATCAATTACAATTTCAGTACGCCCAAGCTGAGGATTACCCAGTTGATTTATACTATCTCATGGATTTGTCAAAATCCATGGAAGACGATAAAGAAAAACTGTCAACATTAGGCGATTTACTATCACAAAGGATGCGAAATATAACCTCTAATTTTAGACTCGGATTTGGTAGTTTTGTTGATAAAGTTTTGATGCCATATGTTTCTACAATACCCAAAAAGTAAGTTTAAAAAAAATAAACAATATAAATTCTTTGATAACTTTAATTAAATTCTTTTTCCACTATTTTTTTTAAAGAAATATTGTCTCTAATAATTCTGTATAATTGAAAGTATATACAGGGTGTTTCGCCATTAAACGGCATCGTTGCAAGGAATGATAAAATACATAATAAGAACTAAATATCTTAGTATGAAGTTAGGTCTATTTCTAACGGTTTCTCAAATAACGGGACTTAAAGATTTCATCTTCTCCAAAATTCTTCCATTTATTCGCTTATAATTTATCTTAATACCATTTTTGGAAGCTTAAGAAATAATTTATTAAATGCGGTATTAATAGAGATAATATTGTTATTTTTTTAGTAAAACTGTTTAAATGACATATTTTAAATAAAAAATTCAAAAATATTTAAGTTCAAAGTTCAATTTTTATTAAAAAGTCAACCGATCTCGTTTAAACAAAAATGGTATTAAGATTGATCCTAGGTGTGTTAGTTCCTAAATATAAGCAAAACGGTAAATGAAAGAATTTTGAAGAAGATAAAATCTTTAAATCCCGTTATCTGAGAAACCATTAGAAATAGACCTAAGTCCATATTAAGTTTCCCCTGCAAGGATGCCGTATACTAGCGAAACACCCTGTATTTTTAATTCGGCATCTAATTTTTTACAATAAAAGAAATTTAACAAAAAATTTCATGTTTAAACGCAGTACCTACGTTGTCCAAACGAAATTTTTGGTAAGGGTTTTACCATTATTTCTCTAAAGAAATGGTTGACTATACTTCTTTGTTTTTAAAAAATATTATTTATATATATGAGCAATAAACCTTAATTTATTCAGACTTTATTTTCAATATCTCAATATACAAATATATATATTTATGACAATTTATCTGACAATTATATACTTCTGAATCAAAAATTAACGTTCCATTTACAAACTACTCATATCTACTCTTTCAAAATTTCGGAAGTTAAAGGCATTTATTTCCCTGCGGAATTAAAAAAATAAATCTCCACCCAAACGTACTGACGTCTACATTTTAATTTCTGAAAAGTCATTTTTCAGTTGGGATTTAGTTTGGGCAGTGTAGGAATATACGAAATGCTAACGAGAAATTTTAGAAAGAAAATTCCAGTAAGCTTTTTTTATTATTTTTACATAATACACCGAAAGTTTCGTTTAAACAGCGTATTACGCTTTAATCTAAACCAAAATTTAATCAAAGTATATTGGTTATTTCTTGTTTTTGTTTGATATTTTTTTTTATATAAATTTAATTTTTATTACCATAATGTTAAAAACTAAAATAATGAATAATTATTTTTTTATGCTTTTGATTTAATATTGAACATTAAATTTAAGCCAAATTTTTCATATTAAAAAAAATTAGTTTGCAAACTGTTATATAAAAGTTTATATTTTCGTAAGTTGTTAAATGTTGAATTATAATATTTTTTTCTATTTTCGGATTTAAAAAATTTTTGATTTAAAAATTACGCTTAGGAATCAAACTATAATTACTAACATGTTGATTCATTTATAAAAACAATTAATAAATACATATTAGGCTGGAACATCCTTGTGTCGGTTGTGAAGCTCCTTATGGTTACAAAAACCATATGACTCTTAATACAGATACACGAACTTTTTCCGTAAGAAATTTGATTTTTAAAAATTTTTCGTATGTAATAGTTAATTTTTCTTTAGTTTAATGCTTTGAACATTTTCACAATTTTATTTTTTTTATATTCATTTTAGTCAGTTGTAATTTAAGATCTTCTTTTCTTGCAATTTGTATCTTTATTTATTTTATTTTGTTCATAGTTTAACAACTGGAGTAAAATATTTTTTTAATGTGCTAATTACAATTAATTTATTTGGGGGTGTGTGTCAATTTGTTAAAATTTGAATGTTAAAAATTTATTTATATTTTCCTTACATATAATGAAAAATTTACCTGAGCGGTATTTTTAATTTTTTGCTGTGTCGAGTGGTTTAATGTTTAACTTTTTAAATTTTAAATTATTTAAACAAAATTTTATTTTACAAATTGTTAACAAATTAATTTAATTTAAAATTTAAACGGCTTTGATAAGATTAAATTATTAAAGAAACATATTTATTAATTCTTACTCAATTTTTAAAAATCACATTCTCAAATTTGGTTAACTGACCAAAAAAAAAATTAAAATAAACTTAATTCAATATAATTTAATATTTAATTGTTTTCTTCAAATTAAAAATCGAAAACTGAAGAAAACAAAAATACAATAAAATTAATATCTATATAAAATATCAAAAGCTCTTTTGTTTTTATTTAGTTCCTATTAAAAAAATAATAAAAACTAATAAAATTAAAATGTACTTAAAATAATTACACTTACATGTATAATTTATTTATTTTCTTTCTTTATTTAGGTCTTTCATTTGCAATTTTTTGAATTCTAAAATAAAAACTAATAGCAATAAATTTCAAAATTTTAAACTTATGTTGTCAAAATTTATGCCAAAATAAAAATTTTTAAATTTGCAATGGTGAATGTGATTTTCAAAAATTTTATATTTCAACAAAAATTGACACACCCTTATTATTTAAAATAATTTTAAAGGGAGAACTAAAATAAACGGTACGAGACACAAATATTCGCCAGTACGCAAACATATTGAACTAACTATAACTGTTGCTCGCTGCGTATGTTGAAATTTTAAATATCAGTTGTATATAAAGTAAAGTGCGGATTTGATTATGTTTCACTTAAGAACGTTTTTAATCTTCTAATTTTTTTAATATTAAAGTTTGTAACAAAAAAAACATTTCATACAAAACAAAAAAGTGAATTTCATTGAAATTTTAAATACTTTAGTTATGTGAACATATTTTAACATAAATATTTCATAAAAATTTCAAATTTTAAAGAACAGTAAAGGTTTCGTACTAATTTTATTTAATTGGTCAAAGAGGAAAGATTAATATGAAAAAAAACATCCTAAAATGGAATAAATAAAAAGCCGAATAGTTTCCTTTTAATTTCAATTTAATTTATATAATTTTTTTTTTTTTTTTTTTTTAATAAATCGAGTCCTTGCACTGAAAGAGTCTGCATGTCATAGGCGAAATAATATTTGTTGAAATAAAAGTAAACTACTTGATTTTTTATTTATTTCATAGACTTTTTACTCTAACGCTCAATATTAGATGAAATATTCATTTCAAAAAAGTTTTTTGCCCTTTTTTATGCCTAAATTAACCTGTATATATCTTTTAAATTTTTAAAATGGTTACTCTAAAAATATACACACTTTTCCTATCTTATCTTTTTTGTCTATTAATTTTATGTTTCTAAACTGTCATTAAATGTGTATTACAAAAGTAAATTTAAAAAATTTTCATGTTCTTTAAAATCGAAAAAGAAATCCATTCTGTTTTTTTTTATTTATAATTTAATATTTTTCAAACGTGATTTTTAACGATAAATTAAATTTCAAACAAATTTCTGCTCTATGATCATCAAATTGTCTCTTTAAAGTAACTTTTTGCACAGTTACATAAAGTAATCGTTTATTTTGGTTGCCACTAAACTTATTTATAATATATTGTTATATTTTTTATTTCGTCAACAATAAAAGCAAAAGATTTTAAATTTTTTTACGATTCGCGTTATTTTATATTTTATCTTGTAATATAGTATTTTTCAGTTGATGTTTGATATTTGCAAACTCACAAATATCCCAATACACAAATTTCGACATTGTTTAAGAATTGCAATTCACAATACCATTTCAAGAAATTGATTTCTTCTATGGCCTACAGTGCGTTATCGAACCTTGACCTCTTTAATCATTTTCTTTTAGTTTACTTGATCTTGGCAGTTGTTATCCAAGATTTTTTTGCTTCCGTACTGGTTTTTTTCTATCTATTGTCCCATTCAATATTTTCTTTGGAATGCGAGAATCTGACATAAGTTGTATGTGACCGGTCCACCTAAAACGTAGCTTGGTGTATGCCCCAAAATTGGTGTCGGTATATATATTGTATAGCTCTGCGTTGTGTCGCATTCTAAATTAACCCTGGTCCGATAATTTTACGCAGTATTTTTTAGAAGTTCATCCTGAATGTTGTCTACACCAGGAGCCTTGTTGTTTTTCAGTTGCTCTATGTCACTGACCACCTCTGTTAATGTAGATTGTCCCGTGATTTCATTTTGGGTTTGCTTTTCCACTGTGATCTGTACTTGTTACCTTACTTAATCGTTTGGTGCAATTAATAATTTTTTAAAATATTCTTTTCACCTGTTCTTAATGGCATGCTCAGAAGACAAAAGATTATCTTCTGCATCTCTGTTTCACTGGGCTTTGCAACGATCTCTGACGATGCGGATGTCTTTATATGCTGCCCTGATACTATACTATCGTGATTTTGCAACTTATCTTGGACTTACAAATTTTGTGGGCCTCTCTTCCAAATTGCTCGAAATGTAGTTAGCACCTGTTAACCTACTTATTTTTTCTTTGTGTGCTTCAAGCTGGATTATAATCCGATCCACAGCAAGCTCCTGCATAGTCTCTTACATCCATGGTGTGAGATTTTTTTTTTTATTCCTTTTCCACTCCTTTAAGATGTATAGGGCATTCACCAAGTTTTTATTTTAAACTAGGCTTCAGTTTCTTTAATCATAATATTCACTAAGCCGTCGTTACTCGGCTGTAGCTATTGTATAAGGTTATGAAATATGAATGCACAAATGTTAACTTTGTGCGCCATCTATAATCTTACACAAGAATTATTTATATATTTTTATTAAATCTTATTTTATATTACGATATAAACTATTACGATATAATTAAACAATTTTACGATATTTTTTTATTGGATATGATCTGACCGGAGTTTGAACCCGAAACCTTCCACATGAAAGGCGCCGTCTTTACCACTACGCCATTGATCATGATGTGAGATGCCCCTATCTTTTCAACTAATATGTGATCAATTTGGTTGAACGTTTTCCCGTTGGGAGATACCCATGTCATCTTATGAATGTCCTTGTGGTATTCTTCCGCCATGGTAAAACCATTCGTTTGCTGATCGCAAAATCGATTAATCGTTGTCCGGTATCGTTACTGGAACTATGTAGGTTGTTTACTTTAATCGTGCCGTTGTATACTTCCATTATTCGAATTTTCGCATGTCCCAGAATTTTAATGTCGTTAGATAGTATTTCATCGTAGACAGCCTCCAGTTTATTATAGAATTCTTCTTTGATTTGCTCCTATAATTCTTTTATCTAAATTATCCTCTGTAGGTGCATGAGCGTTTATCAAGAATACAATGTGCAATCTTGTTTAAATACGGATTACGCAGAGTCTCTCATTCACAGAAAATCTAGGATCGCCTGTTTATACATTCTTTTAACTATAAATGCCACGCCGAATTCTCTTTTTCAGCCATCTTTTCCACTGATAAAATATCGAGTGGCTCCTAAGATTAGATATACCTTTGTTGTGCCATTTTGTTTCGTGAATTTCTGCTAAAGCTATTTTATATTTCTTATTCAATGTTCTAACATTCCATGATGCAAAATCAATACCCAATTGTATCCCAGTCTTTGATTTAGGTTTCATAACTATGATTTTTACCAAACCCCCATCTTTGGAGGGCCGTTGGGTTTTACTTTAGAGTTTGTCATATAATGCGTTTGTCTCATAACTATGTTACGAGTTTAACTGCATTATATATAACACTTTCCTATTTCCGAAGTGTGTGACCATTCAGGTTGCAACTACGGCGGAGTTAAGAAAAAGAAATTGATTTTTACTTTTTAATTATTTAATTGATAGTTAAAGACTAGTCATAAAAGAGACCAATTTAAAAATTTTAGTTAATATATAAAGTAGCATAAATGCAATAAAACAGAAATTTTTTTAAAATTAAAACGTAAATTCAAAAAAAAACAATTATATAAAAATTTATAAAAAATCTTTTGCTTTTATACAGCGTATTATTAATGCTAAAAAAGAATGTGATTGAATTATTGTTATTGTAATTTATTTTAAAAATACAGTTATGGGCATGGTTAAAACTATTAAATATATGTTAAAGAATGTATTGAAAATTTTTAATGTAAGTGTAGTGGGTTAAATAATATTTAACAAGTACATAATTAAAGGAACTATTTATAAAACATATAATCATTAAAGCATAAATCATTATAAAATTAAATTCTCTTGCATATAAATCATAAAACATTATTTAAACGAATTGATTTTAAAATATCTTAAATTATTTTACACGTAGAACTAAACGTAATTTTTTAAGTTCGTTAAATCAAATTGACCTTAGGTATTTTTTGTTATAAAGTCAGAAAAAAATGTATGACAAGGGGTAGGGGGAATCGATTAAGCATCGTTTTTGAGTAATTGGGCTTTTAAAAATTGTTTAGACTTTCATAAAAAATATTTAATTTTTACGGATTATTTTAATAAGAATACTATTTTTGTAAGGTGGAATATGAGCTTTAATTTTTATGTACAAACGATCTTCCAATTTTTAATAATTCGATTTACGAAAGTTTACAAAGCTATAAATTTTAAATTTATAAGCTCAAAAGTTACAAAAGTTATATTGAAAAAACTATTTCATCAATTTATATTTTAAAACTTATTCAAAAAATTTTCTTGATGTTAAAAAAGTTATTGATCAAAATGTTTTTTTGCACAAATTAAATTGTGCCTAAAATGTACACATTTAAAATTAACAATTTTGTATGTTAATCTCCTCTCGTTTTTAAGAACCTACAAATATCTTCGACAAATTTTTATAAAGTAAATTTACCTAGCTATTTAACTTCATTCATTAGTTGAATTCGACTAAAAATTCGAATAAAAAATTAATTAATAGACTATTTTTAGAAGTATTGTAAAAAAATCTAAAAGAGTTAGATAATTTTATTTTTTTTTATTTTAGGTGGATTGGTGTGGAATCTTCGAAAGGTACAAACTGCCTCGTATTAGAAGTATATGCCCGATTCTTACCGAGTTAAACCACATCCTCCCCTTATTAAAACTAGTCTAACTGACTAACCATTAAAATTTAGCGTTCTTTGGTTTGAGTATAGGTTTTATGTACTTTCCCTAAGGAAATCTGTACTTTATATTATATTATCTAAAGGTCTTTCTCTTTTAAGCCTTCCTGTAATAATATGATAATTTATTAACTGAGCAGCTTCAATATTTATATGCCCTTTTAAACGAGCTTTATGCTTCATGGCATATCTACTTATTTCATGTATAACTTTGGGAATTTGTAAATCTTTATGAATGTCACTGTAACGTCTCCCTATTATGTACTCTTACTATGTTACCTAGGACTTTATTATGAAAGGTTTGTATTTTTTTAAAATGCGTTTGCTTGACACAACCCAAAGTTGAATGCCATATAACCATACAGGTCTAATTACTTGGTTGTAACTTAACACTTTATTATATATTGTTAATTTAGATTTACGCCCTAGGAGCGAGTAATTTTCTCTATATTTATTTTCAAATTCTGGTTTTTTCTTAACATGTTCATTCCACCTTATTTTGACATTCAGTGTCATTCCTAGGTATTTTGCTGAATTTTCGATTGACACGAATACATTTAAATTTATTTTAGGTGGGTTTCTTATATTTCTATAACTATATTTTAATATATATTTTAATATTTTCTAACAGATTTACTTTCATTTAGTTTAATTTTCCATTTGTTAGTCCAATAACGTATTTTTTTAACTTGCTTTCTGTAATTTTCCTGTATCTTTGTCAATATTCGATCCTAATGCCAATATTGCTACGTCTACGTCTGGTAGATCACTTGTATAAAGCAAGTACAAAATAGGATCTAGAATACTGACTTGAGGCACACCTGCTTTAATTTAGTCTTCATCTTGTTTAATTCTAAATAATCTATCAGACAAGTACGATTCGAGTATTTCTTCATATTGTAACGGTTTCAATCTACTTAATTTAAATATTAATCTTTTATGCCAAACTTTGTCAAACGCTTGTGCTACCTCTCGAAATATTATAGAGCATATTTGTTTTTCTTCAAACGCTTTTTCTATTGGATTTGGAATTAAATTTTTATTTTCTATAATTGCTTTCAGCTTTTTTAACAACAATTTTTCATAAAGTTTTGACATAATTGGTAGAAGAGATATTGGCCTATAAGATTTTGCCTCATTTAAGGACTTCCCTGGCTTCGCTATCATAATAACTTCTGCTACTTTCCAAGTACTTAGCAACATACTTCAGTTTTATTGCTGCATCTTTGATTTTTCTCAATAATTTTAGAGCTTTTTGTGGAAGCTCTTTTATTTCTGAGCTGTAATAAGATCCAAACCTGGGGCTTTTCTTAACTTTAAAGTTCTAATTTCTTCACTAATTTCTTCTTGTGTAAATGGATTAATATTGTTCTCTTCTATTATAACATCCTCCACTATACAAATATCCGAATTAATATTGTTTGGTTTGAATATGTTTCCTAAATGATCTGCTAATAATTCGATCTGCGTGCTTTATTGGTTTTTTTACACTCTTCGTTGTTTTCTACAACCAGTAATTTGACTCTTTTGTTACCGATAAGTTTTTTATATAATATTCACATAATACTGTTTTCAAAATCTGAATTTTTCTTTTAAGAGAATGTGATAATCTGTTTAAAATCTTCTTATCATCAGTGTAACGGGATTGTTGCCAACTACGTCTAGTCCTTCTTTTTCGTTTTATTAAACCAGTTGTCTCTCTAGCATAATTATTTGCTGCTGACCTATACTCAATTATTTTTATGTTATTCCAAACAGCTTTTTGAATTTATTTATAAAGCCTTCTAGTTCCAAATCAATTGTTCTTTTGATTGTAAATTTATGTTTAAACTAATGTTATTTGTGGTTTCATACTTCAAGCTTAACAAGTCTGTGGGGTATTATTTGCCAGTGTGGGCTTATTTAGTTTTCTAGTTATTTTTTAATTCAACTCTACAATTGTACATTATGTTTTATATTGCCCTTTACATTGCACTTCCTTCTCTCGGATGATTACTAGGATAAACTACCTAATAACTTAGAATCTTAAATTTTGTGTTTATTGAGTCTCTGTTAGCAGACTTTGATAGCATTTTTAGATCTTAAGAACACTTCTAGTTCATGTTTTTTATTAAGGGTATCATTAGGATGTATTTTATCTAGATACATTTTTTATAATTTTTTTAGAATAAATAAAATTATTTTTTAAATTATTTATATTAATTTTTTATATTATTTTCTTAAAGGAATATTGAATTTAAACTATTGGAATAAGTCAGTTAAGTATTAATGAATTATTAAAATATTCGAAAAAAAAAGATATACGGGGTGACATCGTAAATGTCGTTAAAAAAAACTTCAACCTGATACAATGTGAAAATAACACAATGTAAAATTTCAAAATAGAATGTATTTTGTTTACAATTCTGATTGCGTCAAAATGAAATGTCAAAAACTTTAAATTTTTTCTACAGAAACTTTGTTTGAAAAGTATAAATTAATATTTAGACAAAATGGATATTAATTTCGTTAAAAATTTTTTCTTCAATTATTTATTGGACTGTGGTGAAGAAAAAAGAGTTTCAAACACATTTAAATTAAAAACAATATTGCAAAAAAGAAAAAATCGTCGTGATTTGCTTTTAGAAAATATAAATAAAAAACGGCAACGAAAAATCCCAAAAGTATCATCATTTTTAAAAACTGTTGGAAATTATCCTGACGACGTTTCTTCAGTCATTTCCGCATGAGTAGAAGTACATTTAAAGTTTGTACATATCATATTTGATTTAAAAATTTCATATTCCATTTTTATACGTTTACCTATTTACATATATTTTTTTCAACAATTTAGAAACTAAAAGAGATGTTAACTCCATTTTGACATAAAAAATTTGGCCGACCAGGTCATACTTTAGAATCCTATTTATATTTAACAATATGGAGACTTAGTAACAATAATTGCTTTCGGGAAATCAGTGATAGGTTTAATATGGTTCAACATATTATATTTGTGTCAAAACTATAAAAATAATGAATAAGCTTAAAACAAAATTAATCGAATTTCCTTCAAACGCAGCAAGTCAAAGAGATATTATTTAAAAGTTTGAATTAAGCCGCTCTCAACCGTATCCATCTGTGATAGGGTGTATTGATGGAATGCACATAAAAATTTCAAAACCTTTAAATGACAGTGTTAGTTACTACAATCGTAAGGGCTTTTACTCCGTATTAGTTCAAGTAAATTAATTTATATTTGAAATTGTAATTTGTGATAATTTTTTAATACTTTTAGGGAGTTGTTGATAGTAATTTAAAATTTATTGATGCCTTCGCCTTCGTAGCTTCCCTGGACGCTGCCATGACTCTGCAATGTGGAATAACAGTCCTTTACGGAAAGCCATTATAAATCATAAAATAAAATTTCATTATGATAGCCATCTTGTAGGGGATTCTGCTTACCCACTTGAATATTATTTAATGTTTCCGTATAAGGATATTGGCTTCCTTACTTTGGACAAAAAAAAACAACTACACTTTAAGTTCAACACGAGTTCATGTTGAACAGGCTTTCGGTCTGTTGAAGCAAAAGTTTCGAATTTTGTCTTACTTAAATCTTTAAAATCTCAAATTATCAAAATATATAATAATGGCTTGCATTATCTTGCATAATTTAGTTATTGAAAATTAAGGACATAATGGTGCTTTAGATTTATATTTAAATTATATTGAACCTGAAGAAAGTATTTCTGATGTTACCATTCAATCAGATGATGATTCTAGAAATAAAAGGGATAGAATAAAACTGTTAATTGCTAGTTTAATAAGAAATTTAATTTTTTATATCAGTTTTTTCTTTGTATTTCATTATAAAAATATAATAAATTCTTAAACTTAAAAATATAAAAATTTATTTTCTTATTAATACTTGTAAAAATATTCTAATTTCAAATAAAAACAAAATAAAAACAACTTAAAAAAACATAAAAATTCAATTTCTTATCAATACTAATACAAAAATTCTAATTTTCAAATAAATACAAAATAAAAATAACTTAAAAACATAAAAATACTTCATTTTCTTATTACTAGTTATTAAAAAGTCTTTTTATACTAAAAATAAATTCCTATAGAAATCACAAAAATTTGAACATTGTCTTAATTTAAAATCATAAAATTTTAATCACGTTAAAATTTCTTAATTGATTGTTTTTTCTATAAAAGAAGCAAACAATTGTTTCATTTCTTGCATTTGTTTGATTCTTTCTTGTTCTAAAAGCAACTTTTCATTTTCAATTTCTATTATATCTTTAAAAAGTTGCTTATCTGCAGCTGCTTCCTTCTCTAAAAACGCGATAATTTCGTTTTTTTGTGATGGTCTTGAAGATGACGCTGTAACATTTCTCTTTGATGATGCGGAAGTTACTGGTTTGTAATTTTCGGAAAATATTTCGTCATTTTCCAAAATAGAACAGTCTAATATTTCCTCTCGCGGAACAATACAAGCTAAAATAAACAAACACAAATCTGAAGAACATTTATTTATCAAATAAGTATAAATTAAACCTCTAGCACCATAAACATCATCCATCATGTCGTACCTTCACCTTCACCAGATTTTCCATTTTTTCTTTTTATTCGTCGGTAGCTACTCATTAAATTTAAATTTTTTTTATATCATCGGTATTAAATGGAAAATCTGGATCATGCTTTTTGACTTCGTCGAACACCATTTTCCATAAAGCTGAATTTTTTTTCTTCGAATTAAATTCAGCTTCATATTGGAGACGAATTGTCAATAGTAGGATTTTTCTTCCGTGAGTCCATTTCTTATTACAATTGTAACAAAAAAATTAATCATCTCACAAAAATTAAAATTTACTTACTTTTCCTCCATTTTTCTTTTGAAATTAGCGACTTCACCACCACAAAAATAAAACTCAACTGACAAAAATTCAAATTAAAACTTCAAAATTCAAATAACTTTAAATTTTTTTTTTGTCTATGCAAAAAATTTTCGATACTCAATTTAACAACACGCGTCGTGAAAATGGGTCGCGAACACAATGTAAAATGAATTTACGATCATGAGACAATGTGAAATTTTTATGTTTACATTTACGATCATGCGACAATGTATTCACGACGTCGCAAAGACATTTACGATGTCAGGAACGTTGTAAAAAAATTTGGAAAAAAAAAGTTTCTGGACTGAACCTTACCTACACATGTGCATATGTACATAGACTGATTAACAAACCAAAACAAGTATTCAAAAGAGAATTCGTGGATCTAACCTACTAAGCCGGAAATACCTTACAGCTGAAAGTTTCAATTTAAAAATAATTCCTCTAAAAAATTAAAACATAAAAGTTTTTATTAGCTTCACAACTCATTCTTGAGTAATTTTGTACATTTATTGGTTTGGGTTGGGTTGATGTTACACGAATCCCCATAATAGGTCTTGGGTGGTGTATGAAAGGTATCCGAACTACTACTCCAATTTATCTCAAAACTTAGAAACATAATGGAAGCAGGGACATCCTTGAACCACATTTTAGGATTCTACCCTTGTTAATTTAATAGATATATGCTTGCCAGGTTGGTGCATGGTAGGTCCCCGAATAACCATACCAATTAGTTTCTAATTTTCGGAAACAGTACAATAAAGTCTTTTTGACTTTTTAATCTACTAATATAAAGCTAAGCCTGATAAATCTTAGGATTTATGTGGGAGGTATTTGAACCACCACTCCAATTCATCCAAGAGCAAATCTAATTTTATTTTTTTATTTGTAAAAAATACAACCGGAATGCAATTTTTCTTACTCTTCCAGTTTACAAACTAAAGATAGAAGAATAAACAACTAAGCAACCTACCGTCATTTGCAAGAGATTGCACGTACTAAAAATGTTTGTGCATGGCTTTCAAGTTGCACAGTTTTTAGTAAGTGATTAACCAATACACATATATTATTTCTGTACGGTTTGAGAAGCGTACATCATTCTGTTTACATATATACTCGTACTAAAACAAACATGAAATATAACATTCGGCAATATGTGTGAAGGCAAACCTGTTTCACGTTTTAAAAGAGTTATTATATTATGTATAATACAATTTACGTAATATTAGAAAAATTAAGCTTTTCTATATTTTACTATGGCTCCCACAATTCGTGAAATAGTTTCTATTTTTAAAAATAAAGTTTGGAAACATTAACATGCTCCTATAGCTGTGAGGACAAAATTACACAAAGTTTACTTTTTTACTAAAACGCAACTGAAGTATCGTACAAAATTTCCTATAATTAATTAAAAAATATGATATAACAGAAAATAAAAAAAAATAAAATTAATCATTTGTTAAAAATTTATTTTGTTTTTAATTTATAAAATATAATACATTATATGTTTTATGGTAAAATTTTTAGCCTTTTGAAAATATAAAAGTGTTAACTAAGAACGGAAATAGGAAAGAACCCTCGTGTATCAAACTTGAAGTTTCTATCTTCATGAATTTCGAAGATAAGCTTTTTAATTTTGGGAGTTTTTAGAAGGCACCTCAACTAAATGTCTAAATTTCGGGGACACAAAGGAAATAGGAAAAAACACCGTTGTACCAAATTTAAAGTTTCTATATTTATTTCAAGTAACTATCTTTATTAATTTAGAATATATACTTTAAGGTCTTGGGAGTAGGAGGGTGACACGCAAACCACTATTCCAATCCATTCAAAATTTTACGGAGTCAAAGCTATTAAGAAAAAACACTTGTGCCTCAAAGTTTAAAGTTCTATCTTCATTGCTGTTGGAATTATGCTCGTTTGGCTTAAATTCGATTAAAAAATTCTAAGAACCGAACTCATGGTCCATCTCGACCGTACGCAATTCCCGCCGTAGTTTCATTACTAGTAACCTACAGCACAAATTTCATGATGATAGCGTAATTAGTTGTTGGGTAACCGCGATTTTTTATATATGTTCGTTAGTCCTTACAACGATTAAAAGGTCCAGAATCCGAACCCATGGGCCGATTTCGCCCATATGCAATCCCCGCCGTACTTTAAGTACCAGGAACCTACAGTTAAAATTTCATCAAGGTAGCTCCATTAGAGTTATCGTGCCTACGGAAGAATGGACGGCAATGGCTATATCGACTCAGGAGGTTACGCTGATCACAATTATATATACTTTTCCATATCTAGCTCACTTCCTTTGGGTGGTTACAAACACCATACCAAAATTAATGTACCTTTTTCATATTTCATAGGTGTAGGGTATAAAAACCGAAAATGGTTTGATTTTGTCGTATTCCAAAAAAAGAAAAAAATATTAATTTTATTACTTCGAAAACTACATTTTTAAAATCATTGCATGACAGTAAGGCTACAAAAATAATTCCTTGTTATGTATTAAATATTCATTTTTTATAGGATATCCCACGAATTAAATTTTTAAGTCAAGGAGGATTTAAATTAGGTTTTAGCAAAAAAGCAACAAAGATGCTATCTTTCTCGATAAATTTTTGAAAATCAAATTCAATTAAAATTTTCCAATTATTTTTAATGAAAGAATTAAGGTTCGTCAACGAAAACGTAAAATTGAATGTAATTATTTAAAGCTTTGAATCGTTTTTTAATTAAAGCTTTGAACCGTATATTATACAACTCAGAAAAGAAAAATTTTTAAAACTGCTTTTAAAACATTAGTCTGTCTTATCTAAACAAACAAAGTTTGGTTTCCTAACTTCTCATGAAGGTTATATTAAAACGCATAATTTTTGCAAAAATTACACTAGGTTAGCAAATATATTTGTTTATGATTACAAAATTGCCGTACATATTTTCATTTAATTTTTCCGGGTTCTTTAAAAAAAACTTTTTTCAGCATTATCATGATTGAGTTCTTCATTCTCTTTGTTTCGCCATCTTCTTAATTCTCTCTGTTTCAGAATTTAATAATTTGTGTCTGAACGAACAAAGATACAAACAAGCATATTTTGTTTTTTTAAATTTTAAAATTCCATAACAAGAAAATAAACGAAAAACCCTTTTCATACATATTTTTAAAGTAATCATATATAAACATTTATATTAGTCTATATTTAATATTAAGGCTTACTTGAATATTTTTCTTTTATGTGAAGTTCATATTTCATCGGACTTTAATTTTTTTTATAAAGTTTTAATTTATTATTTATCTGGAAATTGAAATTGCTAATTTTTTCCATCAAAACCTAGACAAAATTTGTTTCATAAAAGTAGGGATATTAAAATTTTACTTTATCAAATAAGAAATTAGTGAAAGAAAATTTAAATTATATTAAATTATAATTCAATGTTATATAATTCAATATTATAATTAAGTGGATTCAATTTATATAACGTTATGTCATGAATATTTATATAAAGAATATGATAAAGAATAAATAGACTCTTGCATATTTTAAATTTTATTGCTTTTTTGGTTACCTAAAATCTCTGTGGCTAATCATATATATCGTGGGACACCCTGTATAGTTTAGAAAAAAAAAATTAAATAAAAAAATATCATTCATTATTTAAGCTTACGTGAGCCATGTACCGGCTGTGCTGCACCATATGGCTATCATCATATCATGGCTTTGAGTATGGATACGAATTCATTTTCTGTAAGTTTACGATAGGTTAAAATGGAAGTCTTCTTTTTTCTTCGAAAAGCTAAAATAAAATGGGTTCTTTTATAACGAAAGCTTTTAATTTTAATTTTTTTTATATTTTGGTAAAGGTTTTTATTTTGTTTTTTATATAACAGACAAATAAAATGTAATAAATGATTGTATAATTATTAGTAATATGTGTTTATGAATTTAATTTTTATAAAAATATTTTTGGCATAATATCAAAAATAAATAGGGTTAAAGCATAAATTTTATGTTTTTTAAATTCCCAATTTAAATTATCACAGTTTAAAACATTCTCATTAAATACTGATAATTATTCAATTCATCAATTTTTGATATCAACCAAGGATATAATTTCCATTTAATTTCCTTCGTTAACTTTATATTTTTTGTTTTGTAAAAGTTTTTATTTTATGTGAGAAATTTTTTTCATGTATTTTGTCTTGTACAAAATGCTTAAAACTAATATGTGCTTATTATATTTACATTAACTTTCAATATAAATATAAACGCTCTCTACTTAAAAAATGTTTGAAACTAATATGTGCTTATTATATTTATATTAACTTTTAATATCAATATAAACGTACGCTACTTAAAAAAACAATTGCATGTTATACTTAATTACTTAAAAGTATTATGTTTTGAAACATTAAAATTTTCCTATTTATAAAAAATGTTTTTGTAATGTAAATAGTACTTATTTTACAGGAAACACAAATAAAAACGTTATACATTTCTGATTTACATTCGGTGACTAACAAAGAAAATTTTTTTTTTTTTCTCAATTTCTTGTGGCTTAGTTTTTAATTTTATTTTTTAAATAATTTTAACAAAAAAAAAGAGTATGCAAAGGAGGAATGAATTAAATGCAGACGAATTATTTTAGGAATAATAAATTAAAAAAGTTTTATTAATTGCGTCTACAGTTACAAAGACATCGGTGTTACAAAATGAATTAAGAACGAGTTAGAATTACTCAAAGAAATAAATGAAAGAACACAGAATTGCAGCTAATCAAAAATAAAATATTGCGCATTTGATCTTTTGCATCTTTTTTTTAATTGTTACTTGTGGTTAAAATATAATATTTTAATCAATTTAGAGTCACGCTCAATTGTTCGGAAACATGAATTTATATATATTTTAATTGTAATGGATTATATTTTTTTTAAATTAAAAAATTAGACTGTGGAAGCAAATTTAGGCAAGAATTATCTTATAGAAGAACTCAACTATTGTACTAAGACTTCGAACCACATAAATATATAGACTGACACGGACAACTCTACCGAAGAGGAATTCGAGGAAAAGTGCAAACCCATCTGTTATTTTTCTAGTTTATTTGAGTTCAGAAATAACTTTTAATAGGCGGGTCTGGAATAAAAAATAAACGTTTCAGTCTTGGAAGGCGAGTACTAGGGCCTTAAACGACAACTTCAATCGTTTCAAAATTCAAGATCATAATGGACACATGGCAAAACTATTTGTTCCAAATTTCAAGTTTCTATTTTAATTAATTTTGAAGATATACTGTTTAGATCTTGGGAAATGTGTGGAATGTATCGGAACTCCAGCTAATCCTTAATTTAACGGACACATTGGAAACAGTACAGAACATTCTTGTACGTTTGAAAATTTCCATTTATATTAATTTTGAACTTGAGAGGTGTGTTGAAGGTACCAAAACTACCATTACAATTAATCCCAAAATTCGGAGATATCATAAGAGCATGGCAAAACACACCTGTACCTAATTACGGATTCTGGAAGCTTCTGGAACACGCCCATTTGCAATCTCCATTTCATCAAGATAAAATAATTATTGTTTGAGTTATCGTGTTTGCAGACGAGCCGACGGCCATCGCTAAATCGCCTCAGAAGGTAATGCTGAAAATATATATAGTCTTTTAGCTTGCTTCTTTTTGGTGGTTACAAACACCGTACCAAATTTAATATAGCCCTATAGGCCTAATTTAATAGAATCTAGCGTGTAATTATGAAAGCTTTGCGCAAATCAATATAAATGTAAGATCGTAACGGATTGTATTTGTTAATATATGTTTAAAATTTCCAATTCAATCTATTATATAACTACTATTAACAAATATAATAAGCGTTAGGTATTGGTTTTGCTTCAAAACACGAATCCTCAGATTTTTGCAACTATGTCATACACCGATGCAGAGAAAGACAAAAAATCATGTTGGTGTGTTTGTGATATCTGTCTATGTGTGTGTCTGTATGTTTGTCTGCGCACACGTGAATAGCCTAAACAACTTAAATATTTTGAATTGATAAGCATCTGGAGTAGCTCGAGTAACATCAGGGCCATAGTGTTTTTTCAGGTATTATGAAAGTTTTTAAATAAATGTTGTTACACCAATAAACAGCTACAACTTTGCAATCGAAAGTTTTTCAAAACAACGAACTTTAGTGTTCTATTTTTGAGGATTTTTCTTAATTCAAATGTCATAAATTGTATTAGATTTGTTAAGTATAATAAAAAAAAATTATAATTTTTAAACGAAAAAAATAGCAAAATTGTAAATAAAATAAAAAGTTTCTAATTTGTGTTTCCTTAAATTTTTATTATGGTATTATATTAAATTTACAATGGATTAATTGTCAATTCTTTTTCATTTCTTCTATTCAATTGCATTTTATATTTGTGAAATCATATGCAGGAAGAAGTACGAAAAGCTGCAGTTTCTGGTAACTTGGACGCTCCTGAAGGTGGTTTTGATGCAATCATGCAAGCAATTGTTTGTCGCGAGCAGATAGGTTGGCGTGATCAAGCTCGTCGCCTTTTAGTGTTTTCCACGGATGCCGGGTTTCATTATGCTGGTGATGGAAAGGTATTTAGAATTTAAACTCATTGTAAATTTACCCAATCTTTTATATATGCAACCAATTTTCTTAATTTGCAGCTTGGAGGCGTTATTGAACCAAACGATGGATTATGTCATTTGGAAAGAAATACGTATACTCATTCAACTTTACTTGATTATCCAAGCATTTCTCAAATAAACCACAAAGTAAAAGAAAATGCGATAAATATAATATTTGCCGTCACTGCTACGCAGAGGGATGTTTATGAAAAACTATCTCAAAGAATTGAAGGTTCTTCGTGTGCTACTTTGTCAAATGATTCATCTAACGTTGTCGAATTGGTCGAACAAGAATACAGTGTATGTATAATCTTAAATAAATAGTTTATATACATTGATACTTACTAACGAGCTTTCACTAAGTCGTTACTAATGACTTAATGTTTTGATAACCAGAATTGCTTGCTAATGATATTTTTAAAATCAGACTTAAAATCAGAGTGTTTTGACAAACATTTAAACTTTTAAGTTTTGTAAACAATTGTTATTTTTTTCAGAAGAAGAAAATATTTTTTTAAAATTAAAAATATCTCAACCTTTTAAGTTTTACTAATGTCAATAAAAAGTAGGAAAAAAGTTCTTCCAATATTATTAATTTTTCTATTTATTGTTAATATTAGTAAAACCTTAATATTTGATCTGACCGATAGCTCAGTGGTAAAGTGACGGCTACTCAATCGAAAAGTTTCGGGCTCACATCCTGGTCGGATCATATCTAATAAAAAAATATAGTGTATATTTCAAAATCGTCAAATCGACAAAGGATTAATATTATCAGACAATATTTACTATTGTCTGGTACTAAAAATAAATAAATAAATAATAAACTTTAATAGTTGGAAACTTTCAATGACTTTTTTCCATTCAAATTAAATAAAAAGAAAAAATATATTTATTTTTTTAATTATTTTAGTTATAGTTTAATGAGTTTTAAGGAAGAAAAAATTTTCTGATTGACTTTATAACACACAGGAGATATTCATAAATATTAATCAAAGTTTATTCAGGTTTCAGTTTTCTAAGCAACGTTAAACTACAAGTCCCTAAAGAGTTCTGTAGTATTACCGGACAAGGCACTCCTAAAAACTTGATTTTAGAGAAATTTGTTTAAATAGGAATTTTTTCATAATAATAATTTTTTTAAACTGTTTCAATAAAATGCTTTTGCAGTGTAGTATATGTTATTTTTATCATCTACCCAATTTTGTTTATGGGAAATCTAAAAAAAATTTTTAGAATTTTTCTTTATTGAAAATTATAAAAAATAACTTTACTAATAATAAAGGGATTTTCAATTTTAGAAAATTACTTCAGCTATCGAAATGAAAGACAACGCCACTTCATCAATAAAAATTAAATATTTGTCTTCTTGTTTAAATGGATCAAAAATGATTGAAACCAGTAAATGTGAAAATCTTAAAGTTGGTGATGTCGTTACATTTACAGCTGAAATAATTTTAATATCATGTCCAGAAAACCCTGAAGAATGGAGTCAAAATTTCCAGATATATCCCGTAGGAATCAATGAAAGTTTAACAGTCAAACTAGAAATGCTATGTGGTTGCGATTGTGAGCACCCTGACCATAGAATGTTTGAAAATAATTCAACAAAATGTAATAAACAAGGAACTTATAAATGCGGAATATGCGAATGTGGTGATAAATATTATGGCAGAAAATGCGAATGTTCACCGTAAGTACATTTTTATAAATAACTATAGTTGATATTCGTTGAATTGAACGGTTGCCTTTTTTTGCCAAAAAATATAAAATTAAAAAAAAAGTTATTGCTTTTATAAATGATGAAAATTTTATTTCTTATGACTTTTGTTGATTGTTAAAAAGATAAATTGATTAATTTTATTAGTAATTCATAATTATTTCTTAAATTTGTCAAATTAAGTAAAAATTTGGTTGTAGCGATTTAAAAATTTGCTGTATTTTTTAATTGTTGAAATGAACTGGTAAATGAAATAGAAGTTCAAGAACTTTAAAAATAAATTGTAATGATCCTTGCAGCATAACATTTTACATAAATGATTTTAATTTTAAGAGAACATGAGTTGATTACCAATAATCCAAATACTCCATTTTTTTGTAACGAGTGTTGTAACAATAAAAATCAAATTAATACAAGAAATAGCATTAATTGAAAATGCTTTTATTGATATAAACGAGGAAGATTATAGTTGGCCTTGTCAACTTTTAGATACCCGTGCATACCGACTATGATGTATACAATAAAATAAACCGTTATTTATTTCCCTTAAGCTATTATATATATTACAAAAGTTATAAAAGTAAAATAGTTAAAAAAAATTTAACTCATCACCCATAATTTTTGCTTAAAAAATAAAAAAACTAAAAAAAAAAACAAACAAAAAAACCATAAAATAAAAACACAACAAAAAAATATTTCAATTCATATCCCATTTTTTGCTTAAAAAAAAAAATTCACCAAAATAAAAGTTGGTCCGAGTGATGTCCAACTTTGGCAAGTAACTTGTCCTATTACTTTACCTGCCCAATTTTAATTTTAACCTCGTAGCTTCTTTAGATTCACAGTTATTGAATTGAAACCTTTGTATGGTAACTGCCCGAAAAAGGGGGCCGTAACATTTTAAAACTTCATATAAGTGCTCGTAGTATAATTAGTTTTGAAGAAATTTATATTGATGCAAAGAAGTTGTATGGCAGCCCCCCGAAAATGAAACCGTAAGATTTTGAAACTTCATATAAGTGCTCGATTCATTATAAAGCTAACCGTGTGTAATTTGCATCCTCATTGTATTCGTTTTATTGGTGCAGAAAAGGTGTATGGCAGCTCCCCGAAGCCTTGGTCCGATTTTAACCAAAAATAGGGAACCTAGAAATTGTCTAAAAATGCCTTTGTGTGAAGTTCAAAACTCTAGTCCTTTTAGTTTTTGAGTTATCGCGCTGACACACAGACGGACGGACACACATAGCTAGATCGATTTACTTTTCGATGCTAATCCGATACGTACCCTTGACACTATATCTAGCTCGTCTAGATCGATGCGTTACAAACGGAGGAGCAATTTTAATATACCCGATGTCATATATGTATGCACGGGTATAAAAAGAACAATGAAGAGCTTATTGAATTTTATAATAAATTTGAGAATATAATTGAGATGTTAAATAAAGTATGTATTAATAAATTATAACCCCAATTCTTGCCTTCAAGAATTACGAATACGCGTACGATGACTAATATAATGATATAGCGGTATAAATCGTTTTTTGCCATAAAAATGTTTGCGATGAAGCAAATATAACAATTTGGATAGTTGTACTTATAGAATCGAGTGTAAGGAATCCAATGGAGCTATAGTCAAAAAATTCCGTATACTTATTATACGCCACTTCATTACTAGAGGGACGTATGTATTATATTTCATAAATTAAAAACTAGTCAACAAATAATCACCATAACAACATAACAAAATTTAATACGCTTTGTCAATTTTTAAATTTTAAAAACCCGACGCATAGTACGTCGCGTATTTCGGGAGCTCTCATTTAATTATATGTATTTAAAATTATTTTGACAGAAAATGTACGCCCGTACGTCGTGATTTAGGTAAGGGCCTAAAATATTTTTTTAAAAAACGAACAAATTTTTTTTTAATATATATTATCAGATATTTTATTGAATTATTATCTAGGTAATATCATAAAGAAATCATATAGAACAAAAAATGTTAGTCAATTTTGTTGATTTGAAATAACCCCAATACGGTATTTGAATTCACCCCAATACGATATTTGAAATCACCCCATTCTCGTAAAAAGATGACCGTATTTTAGGTATACACAGTAAAATCAAATGTGAGTTTATTTTTTTGCTTTATTTTTATTTTTCTGTTTATTTTGTTTGTTTGTCAATCGATGTATGTACAATTGTTTATATTTCCTTATCAAGTTGAACGATTTCTTTTTAAAAAATTCTATTTAATATTTTTATTGTTGTTTTTTTTTTTATTCAAGCACTAAATGCTATTCTAATAAAAATGTAAGAAATTTGAATTTTCTACTGTTTGAAAATTTTTGAACTGTCTCGTCAGATGAAAAAAGTTTGTTTTCCAGGCATTGTTTGAAGTTTTAGAGGAGTGCAGATTTTTATTTAAAAAAGTATTCGACAGTTTATAAAACGTAAGCTTTCTTTAAGAAACAAAATTTAATTTGAAAAAAAACATTATTTACTTAAAAAATCAAAATAAAAAGTTAAGGCAAAAATTAAAAAAAGAAAAACAGGATTTATCTTTATGTAGCATTATTAATAGGCAGTTCACTTGCGTATCGAAACCAAACAATTATTAAAAATGAATTTTAAAAGTGTTAGTAAATATTCCGAAGATGAAAAAAACGTAGCAATAAATATTCATTTTAATTCACCAAAAGGGTTATAAATTTTTGAGAGATGAAGCAAACCTTAATTTGCCCCATTTTAGTTCCCTTAATAGATGGATCCCCATCAAACATTTAAATATAAGTCTTAACGACAAAAATATAAATGAGTTGGGCATTATATTCTCAGAAAAAGATTTAATTGAAAGGTTGGCTGTATTGGTATTCGATGAAATAGCCATTAGAAGGCTATACTATAATAGTGCACGGGATGAAATTAGTGATTTTTCTGATTATGGTTCCGGCAGAACAAAAGACATCGCAAAATACATACATATATAATGTGTATTTACATACTTAAAGGGTTTTTTATGCCGAATGGAATATGAATTTTGAAAGCTTATTTATGTATATACTTTTCCATAATATATTTTACCCGGCTTTTTCCCTTTTAGAATTTTAAATTAAATAATAAAATAATAAAACAAATTTTCAATAAGATAAACAAAAATTTTTAATTATACATATATTTTTAGTAGGTAGTTAAAAACCTAAAAGTTATAAAAAAAATTTACATACCTATTTTAAACTAACGAAAATTTAAAATACATAGGTACATTAGAAGACAATTTATGAAATTATTTTCTAACGATTTGAAAGATTTGGAATAATACAAGTAAAAAAATATAAAGCAAAAAAAAGAAATTTCATTCTTCTTTTTCTATCATAGGTACTAGAAATTTAAATTATTTTCAATATTTAATATTTTGATTTTCTCAATTTTGTGACAAAAAAAAACTAATCAAAGCATTAATGTTTTTAGCTTACATTAAAAAACATCAAATTATATAACCCCTTATACATATATATTTATGTATATATTATCACAAATTAATATTTCTTTCTAATAACTTTGAGTTTAATGAAAACTAGTGCCACAGATTATAGGAGAATTATGATTATAATATTTATTTGTTACAGAAATGCACAAAATTCCTAATCATAAATATAAAAGATATAGAAAAAGTCAATTTATTATTACATTTATTGGAGTAAATTAACCATTCTTCCCTCAAAATTTCCTAGGATTAGCAGGTATACCTCGACGATTCTCTGATTATAAAAACGTTTATACCGCCAGAAATGTGGTTTCAACTATTGGATCAACTATTTTACTTTAAGGAAGTGTATTCTTCTAATTTATTATTTAAGAAAGTATAATTACCCAACGTCAAGGTATTTATTCAACTAAATTCTGCTATTGAATGACATCAAAATATTCCCCATGCAGAACATAGTTATTCAGAACTACCTTTATTAACTAACTGCTAATATGACATTTAAGTGAAATGGAATTAAGCTCCATATATAAAGTATTTAACTTTTTTTTGAAACTAATGTCAACATGAGCTAATTTAGGTTTACAAGATAGAACATCCCCCTTAATAGAACAACTAATTTTCTTCCATAATCATGCTTTACTTATTCTTATTATAATTACTGTATTAGTAAGGTACATATCTAATTGGAATATTATTTTTTAATAAAAACACCAATCGGTTTCTATTACACGGTGAAACCATTTAAGTAATTTGAACAATCCCAGAAGCTATAAGGAAATGCAATTAACAATAATTGTATTATTGTTTATTGCATTTCCTTCTCTACGATTATTATACTTATTAGATGAAATTAATGAGCTAATTATTACATTAAAACTAATTTACTACCAATGATATGGAAGTTATGAATATTCAGACTTTATAGATGAATTAGATTCATATATAGTTCCAGCTAATGAATTACCTATTGATGGATTTTACCTGTTAGAGGTAGTTAACCGAGGAGTCCCATAAATTCTCAAATTTGAATTCTTGTTACATCAGTTTACGTAATACATTCATGTACAGTACCTGCATTAATCAAACCATCTTTTTCATTAACCGACCAGGATTATTTTTTGAACAATGCTCAGAAATCTGTGGAGCTAACCATAGTTTTATACCTATCATAATTGTATTCCTGTTCCTGTTAATTTCTTTAATTAGTGAATTTCATCAATAAACTAACTTAAAAGATGACTGAAAGCAAGTAAAGATTTCTTAAACAAGAATATAGTAAATCAGCAATTACTTCTAATGAAGCCCAATATTTAAAAAATTAGTTAAAAGTGTTACTATGTCAAACTTAAATTATTGGTATTCTAATATTTTTTAATACCACAAATAGCACCTTTTAGTTGATTAAGTTTATATGTATTATTTTCTATTACATTAATTTTATTCTGTGTAATAAATTATTATATTTTTATTCCGTTAACTCCTTAAAAAAGTAAATCAGAAAAATTGACTAGCAATTCTTTTATTTGAAAATGATAACTAATCTATTTTCCGTATTGACCCCTCTTCTAGTATTTTTAATTTATCATTGAACTAAGTAAGTACATTCATTGGTATCCTAATAATCCCCCTGTATTGTGACTTATACCTTCACGACATCATATTATCTGCAATTCTGTTTAATTAACTGTTCAAAAAGAATTTAAAACCTTATTAGGGCCCACTGGTCGTAATGGGAGAACATTTATTTTTATTTCATTATTCTCAATCAGTAATAATTTTTTTAGTAGAATCAGCAGTAACAATTATTCAATCTAATGTATTTGCTGTTCTTAGAACTTTATACTCTAGAGAAGTAAATTAATGTCAACTCAATCTAATCATCCGTTCCATTTAGTACATTATAGCCCATAGTCTCTGGTTTAGTTAAAAGATTTCGTCAATTTGATCCATCACTACTTATTTTAGGAACAATTATTACTATTTTACAATATATCAATGATGACGAAATATTTCTCGTGAAGGCACCTTTCAAGGTCTACACTCATACCTCGTAAGAATTGGTTTACGATGAGGTATATAACTTTATTTATTGTATCAGAAGTATTTTCTTCGTTTCTTTTTTTTTTGAGCATTTTGTCATAGTAATTTTTGTCCCGCAATTGAATAAGGACCAACATGACCCCCTATATCAATTATGCTCTTTAATCTCTTTCAAGTCCCCCTTTTAAATACCGCTATTTTATTGGCCTCTGGAGTAACTGTAACATGAACTATCCACAGAATACTAGGAGGAAATCACTCAAACCGCTCAAGAGCTATTTTTTACAGTTCTTCGAGGGATTTATTTTTGTATTTTACAAGCCTATAAGTATATTGAAGCTCCTTTTACTATTGCTGATTCTGTTTATTATTAAAATTATTATTTATTATTTTTTATTATTAAAAAAGTATAGATAATGCTTTTAACTTTAATAATAGGTTTATTAATTATTATTATATCTAGAGAATGATGTTAGCATCAATGTAGTTAAATATAACATTTGATTTGCATTGAAAAAGTATTGATTCTTGAATCTGCGTTGAATATGAAGCGATAAATTGCAATTATTTTTGACCTAATCTTTGATGTAGGATGTATACATCTCATTAAATTATACTTCTTGTATACATCATTCTTTTAATTGAAGCTAAAAAGAGGCGTTTCACTGTTAATGATATAACTGAGATTTTAACTCCGATTAAAGAAGTATGATGACTCAAATAAAAGCTGGTGACTCTGTACTTTAATGGTTAAATTCCATTTATACTTCTATTTGTAAAGTTTAATAAAAGCCATACATTTTCATTGTAAAAATAAAGAAATTAATTTATAAATTACTAATATTAATCAACCAATATATTTAAAGATATAATATATCTCCATAACAGCTTCAATTTCATGCTCTAATTATAAGCAATTTGAATATTTAAACAAAAATTTTTAAAAAGACTAAAATAGTTACCCAAAGTACAAAAAATACCAAATATATTTTTAATTCTTTTTCTGTAAACGACTTGTACCCTTTGAATAATAAACTAAATTATTATATAAATTGTGAGATCCAAAAAACTCAGATCATCCTTGATCCATGCTTTTAAAAAATTGGACCTTTAAATTTAAAGGATAATAAATAATAATACCATAAGTACAAATAAAGGGTATAAATCTCCCTAAAAATATTCTAGTGTTATAAAATATTTATATGACTTCCAATCATAAGGTCTATTATTAAAAAAGTATAGATAATGTTTTTAATTTATAATTTTTAATTTGTAGTTTTTAATTAAAATATAATTAAAGATTTGTTAGAAAAATATAAATAAATATTTGCAATCATATACCCCATAATTGTTCTCTCCACACAAACAAATAAAGTTAATTTGAAATAATAAGGAATAAACCATATAAAAGGAGTGGAAAAATAAACTAATTTAATATTCTACCTCCGACAATTCTTATAATTAATAGCCCCATTATGCCTCGCAATATAATTCAGCCTGCATCATTTAATACATTACAGAAAGCGCCTCTATGCAGCTCATCCGTTATTGAAGAAAACTTAAAACATAAACATAAGAAAGAGAAACAGTTTCTAAAATTAAATCCTTAGAATAAAATCCATCTAAACAAGTAAAGAAACAGTCAGTCGGTGCAACCGACTTAGAAATACCCTACACCTATTTGGTTCAAATTTAAGGACATATCCATAAGTCATTTTGACACCATAAAAGCTGTTATTAATTTGATCGTAAGACATAGCTAACCAAATTAACTTTATAATACTAAAAACATTTTCTAATTACACTATCTATTAAAAAATATTACAAAATCTTACTAATTTATCTATTTAAAAATATTAAAAAACAAACAAACTTGAAATAAATGAAAATATATTTATTCCAATTCAATTACAAAATGAAAAAAATCCTAATTATTAAATTTTGTGATAAAAAGGTAATCAAAGTATAATATATTTAATAATCCAAATTTTTAAAAATTGCAATTATTTTAAATGGTTAGTTTATATACCTAATAGAAAAGCTTATAAACGCAAAATATGCAATAAATGTACTTCTAAAATACAATTACAAATTTTGAACTTTTCATATAATTCATTTAAATATTCAAATAAATTTTACATAAATGCAGCAAGTACCTTTGAACATAGCTGAACCACTACAATTTAGTCTAGATTTCGGAGACACATAGGACATAGGAAATATATTCTTTGGCTTTGAAATTAAACTCGACCAGAACCAATTCGCATGGTACTTTCATTACTAGTAACCTAGAGTTTAAATTTCATCAAAATACCGGCATTATTTTTTGAGTTATGGTGTTTTCAAGATATATGTTTTTTATTAACCTTGAACTTGTCAAGGGTTCCAGAACCCGAAACCATGGTACGATTTCGCCCATATGCAGTCCCGTCATACTTTCAATACTAGTTAACCCTTGTATACAATTGGAATGTTCTATCTTAATTTTAAGTTACTAGTTTTATTAATTTCGATGATAAGCTTTTACACATTTGGGGGTCTAAGAGAGGTCCTGAACCACCACTCCAAATGATCCCAAATTAGGGGGGCACGGAGGAAATAGTAAAGAACATCCTGGGCCAAATTTGAAGCTTCTACATTTGTTTCAAGTTACTATTTTTATTAATTTCGAAAATATGCTTTAAGGTCCTCGGAACTGAGTGGCTGGTCCCCGACCCACTAGTCCAATGGGGCCCAAATTTCAAAGACACTTACGCAATAGGAAGGGACACCCTGATACCAAATTTGGAGGTTATAACTTCATTGGTTTCGGAATTACGCTAGTTTGGTCTAAATTCAATCAAAAAGTTCTCAGTTCCGAACCCATTGTCCAATCCTCTGTACGTAATCACCGCCGTAGTTTCATTACCAATAACCTACAGCACAAATTTCATGAAGATAGACTCATTAGTTGTTGAGTTATCGTGATTTTTAATATATGTTCGTTATCCCTGACACCGACTAAAAGGTCCAGAATCCGAACCCATGGGCTGATTTCGCCCTTATACAGCCCGCGCTTTCATTATAGTACTAGTTAACCGTTGTACACAATTTGAACGGTCTATCTTAATTTTAAGTAACTATTTTTAGTAATTTCGATTATAAGCTTTTAAAACTTGGGAGGTCTGAGAGGGGTACTGAACCATCTCTCCAATTGATCCCAAATTAAGGGAACACGCAAGAGATAGTAAAGAACACCCTTGTGGCAAATTGGAAGCTTCTACATTTTTTCAAGTGGTTATCTTTATTAATTTTAAAGATATGCTTTAAGGTCTTCGGAAATGTGTGGCTGGTCCCCGACCCAGTACTCCAATGGGACCCAAATTCCCAAGACACTTAGGAGATAGGAAGGGACACCCTGATACCAAAATTGGAGGTTCCATCTTCATTGGTTTCGGAATTATGCTCGTGTGTCCTAAATTCGATCAAAAAGTTCTAGGTTCCGAACCCATGGTCCAATCCCGACCTTACGCAATCCCCGAAGTAGTTTCATTACTAGTAACCTACAGCACAAATTGGATGAAGATAGCGTCATTAGTTGTTGAGTTATCGTGATTTTTTATATATGTTCGTTAGCCCTTCGATCGATTAAAAGGTCCAAAATCCGAACCCATGGGCCGATTTCGCCCATATGCAATCCCCGCCGTACTTTCAATCCTAGTAACCTACAGTTAAAATTTCATCAAGATAGCTCCATTATTTTTTGAGTTATCGTGCCTTCGGACGGACGGACGGACGGACATGGCTATATCGACTAAGGCGGTCACGCTGATCACAAATATATATACTTTTCCATATCTAGCTCGCTTCCTTTAGGTGGTTACAAACACCATACCAAAGTTAATATACCCCTTTACCTATTCTATAGGTGTAGGGTATAAAAAGGCATCCCACATAAGCTACATTAAAGCAAGATAATGTAAATTGTATATGAACAGCTATTCCCCCCATATACCGAATATCTTGAAAACTATTTTAATTATGAGTAATTTCTCCTGCAGATATGAATAGTAAACCGTTAAAACATGGGTTAATAAATGAAAAAAGCAAATTTATGAAATCCTATAGAAAGAATTAAATAATAATGCAATAATCTTTTTTTAAAATTAGCCCCTATCCCCGCTTTGATCACTGTCAAACCAGAAGCTAGTAAAAAAAATCTACCAGCTCAAGTGTCACATAACGTTAAACCGAATTAATAAATAAACATTCGCCGTAACTAAAACAGAAGAATGTACTAGCGTAGGAAGCAAAGAGAATTTGAGCTCTTTTAATTATAGCTTCTAATATAACTAATCCTCCAATAATTATTATTGATAAATCATTTTTTATTAAATCTAAATAAAAAATATAACTTCAACTATCATAATTTAATATTCAAGCAATAGAAAGTAATAAAGCTAAATCTCAAATTCGATTATTTATTTTTATTTATTTTATTTTATTTATTTATTATACTGCTTAACACAAACAGTTTACAAAAAAGCATACAAATAACAATTAAAATTATACAATTAAAATCAATATAAAAAATTACATATTTGACTAAATATAAATAAGTTCAAACTAAAATTAAAATTAAAAGTTAAAAATTATAAACTTTACATTACTACAAGAAAAACAAAACAAAAATAATCCTAATAATAGCGATTGTATAATTTTTGTTTTTGGGAGTGTTTTAAAAGTGTAAAGTCAATATTATGTTTATGTTTGTTACCTATAATAAGCATTCTATTAATAGGTTCGAATTTGCCATAGTTAGTCCTATTATTATTAGTTTTAAATAAATTGCAAGAGCGAAGGCATTGAAGATTTCTAATAATAATTTTACTAGAAATTAAATTAGATTTAACGTTACCCTTGACAATTTCTGTAATTAAAATGACATCAGAAACTTCACGTCGGAAATTTAAAGTACACAAATCAATTAATTTTAGCCTTTGTTCATATGGTGGTAAAATAATGGGATTCGACCATGGCAAATGGTGTAAGGCAAATCTAAGAAAATTTTTTTGTATTGCCTCAATCCTATCAATGTGTACCATATAAAACGGAGACCAAACTTGATTAGCATATTCTAAGTTTGGTCTTACAAGACAAGTGTACAACTATTTAAGAACATAAGGATCTGAATATTCCTTTGCAGAACGTTTAACAAATCCCAATAGTGAATTAGCTTTATTTATAATATTATTATAATGGGTTTTAAAGCTAAGTTGGGAATCGAAGTATACCCCTAAGACCTTTATTGAGGTAACTTTAGGTAAACTAATACCATCTAAGTTATAACTGAAACAAATAGGACTAGATCGGCGTGTATAAGATATCAATGCGCATTTATTTACATTAAGTAGTAAACAGTTATTAACGCACCAATTGTTAAAATTTTGAAGATCATTCTGCATAAGGATGGCGTCATTATAAAATGTAATCTTTTTAAAAAGTTTCATATCATCAGCGTAAACTTGAAGCTCGCAATTAGAAATTATAGAAGAAACATCATTTACAGATAAGATAAAAAGTAGAGGTCCAAGGTGGCTACCTTGTGGAACTCCCGAATTTGCCACGTAAGGGTCTGAAATCACATTTTTAAATATAACACTAAAGGGGCGATCACATAAATAAGAATGTATCCACTTAAGGAAAAATTGTGGAAAACCATATTTTTTCAAGTTTTAGTAAAATAATATTATGTGGCAATAGATCAAATGCTTTACTAAAATCAGTATAGACAACATCTGTTTGAAATCCTTCCATGTTATTAAGAAGAAGAGATGTGGTTTTAACTAGATTAGTCACCGTAGGTGTTTGTTTTACAAAGCCATGTTGGTTATCTATTAAAAGATTCCTACAATGATTATAAATTGAATCCGTTATAATTAATTCAAATAATTTAGGAATTGAAGATAAGCTATTGGGCGATAATGAGTGATTTCATTTTTAGCATTCTTTTTGTGAATTGACCTGATATAGGAAATTTTCCAAATAGGAGGAAAATATCCGGAATTTAATGAATTTTTAAAGAGTAATGTTAAAGGCGTAGTGAGAATGTTAGAACACTTGCTCAAAATTTCTGGTATACCATCTGGTCCTGGAAAAGTATTATCACTCAGTTTATTTAGATAGCTGGAAACTATTTGTTCATTAATCTTAATATCAGTAAGAGAAGTTTTTTGATATGCGTTCATGTAGGAGAAATAATTTTCATTTGGCGTAAAAGAAGAATCACTATATGAAGTGCTAAAAAACTCACGAAAATATTTCGAAATAGTTGAAGGATCATTACTAGAGAGAATTGAATTCATAAATGTTGGGTAATCATCAAATTTACGTTTAGAGTTCAAGAATTTCCAAAATTTTTTCGGATCAGACTTTAATTTAGTTGCCATTAATGTAACTATTATAAAGTATTTCAGAAGAAGTTTTAAAATTCTCAAACAATATGACAAAATTAATAAAATCCTTAGTATCTTTTGTTTTGAGATATTTACGCCAGGCTTTGTTTTTCTTATTTCTGAGAGATCTAAGCTCCTTTGTGAACTATGGTGGGCCAGAGTTAGAACATCTGTTTTTTGAAATAGGAACAAATTGTGTAAAACCTTCGAACATTATTTCATAAAACCTAATTGTCATTTGATTAAGGTCTATATTATTAAATATAGACGTGAAGTCATAGGTATTTAAGAAATTTGCTAGTCCGGGAAAATTGGTTTTATTGAAATTAAACCTATAAGAATCTGCTGCTTCATGATTTATGGAATTAGTTAAACAATAAGTAAAATTTATTGAAGGGTGATAGGGGTCCAACGCAACAAGGGGTAACACCGATTCATAGAAAATAATATTATTCCAATCAGAAGTAAATATTAGATCCAATTGTTTATCTTTAAAATTGCGGCAATGGGAAACCTGTTGAAAATCGTTGGTATTTAAACCATCAATTAATTGAGAATCAGGTTCATTCACTGAAGAATCAGCAATCAAAAAAGATTCTTCGTCATGATTGATTCAAGTTATATTAGGGAGATTAAAATCTCCACATAAAATTAACTCATCATTAGGACCAGAATTACAACAAATCGAATCTATTACATTTTAAAGAGTAATATAAATATTTAAATTCGAAGAAGGTGTATGTGTTAACAATATTAACACTTTTATTAGAAAATTTTATGTTCACACCAATTATTTCAAGACAGTCCGCGTCAGAAATAGGAATTTCATTTGCATTAAATGAGTTTTTTACGGCAATCAATACTCCTCCCCCTTTAGGAATGTAACTATTAGATACATTAAGTTCAGAGTATCTGTCTTTTCTAAAAACCGAGTATGAGCTATCAAAAAGCTCAAGATTGTTAATAGAAGAATTTAGCCAAGTTTCAGTCAAAGCAAAAACGTCAAAATTTAAATTTATTGAATTAAGTAGGACTTGTCTAGTTTTTGTTTTAAGACCTCTGACATTTTGATAATATAATGATAAAATTATCAAATTTGAAGAATCAATCAAAGATGTAGAGGTCTTATTTAAGCATTATTTAACATGAAAATATTTATTATGGTTGTCATTTGAAACCTGCAAGTGATTGTAATAATTACTACCACAATGATTACGGTATGCCTTTAAGTCGTCAGAAACATCTTTGGAAGGTATACCTTTAATTTCGTGAAATTTAATATATAATTTATAGAGTTCTTTATAATCGGTCGGTAAACGTTCGTTATCAATTAAGACCTGTACACTTATTCTGGTCTTACCTTCCAATACCTTATTATATTTATCATCAAACAAATACGACAAATACAATCTGACCATGTTATAAACTATATCATCTCTTAGACTAGAAAGAGCTATTGTATAGTCCTTGTTGTGTCATTCTAGTTATTGGTGGTAAAAATGGGTTAATAATTGAAGGCTGAAGAGTTCTTAGAAATTTACGAATGATTTATGATAATGATTTATTTTTGAAGTACTGTTACTTTTTATAGTATGTAATTTAGTGTTTATGGAATTAGTTGAATCTGTTGAATTAGAATTAGTTGAATTGTTAGCAGTTGCGCTATTATTAGGATGAACAGTTACATTATTAACGTTAATGCTAGTATTAGTATTTCTATTGTCAGAGTTAATATTACTATTTCCAGAACTATTATTGTTTTTATTATTATTGTTATTGTTATTATTATTAATATTATTATTAATATTATTATTAATATTATTATTATTGTTATTATTATTATTATTGTTATTATTATATTTATTTTTATTAGTCTTATTACTTTTATTACTAGATATATTTTCATTTTTAAGATTATTATCATTATTTTTATTTTTATTACTTTTATTTTTATTACCTCTAACATCCCGAAATTTTGTAATTTTCGTTCCCTTCTTCCAAAATTTTAGATTTCTTATCAGGAACGGACACTTTAAATGACAGTTATTTTGGATTCCGGATCCTTTTGGGAGTAACTTTTTTACAAATTGCAATATCACACTTAAATTTTTGTTTAATAAAGCTCTCAAGGGTTTTTTCCGTCATTTTACAATTTAGCCTTGAAATGCAAAGAGTAAACGAAGGCTTTGTTGTGTCACAATTGGGGTTAGTAAAGCCTTAACTCCGGGTTTTGTTTTATTTATTTTACTCTTTGCCGTTGTGCTAGGTGTGATATTCTCAGTTTGGATAAATACATCTTTATAAACTATTGGTGGTTTATTTAATTTATCCAACTGTTGTTTAATTAACTCCACATCGCACTGAATTTCCTTCTGTATATGATTGGGTATTTGTTGATCAGAATCCATAGCATGAAGGTATTCGTTCATTAGATCCACCACTTCATGAATGCCACCCAGCTCCTTTGATGTTGCCGATCTAAGCTCACCTTTGACATCATTTAATAGATCTGTCAAAGTTTTTTTCAAATATTTTTTCCGGTCAGAAAGAAAACTGCATAAAGCTTGATTGAAGTTATCATAGCTTTTGGCCATATCGTTAAAGCATACCGAATTGTTTTTCAAAGCATCTACTGCTTTAGTCGTGCAACCTTGGCAGTCACTTTTAATATCATTTAGTGTAACCATCAACTCGTCTTTTAATATTTGTATAGGCTGGTTCAAATCCAAGCAACTATCGAAAACAAAATTATGCGAAATGAACGAGTTGCATGTTTGCCAACCCCTAGGTGCATTAATGCAAACTCCATGAAATTTTCTTTTACAGATACATTACATGTAATAATTTTGGTTCTTAAATCTGTAATTGTACAGAGTACGGCACTGCATTTATTTTGATTCATTTTTATTTAATATTGTTTTTTTTTTTTTTTTTTTTGTAACGGCAAAAAAAAAATGTATTTAAAATATAATAAGTCAGTTTTTTAATGTTTTAAAAAAAAAATTACACTTGCAAAATTGTTAAAAGTGAATAAACTTAAATGACCTAAATTGAAATTTGATTGTCAACAATTAAAATTTAAAATTTATTATAAAAAAAAGTCTTACTAATTTTAAAGTTATAATGTAATTTTTTTTCTTATTTAAATTAAGTGTCAGTACTTTTTTGAAAAATATTTAGAATTTTTAAAAGTTTTTTGTTTATTAAAAAAGTTATATATTAAAAACGAATTAAAAATAAAAAAAAAGGCGTGTTTAATAAAAATACCGTTAACTTGTTAATGGTTTGATGGTTTGATAAGAACTGATAATTAATTGATTTATGATAATTCACTGATTAGTTAATAAACAGGCGTATATAAATTACCAAAGAAGAAATCAATAGAACAAAACTTATAAATATTAAACTCATTCAATCAAAAAGAAAAGTTAAAACAATTCTTCTAGGATTTAAAGAAACAACCTCTTATTCAATTAACAAACTTTAATCATTTGTTAAAAAAAAAAAAAACAAATCTAATTAAACAAATAAATCAAAATTCCGCGATCGAAAATGAAACCTCATATCATTGAAACCCCAAATCAATATTTTTATTAAATTATTTAGATATACACCCCTATTCTAGATTCCCTCGTACAGCTACGTCGGAGATAATCTACGAAAAAGTAATTCTCTATTCCGACTTAACGCTACGAAAAGTGCAAAAATCTACGAAAGAAATATTTATTCGTAGCAAATTCGTACTTCATATATTAAAATTTTTAAGGGTAAAATAACGAAAGAACTAGACATAATCAAAATATTAAAGAAATGATATGAAATATCTTACTATTTTTTATTTATAATTAATCTTAAAACACTTTTTTCTCAAAATAATATTCAAAAATTATTAGATACCTACTACAAATTTGAACACAATAAACATCATTCTTACTTAAAAAAATTAATTCAAACGTCAAAGTTGCCATTGCAAAATTAACTTTCTACGAGGGAATTTAGAATCACTAAAACTTTTTTTTCGTAGCGTAGCCAATTTTTCGTAGAAAGTCTACGAGGGAATTTAGAATAGGTGTGATAATCAAAAGTGTACGTATCTCTTTTTAAAATAAATAAATTTAAAGGAAATCAAAGTAAAGATAATAAATATTCCCGAGTAAGCCACAAGTGACTGAATAAATCCCTAAATAAATTTTTCCATGTTGACTATAAATATAAATTATCACTAAAAAGTGATAACAAACGTAATATAATTATACTTAATCTAGATCATCTAAGAATTCTGTTTAAAAGACTAATTTCTCCAAGCAAATTTAAAGTAGCGCAGCCATATTACCGGCGCTTAATAAAAATCACCTTGAAGCCTAGGTATAAAATTTAAGACCCTTAATAATTAATAAACTTCGATTGTCAAGCCGCTCATAAGAAATATTTGCTGAACAAAATTATCCAAATGAACAAAGCGCATGAGCAATTATTAAAGTATAAGACCCACAAAATCCTCAGTAAGTCATAGTTATAAGTCCTCTTAAACAATACCTATGTAAGTTACTCAGCTACAGAAGAATTAGAAATCATAGCCTTAATATCAGTCTGGCGTAAGCATACTAAATAAACTAGCACTCCCCCTATTAGGCTAATTTTAATTCAAATATAATTGAATTTTAAACCACTATTCTGTAAAAAAGAAAATAGAAGTAATAACTCATTAATTTAATATAAGACCAGCTAAAATTATTGAATCAGATACTAAGGCCTCTACATGAGCTCTCGGTAATGATAAATGAACTAAATAAATAGGTATTTTAACTAAAAAATTATTAATTATTACTAAATTATATAAATTATTTATTATTAAAAAATTTATTGTATTATTGTCATTATAAATATAAAAAATACCACTATTATTGGTAAAGAAGCCAATAAAGTATAAAATAATAAATATAAACCGTCTGTAAACATTCTGGTTGATAACCTCAACCAAGAAGCAAAAATATTGTGGGAATTAAACTACCTTTAAAAAAATTAATAAAATAAGAATAAATTTATTGTAGAAAAACTTTTCTACCGATTCTCTAGCTAATAATATTAAAGCACTAATTCAAATACTTAATAAAACTAATCCATAAGAAATTATATCACATTCTAAAAAATAACTAACCCCTATAAAATAATTACCAAAATAATTTATAGCAATAAATAAAAAAGATAGTATAGACAATATATTCTAAACGATTCCCCATAAAAAAATAAAAATTTTAACATTGCAACAAAATAAAGGATTGAGAATAATCATTTCCATGAGTTCGAACTAATGAAACTAAAATTGAAAGTCCCAATGCCCCCTCACACACTCTAAAAGTTAAAAATATTATAGTAAAAATCTCTATGATTCCCTAAAATCATTAAATATATAAATAACAGCTCAAACAATCTTAATACAATATATTATAAGCTAAGAAGTATAGATAATAAATGCTTACGATTTAAAACAAATACAATTGCCCCAGATAAAAATATAAAAACAAAAACTAAATAATAAATATTTGACATCAGTTTTAAAAAAAACTTCAAGAGAAAAACAATTATTTTTCATTAACTCCCAAAAGCTAATATTTTAAATAAACTAACCCTTGAATTATAAACCTCTTGAAGTTTTTTAACTATTTATGAGTTTATCAATTATTACAACAAGATTTTCCAACAAATAAATAATTCGTTAGCCATAGGATTAATATTATTAATTCAAACTTTTATTATCTGTTTAGTATTATTTCTAAAACCTTTTGATTTTCATTCATCTTATGGGGATACTAGTATTAATTATTTATGTAACATCATGAGCGTCAAATGAAATATTTTCTCTATCAGTAAAAACACTAATTTGATCATCAATAATTATTGTTATTACAACCCTTCTTACTGTTATTTTATATATAAATTTCCTAAACCCAATTAGAGAAAATATTCAAATAATAAATATGTCAGATTCTCATTCTAATACATTAATTAAAGAAAATTATTATTATTATTAATATATTTGTCTAGAATGAGGTGTAACAAACGCATTCAATTAAATGTGTTTTGTTGGATGTGTTCAATTATAAAAAAATAAAATATTAATGTTTTGTTGAATGTGTTTTATTTTAGAAAATAAAATTTTCAAAATTATCATAAGCAGGCCAAAAAATATTTTATTTAATTTTAATAAAAAAAAAACAAAAAAAAAAAAAAAATTTTTTTTATGAACTTAAATTTATTTATTAATATATGAATTAGTTCATTTCAGTTTTAAAAATTCCAGAAGATTTTCTGGAAAATTTAAATAAGTAGTAAAACGTTTTGATATTAAAAATCGAGACTGTGATTTACAGGATCATTCCTGTTTTAAGTCTTTATTTCAGTGATATACTGAATTATAGGCCCAATATACGCTTTGGTGCTCTGCTTGCTTTGGTTTAAAAGGCAAATAAACCAAGCAAAGTAACAAAAGTATTTTCAAAATTTCCCTCTTCCCTCCCTTATCTTTGCATCTTTCCATCTTCAACTTTTCCGTCATAATTCTTTTTAATTATTTCTTCTATTTAAAAAAGGTTAAGAATGGTGTAGAGGGAGAGAGGAACCTGAGTTCGATGCACCATATAAGTCAAACAAAATATAATGTTTTAGGCATGATAAAAAAAATCCAAATAAAATTTATAACACGTACTTACATACGTACATATGCATATAAATACGTACATATAAACAGGTACATTATTAAGCATGTTGAATAGGTACATTATATAATATTGGCACAAACAATTATTTCGATTTGAATCTAAACAAAGGTTGTGAAACAATAAACCTATGTATAGCAACATTTTTTTTAAATATGTATACAACAAATTAATAGATATTGAAGCAAACTAACCCTATAAAAATATTAAAAATTAAAAATCTTTTATTAACAAACAAATTTATCGAATTTAATTTTAAAACTTGAAAATTTAAGCAAGAACGCACTTAAATAAAAAATATATTAATTGAAATTAAAAAAAAATTTTACCAAGAAGGGATTTGAATTAATAACCCCAACATTTTATCCAATTCAAAACAACAAAAGATGGATTACATAACTTATTCATCTTTAAGTTTTTAAAATACAACAAGAAATTATATGAGTCATTTTTTTGTGTATCTATTACTAGAATCGAAGCATAATCTGCGTAACGTGCGATTGACAAATTGTAACGTTTGCGATTTTATTTAAGAATATGGTATTAATAAACAATATATGTATATGTAGGACGTAGGACGTAGGTATATAATGAAATTAGAAATAGTTCTTAATTAGAAAAAGTTTTCTATTAATTGACTTTCCGTCATTCTGTGACGGGCCAACAGCCAGTTTATTATATTAAATAAAATTTATAATTATCCAACTAATTGAATAACTCTCTTAAATATTAATATTAATTATTTATTAATTTCATTAATTGCAATTGTCAACAAACAAATGTATTTTATGGACATTTACGGCAAATAAACTAATAAATAAATCTTTAAGATTAGAACACCCACTATTGGAAATTGCCAACAACTCATTGGTTGATTTACCAGCCCCTGTGAATATTTCAGCCTGAAGAATTTTTGGATCACTCCCACGATTATGTCTAGTACCAAATTTGAACAGGACTATTTTTAGCCATACACTATACAATAGACATTGGCATAGCTTTTAATAGGGTTGCCCATATTTGTCAAGTTGTAAACTATGGATGATTGTTACGTACACTGAACGCCAATCGTCATTCTTTTTTATTTGTATTTACCTTCATGTAGGTCGAGGAATTTAGTATAGTTCTTATATATTTGTCCCCACATGATTTGCCGGAGCAATCCTTAGTAATCCTAATTCCTAGTAATAGGAACAGCATTATCATTTGAGTGAGCCACTTTATTGCAAATTTATTATCCACAATCCCCTAGAATTTGCAGTAGATAATGCAACTCTTATCCGAATCTTTACATTCCATTTTATTTTACCTCTTATTGTAGGAGCTATAACAATAATTCATTTATTATTCTTATATCGAACAGGTTCTAATAAGCCACTAGGTATTAATTTAAATAGATTATAAAATTCCATTCCACCTCTACTTCTCATTTGTGGGATTTATTATTATAAATTATAATTATAGGATTAACTCTATTTACATTAGTTAATCCCTACGTATTGGAAGACCTCGATAATTTTATTCCAGCTAATCCTTTAGTAATCCCGGTTCATATTCCACCTGAATGATACTTCCTATTTGCATATGCAATTTTAAGATTTATTCCAAAAAAATAAAGAGGAGTTTTTGCTCTTGTTTTATCAATTGCAATCTTATTTGTCCTACTCATGTAAGAAAATTCCGAGGAATTCAATGTTACTCCGTAAATAAAGTTCTATTCTGATTTATAGGAACAATTGTAATTCTACTAACATGAAGTGCAGCCCGACTTGTAGAAGACACTGTAATATTTTTAGTCAGTCTTTTATAGTCATGCCCCAACACTTTCTGATCAGCCAAGTTAATTGCCTGATGCAAAAAGTTTCTTCTCTTATTTTAAACAGCAAGAATACTTTGCTTGTCTACAGGCACAGAATGCCTACTTGCTTTTATATTTATTATTATTGAAGACAATCATGCAAATGTATCTAACATGGTTGTTCCAATAAGTATTATTAAATAATAAAATATTAATTATAAATTATTCTTTTATTATTCTTATATTCTATTAGCATGAGTGCAGGAATAAAATATATTAAATAAAAGATATATATGAGCATTACTCTACACCTAATAAAGCTGTATATTTAAAATTTTGCCAAAAGAAATTAACCAGATGGTGTAATGTTTATATTACGGTTATACGGGTATACCACAGTTGACACAGTCTAATCTACCACACTCTTCCTCGTTTTTTTTTAGAAATTGAAGGAATCAAAATGACGAGTTAAATTATCCACAATTGGAACACTTAACACAAGAAATAATTGTATCTTTTAAAACTGAAAAACAAATTTTTTTTTACATGCAAATAAATATAATGTACATAGATTATGTATTTACAAATTACATATTTTATGGTATTATGATAAGTATTCCTTATCTGATAAGATATGTTAGTAAGAAAAAATTATTGACAAAAGCTCAGTTAGACAAAAGCTTATAAAAGCAATAAGCTATGTGATAAATCGAAGTGACCAGTGATATTTCACATAATTTTACAAAATAAATTTTGAATTAATTCACTTTTTTGCACGAGAGTTTATTAATGTTTTAAACACTTTCAGTCCAAAAAAACTTATTGTAATAAATATTTTATAAATTAAATCTTTCTTATAAATTAAGTTCTTCAATTTACATTTTCACTTTAAATTAAGCACTTGTTTGCACTCCGAAACAACGAGCGCCTTTTCTAAAAATTTTATTTATTGTAAATCTTAATATCAAAATAAATATACACGTTCAATAAAGGAGCTTAAAAAATCATTATTTAAAACAAGTAAAGTAGAAAATAAGTAAAAATACAAAACCAGTAAAGAAACAGTAAGTCGGTACAACTGACTTAGTAATACCCTACACCTCATACTTATATCATAAGACATAATATTCTTAAGAACTAATCTATTTAAAAATATTAAAAATCAAAAGAAGTAAATGTATTTATAAAATTCAATTACAAAATTCTTGTTTACTTATAATTTACTTATTTTTTAATGTTCTACATAATTCAATTTTTAATAGTTTAATTCTTTTAATTTGAAAACTTCTGGTATGAATTAATTTATAGATTTATAAGAATCATATTTTCTTTTCCACGAAAAATTACCTGATCCAGGTTACAAGGAATGGAATGATTAATTTCATATTGAAATATTGGAATTCGAAATGGTTAATTCTCATCTTTTATATTTATGATAAGGAATTTTGAGCAGAAGTATAAATAACTATTACAATCATAATTCTCCTATTATCTGTGACACTAATTTTCAATAAAACTTATTCGAACGAAATATTAATTTGTAATAATATATATATATATTTATAAAATTTTATGGTTTTAAAAATAAACTAACAACATTAATTCTTTGATTAGTTTTTTGTCACATAATTTAGTAATTCAAATTTTTAAAATTAAAAACAATTTATATTCCTAAACAATTTATATATATAAAATACTATGGCAAGTTGTATTAATTATAACAACTTGTTTTATATTAAAATTTAGATACCTTAGCTTATATAAACAAGTAAGCTAAGCTTATTAAGCTTATTAAAATATAAAAGTATTAAGTAAGAAAGCAAATAGAACAGAACACTCTTGTATCATATTTCAAAGATATGCTTGTTAGATCTTTGGAAGAGTTTGGTAGGTACCTGAATCACTATTCCAATTAATCTCTAATGATAGGAACGTTATCCATTACGTTTCCATTTTTTCAAAACAGAAGGCTCTTGTATTAAATTTAAAGTTTTTATCTTTATTAATTTTGAAGATATGATTGTTAGATCATAGGAGGTGCGTGGGAGGTACCATAACCACCACTCCAATTGATCCCATATTTCAGGAACATGAGGAAAATGAAAAAAAAAACCCTTTTACCAAATTGGAAGGTTCTATATTTATTTCAAGTTACTATCTTTAATTATTTCGAATATATTTTTTTAAGATTTTGGGAGTTGTGTGGGTGATGTCCGAACCATTGCTCTACTTAGTCCTAAATTTCAAAGACAGAAAGGAAATAAGAAGAAACACCTGTGTACCAAATTTGAAGGTTCTGTCTTCATTGTTTTTGGAATAATGCTCGTTGGACCTCAAGTTGATCCAAAACTTATAGAATCCGAACCAATAATCCAAACTTGACCATAAGCATTCCTCGATTCGATGTACTTTCATTACTAGTAACCTACAATATAAATTTCATTGAGATAGCGTCATAAGTTTTAGAGTTATCGTGTTTTTGGATATATGCTCCTCAGCTCTTGATCCGATCAAAAGTTCCTGAACCCGAACCCATGGCCTGATTTCGCCCATATGCTATCCCCGCCGTACCTTCATTACTGGATAATCCTTGTTCCAAATTTGAAAGTCCTATCTATATTTTAAGTTACTATCTTTATTAATTTTGAAGTTAAGTTTTAATTCTTGGAATGTCTAAGACACGTACCTGAACCTCCACTCCAATTAACTCCAAATTTCGGAAATAGTAAAGAACAAATTTGAAGCTTTATTTATTTGAAGTTACTATCTTTATTAATTTCGAAGATATTGTTTAAGGTCTACCCTATTGAAGTGGTGGTTCAGGTAACTCTCTTAGACCTCTAAAGGTTTAAAGGCTTATCATCGAAATTAATAAAAACAGTAACTTTAGATTAATATAGAATGTTCCAATTGTGAACAAGGGATTAACTAGTATTGAAAGTATGACGGGGACTGCCTATGGGCGAAATCGTACCATGGTTTTGGGTTGTGGAACCTTTGAAAAATTCAAGTGCTAGCAAACATATATCTTAAAAACGACATAACTCAGAAACTAATTACGCTATTTTAAAGAAATTTTATATTCCTAGTTACTAGTAATGAAAGTACTATGGGAATTGGTTTGGTTTCGAGTACGGACTCTAGAAGCTTTTGATCGAATTGAGTTCAAACTACTATAATTTCGAAACCAAAGAAGATAGAACCTTAGATTTGGGGTGTTTCTTCTTATTTGTTTTGTGTACGTGAAATTTTAGATGAATTGGAATAGTGGTTTGCGTACCATTCACACTATTCCCAAGACCTTAAAGCATAATATATTTGAAATTAATTAGGATAAAAAAATCAATTTGATACACTATTTCCTATTTCCGTTCTTATTCAACACTTTTATATTTTTAAAAGGCTAAGAGATTTACTATAAAACATATTATGTATTATATTTTATAAATGAAAATAAAATATTTTTTTAATAAACGACGAAATTTTTTTTGTTTTTAATTTTTATTATATCATATCTATATTTCATTGAACTAATACCATAGGTAATATATAATTAAGAAATTGTGTACGGTACTTAAGTTGTAAAATTTATTTTTATATTTAAATTAATTATATGAAAAGTTCTAAATTTGTCATTGTATTTTAGAAATACATCTATTGAATATTTTGATTATTAAATTTTGTGATAAAAAGCTAATGAAAGCATTAATGGTTTTAACTAACATTAAAAACCATGAAATTATATAAAATTTTATATTTATATTATTACTTACTTACTTACTGGATCCTAGAACCCCTGGTGGGACATAGGGCGTCAACAAATCCTCTCCACCTTTCACGATCCTTAGCAATTCCTTTTAGCTGTAACCATGTTTTGCGTTGCGCTTCTGCCTCTTTCAAAACAGTACTTCTCCATGTTTTCCTTGGGTGGGTAGACCGTAGTCTGCCTTGTGGATTCCACTCAAAACATTGCCTTGTAATGTTTTCTTCTGGCTTCCTCAAGGTATGTCCGATCCATCGCCATCTTCTCTCTCGGATCTCGACCTCAATCATCTTTTGGTTCGTTTTTTGCCACAGGTGTGTGTTAGTAATGATTTGCGGACAATGAACCTTTAAGATGCGGCGTAGACAACGGTTTATATACTCCTGCAACTTTTTGGTGATAATGGCGGTTACCTTCCATGTTTCACAGCCGTATAGAAGTACTGATTTGACGTTTGTTTCAAATATTTTTAGCTTTGTACGCACGGCTATATTATTTGACTGCCATATGATGTTTGATAGAGTTCCAAAAGCAGCCCTAGCTTTATTTATTCTGCTGTCAACATCAACTTCTGTTCCCCCATTGGATGTTACTATGCTTCCTAAATAATTGAACTGCTCTACTTCTTCAATTTGGTTTTCTTCTAGCAGAATTTGCTTATGTGTGAAGTGCTCTGTACGAATGCTTTTGATTTTAGCTGCATTTATTTTTAGACCAGCTCGTTCTCAAATTTTGGCACATTTCTTTTAGACCATCCTGTGTGTGCCATGAATACTACATCATCAGCATAATCTAAGTGGCTTAAATGTTTTCCTAGTCGCCACTGAATGCCATTTCTCTCATCAACGCCTACGGTTGCGGTTAAATTTCGTCCATCACAACCAACAATAATATAGGCGACAATATACAGCCTTGCCTTACACCCTGCTGCACCTCAAACGAATCAGTCAACTGTCCATTGTTTAAGACTCGACACCTCGCATTTTCGTAAGATTCCTTAATAATGGCAATAATTTTCTCCGGGATACCCTACCTACTAAGAGCTCTCCATATATACTCGCGGTTTACACGATCAAAAGCTTTCTTGAAGTCTACAAACATGAGATGTAGCGGCGACCCGAACTCTGTTGATTGCTCGAGTATTATTCGTAGCGTGTTGATATGGTCAACACAAGAGCGACCACTGCGAAAGCCAGCTTGATGTCTTTTCAATGTATTTTCAATCCTGCTTTTGATCCTTTTGAGTATAATATTTGCCATTATTTTCGAAAAGACTGATAACAGCGTAATACCACGCCAGTTATTGCAATGCTTCAGGTGACCTTTTTTTGCCAGCTTAACAATAACTCCTTCTTTCCACTATTTCGGGTACTTTTCTTCTCCCCATATAGCCTGAATCAATTGGAGAAGTATATCTGCCGTTGCAGAGATGTCTGCTTTTAGAAGTTCGGCGGGTATTTGGTTAATTTCTGCAGCTTTTTTATCTTTCAAGAGCGAAATGGCCCTTTCGATTTCAGGTTTCGTGGGTGGTGCTGTTCTAATACCCCTGTGTGATCGACGTAACTCAGGTTCTTCAGAGATTTCTGATGCAGATTGCTGTATAAAATATTCGTTTAGCAAACGGCAAAAATAGTCTTTCCACCTCCGTAATTGATCATTCATCGATACCAGAAGCCTTCCATGTTCGTCCAAGATAATATTTTGCTACTTTGTTGAATGACCTGAAAGAATTTTTGTTATCTTATATAAGGCTTTGCCATCACCTCTTCTTGCTGCTATCTCTGCTTCCGTAGCAAGGTTTTTTATTTGTTTCCTTCTGTCTCGTCCTACACTTCTCTGCGCGATTTTATGTGCTCTGTTATACTCGCTGCGAAGCTCACCCAATAGCCGCGGATCCTGTTCAGAGTTTATTTTGTTTTTCAGCTCTTTACGTCTGGCTAAGTTGTCGCACGAAATTCGTGAAATCCATGGGGCTTTTTGCTGCGATAATCGGGGTATGGTTTCTCTTCCAATTTCTATAAATGATTGTTTTACTTTATCCCACTTTTCATCTATAGAAACTGCCCCGTCCTCTCGTTCATTTGCTTTATTCAATGTTGATGCCCTTTCTCGGAATTTTTGTACAAAATTTCCACGTGTTGCGGGATTTTTTAACGCTTCAACATCGAAGAGTGCTTTTCAAGGCGCACACAGTATTCATGGCACACACAGGATGGTCTAAAAGAAATGTGCCAAAATTTGAGAACGAGCTGGTCTAAAAATAAATGCAGCTAAGATCAAAAGCATTCATACAGAGCACTTCACTCATAAGCAAATTCTGCTAGAAGAAAACCAAATTGAAGAAGTATAGCAGTTCAATTATTTAGGAAGCATAGTGACATCCAATGGGGGAACAGAAGTTGATGACAAGGCACTTGATTTCGTCTTTGGACAGTTGCTGTTCTTAACAGCATGAGCGCAACAACTAAATGGTGATCGCTTCCAACGTCACCTCTCCTTTTATTTCGAACGTCGCAAAGAGATTTCCTCCACTTCTGTTGGACAATGAAATGGTCTATTTGGATTTCAGTTTGACCATTTGGGGAAACCCATGTTACCTTATGACATGACTTATGTGGGAACAAACCGCCAATGACTAGCTGGCGGGAATTGCAAAAATCCACGAGCCTTTCACCATTGTCGTTTCTTACCCCAATGACATGCCGTCCCATGACTCGTTCTAAACCAGAGTTTTCCGTTCCGACTTTCGCGTTTAGATCACCCAATATAATCTTTATGTCGGCTCTGGGAGCGTTATCATATGTTGTCTCAAGTAGGTTGTAAAAATTCTACTTTTCTTCATCTTCTGCTTCTTCGGTAGGAGCGTAACATTGTATTATGGTTATATTTCAGACCCTGGATTTGAATCTGACAGTCATCAATTTGCCATGTTGGCCATATTGGTTTCCAAGAGATAAGACTGCGTCTTGCTTCTGCATTTAGCATAATTCCTACTCCACCGTGCCTTATTCCTGTTTCTGCTTCATCATCTCCTGAGTACAGCATGGGAGTTAAATTACTGTCTGAAATAATTTCACCACAACCTCTCCATTTACTTTCACTGACGCCAAGTATGTTAATATTGAGTCGAAAAATTTCACGATCGGCTTGCTCGTATCGCCCAACGCCTAACACCATATAGTGTTCTCACGTTCCATGCTCCGATTAGCTTCGGCCTCTTGTAGTCAAAAGTTTTCACTATTCCACATGATCGGTTTCTTGAACTTGTGTTGGATTCTCTTATCCTGTTTGTATTTAAACATGAATTTATCTGCACTCCCAAATCCGATGTGCAGTTTACATTGACTGGAGAGGTCAAAGGAGCATTCACCATATTACTATGATTACCCTTTAAGAAAATATATCCATTCGCATTTGTGTTCATGTTTGCATATTTTATACAGTTAGTGTTTTATGAGATACAGTTGATAACCCCATAAACTCATGTCTGTGGGCACACTTGCCTTTTGGATGAACAAACACATCTCACACAGATTTATATAGCGAGCCGCTTGTTTCAAGACAGACACCCGCTTGAAGCCGCCAATTCTTGGTGCAGACGCTCCTAAATCCTAAAAGAGACACTCCATAGAAAGTTATGGAATTCCAATTAAATCTGAACCAAGTAGGTGTAGGGTATTTTTAAGTCTGACTGACTGTTTCTTTACTTGTTTTTATTCTTTATTTATTCATTTTTTTTATTTTGTTATACCCTTACTTAAAACTTAAATATGTATACATTTTTCTATACTTGTGTATGTGTATCTGCAATAACATTTGCGCCAATTTTATTAGTGATTTTTATTACCATATCAGTTAGTGTTTCAACTTCTGCTGGTAGTCATGCTATAACTAGATTAATGGCGTTCTTTTGTTGTCGCTTCTCATCCAAAATAGATTCAAGATTGTTTTTGTGAAATCAAAAGTAGATCACACTTCCAAAACGGTTTTCCAATTTTAACCGCATTCAAAATTTTGTTAGTTATATTTGCGCATCTAACATGGTAAAAGTTTTGACAAATAGAAATTCACTGCCATATTTTTTTGTAAATTGAGCAAACTTTGACCATTTTGAACTTTTTTTTCGATTTTGTATAATAAAAATAATTTAATATTTATGCTTTGTTTTTAGCACATTTTCAAAAAATTTTGTAAAAATGTGCCTATATAGCTTCACTCTGTCCATCCGTCCGTCCGTCCGTCCCTTTTTAACTACGATTGACAAAAAAATATCAGGAATGGATAGGTATTGCAATAAAAATAATTTAATGTTAAAACTTTTTTTTGTAGCCCCCCCCCCCGTTACGGAGCTACAGCCCCTCAAAGTTGAAAAAAGCCCCATTTTTAAACAGTTATAATTAGAGTTCTATAAGGTATATTTCCAACCTGAAAACGGTAACAGACAGCTGTTCTTATAAGCTTTACAAATTTTTAAAAACCAATTGTATAGGGTTACCATACGGTACTAAAATTTACCGTTATTCTAAACTAAGTTTTACAAAATTTTTGGTCCCTCATAACTTCGGAACGGCTAAATCTAGAAACTTGAAATTTTGGGAGAAGTTAGATCCTTAGAAATAAGTAACAGTCAGTTAACAAAATTTTTTTGTCACGCTCCCTCTTTAGGAGCTGTAAGGAGTCGAAAATTGAAATTTTGCCTTTAAACACCTAACTTGAATACCTGTAAAAATTTTTTTTATTTGTATACAAAATTAAAAGCTCCAAAACGAAAGTTTCATTAAGTGTCAAAGATTTTTCTTAATTTTGACTTTGTCCGTCCGTCCGTCCGTCCGTATGTTTACAAAAACTTTTACACCGTTTGAAATAGAGTAAAGAAATTTTAACCACGGGTAAATATTACAAAAAAATTAATTTCGTAAAAGAATTTTTTTCTGTAGCCCCACCCGTTACGGAGCTGCAGCCCCTCAAAGTTGGAAAAAGTTCTATTTTTAAATTGTTATAACAAGAGTTTTGTTAAGTGTATTTTCAATCTGAAAACGGCAAAACATTGCTGGTTTTATAGGCTTTACAAAAATATAAAGTTAAAATGTATAGGGTTACCATACGGTACTAAAATTTACCATTTAGTTAAACTCAACTTTTGCGAAATTTTTGGCCCCATATATCTTCTAAACCGTTCAAGCTTGGGTCTTGAAATTTTGGGAGAAATTAGGTCCTCCAAAATTAGTAGGAGTCGGTTAACAAAATTTTTTTGTCACGCCCCCTGTTTAGGAGCTATAAGGGCTTGAAAATTGAAATTTTGCTATTTTCAACCACCTGTAACTTTAACACCTGTTCAAATTTTTTTTTACAAATATGCAAAATTTACAGCTGCAGCATTATATTTTAACATACATTAAAGATTTTTCTTAAATTTGGAAGGGTCTCTTTAAATTGAAGAAATTGTTTCTTAGTCTTAACCATTTTTGGTTAGATAATAATTTTCTAGGTAAAATTCCAAATTTTGTTGGAGTTAAAAATTGATTTCCTAGAACCGGAAAAAAACGGAAGGGTGAAGACAGAAGGGGGGTGAGCAGATCCATCATAATTTTGCTAAGCAAAAATTTAGGAACCCTCCCCATTGAAGGGCTACTAGGTCTTCAAAATTAAAACTTTTATGTTCTTATAAAACAGTAACTTATTCACCAGTGTAAGTTTTTCCAAAATTAAACGTTAACATTAAAGCTCCAACATTATATTTTGCACTTATTAACAGGTTTTCTTGAGTGCATTGGGGTTATATTCTAAGTATTTCACTATTAGTCATATAATTAATTATTAATGAAATAACAAAATTATAATATTATCATAATAATATATTTTTATAAAAATAAATGATAAAATACTCAGTAAGAAACCGTATATAATTTTGAAAATGTGCTTTTTAAAAACCCTTGGTTTTTTCCCCTCACTTGTTTTTTTTGTGGTGAACAATATAATATAGAATATAAGTTTTTTTGTTATTTGTTTTTGTTTTTCTTGTTGTTTTATAATTACGCACTATTAGGTATGAACCGTTTATATTATAATATATTTTATTTTTTTATATCACTATATATATAACATATAATTATATATGTTTATTCGTTCATTTTTGCTTTCGCGAAAAATATAATTCTGTAGGCGCGAAAAAATCTATATGCTCTTTCAACATTTCATTTCGTTTTTTCGAAAATTCTATACATTTGGGATATATTTCTATCGGGTATATCCTTTGAGATTCCCATCTAAAACATCAACGTTGTTTTGACGATTTGGCAACTTATATTTCGTATTGCACACGCTTTAACTTTTATATTATTAATGAAAGATGAAAAGAAATAAACGTTTGTTCACTTGCGCCGCCTTTCATTAACTTTAGTGACTTTTTTGTTATCGGATTGCCTTATTCTTTCAGACCTTTTTGCTTTTGTGCTACGGTTTTGACCATTAAATAGTCACTACGTATTTTTAAATTATAAATTTATTTAAGTAATATAAATCACTTCATTCTAGACAAAATCAAACACAATAGGAAATTAGACGTTAAAAAACGGTTATTTAATAAGAGTTTTTGACAGCAATTGTTTTGACGTTCGTTGTCTTATAAGAAATACGAAAAATTAGCTTAAATGTTTTGCCTCACATTTGTATTTTAAATTAACTTAACAGGTATATTCTATATGGACTTACAATATAATAATTAATTTAGTTGCGAAATACAACTTACAAAAGCAAAAAAAAATAAAATGTCATTGATATTTTATCTTGAACCAAACCGACTTATTACATCAATTTTATCACATGATTTCTATTTTGTTTCAATTAAATTGAAAGTTGATTTCATTCTTAATTTTTGCAAAACTAAGTAATATTGCAGCTTTTACGTTGTTTTTACAGGATTTATTACATATGTATATTTGCTATATTAAAATAAATTTTGTTGAAGAAACTTCGATTACAACAACAATTTAGAAATTTGTTTTTTTTTTTTATTCTTTGTCATTTCTTTTAAGTTTCTCTGAAATTGTTCAAACAGCCGTCACCAAATGTTTTAATAATTCACATAAAAAGTGATGTAGAATTTTTTAAATATGTAAAAAAATTACGTTGATGTATACTTATATTAATTTTTATTACATTATCGAATAACCACCATATTTTCTATAATAATTTTAATTAAAGGTAAAAATTAAACGTATAATTACTTTTTAGGGAAGACACATTTACAAAAGATTTTGCTAAAGGCTGTCGACCCGATAATACAACTCAAATAGATTGTAGTGGGCGCGGTAATTGTCAATGTGGAGTATGTTCATGTTTTCCTCGTCAAAATGGAGAAGTAATTTCTGGTCGCTTCTGTGAATGCGATAACTTTTCATGTGATCGTCATAACACGTTATTATGTTCAGGAGATGATCATGGAAGATGTGAATGTGGAATATGTGAGTGTAAACCTGGTTGGATGGGTCCCGCTTGTGAATGTAGAAACTCAACAGACACGTGTACCCCTTCTGGAGGCGGTGAAATTTGTTCAGGGCATGGTAATTGTGAATGTGGTGTTTGCAAGTAAGTTAAAATTTTTTACTTATAATTTGAAGTAAGAACTTGAAAACTTTTTTTAGATGTGAAGCAACATCAGAAGGTCGTTATTCTGGACGTTTTTGTGAAAAGTGCCCAACATGTGCAAAACGCTGTGACGAATTTAAACAGTGTGTTGAATGCCAAGTGCATAAAACAGGTCCTTTGAAAAAAAGTGAATGCGCTTCAAATTGCACTTTATTTACACCAATTGAGGTTGAAAAAGTTAACTATGACGAAGAAAAAGATGAACATTTATGCCAATTTTATGACCAAGATGACTGTAAATATATTTTTAAATATAAGGAAAATGGTCCCGATAAAATTGAAGTATACGCAGAAAAAGAACGTAAATGTCCACCTCAGGTATTTGTATTAGGAATTGTATTGGCAGTTATTGCAGCTATTGTACTTTTTGGGTTAGCAATACTTCTTTTATGGAAATTATTTACAACTATACACGACAGACGAGAATTTGCCAGATTTGAAAAAGAAAGGATGATGGCAAGATGGGATACTGTAAGTTTATTATTCATAATTATTGATAATTTAAATTAAGGAAAAATGGGTTTACTTTAATACTTTTCTAAAAATTGGGGTTTTTTAATAACCGAAATTGTTAACAAATTGTAAATATACGATTTTGTGTTTCCTTCCTTTTATTATAATTTTACCAACTTTTTCATTTCTAAAATTTTGATAACAGTTTAATAAAAATATTTCATTCACTTCGAATTAATATTCGTTTATTTTTAGGGGGAAAATCCAATTTACAAACAAGCTACATCGACATTTAAAAATCCTACATATGCTGGAAAATGAGTTAAATAATTCATCTTATATTAAGTTAAAATTTTATTTATAGAGTTAAAAGTGTAAAATATGAAAGCAATTGAGATTTCAAATTCTAGAAGTTTTTGTTTACTATTTATAGTATTGTTATTTGTTTAAGTAGATTTTTTAACTTGTGGAATATAAATAATTTTGAACTGGAATATAAATAATGAAAAAATTTTAATTGACAACCAAATTGATGTTATTGATCTAAAATAGATATTCCGATATTTTTAAATGATATTCAGCTAACTACTTATTATTTGAAACCATTGTTTTAACCTTAAACTTCACATAAACAAAACAAAATTTTTGGAATTTTAATCTTATATATTTTAAACTTGAATGTTAATAAATGTTTTTTAAAATTTAAACTTATAATCAACCTTATGAACTGGGAGGTATTCTTCCATATACTTTAAACAACCAATTCATAATGTATTTAAATGTAAAAATATTGAGAATTTTTAAAAATTTATTCAAAAATTTTCTAATTTTAGAAAACTTATTTGATGTAATGTACTTATTTTGTATTATGAGTTATTAAAAATTAAATTCTATTTTTTTTTTTTTTATATAGAACACTTTAATTTAAATAATATGTACACAAAATTTATTATTTTAGCTTATTGATAAAAATAACACAATTGTATCAGATTCAAGAGAGAAAGCGAATTTGTTTGGCAAACAATTTTACTTCAACTCAACACTGCCACAGTCAACTCAAAGACCATCAAATATTCCAAAAATTGGCTGCTCCTTTGGTAGGATGTACTAAAGGATGGAAGATTGCGCACGTTTTTCCAATTCCAAAAAAAGGTAATAAAGGCCATCCTTCAAATCACCGTCCTATAGCGATGTTATAGCCAAAGTAATGGAAAAAATTGTAAACAAAAAGGGTGACATCGTTAATGTCGTAAAAAAAACTTTAACCTGATACAATGTCAAAATAACACAATGTAAAATTTCTGAACACATTGTGTCGAAAATATAATATATTTTGTTTAAAATTCCGATTGCGTCAAAATGAAATGTCAAAAATTTAAATTTTTTCTGAAACAATCTTTGAAAAATATAAATTAATATTTACTTACTTTTCTTCCATGAAAATAACAAAATGTAAAATTTCTGAACACATTGTGTTGAAAATACAATGTATTTTGTTTACAATTCCAATTGCGTTAAAATGAAATGTCAAAAATTTAAATTTTTTCTATAGAAACAATCTTTGAAAATTATAAATTAATATTTACATACTTTTCTTCCATGCATTCTTATTCTTAATTCCCTTGTACGGCAGGTTAATACGTCGGAGATAATCTACGAAAAGTGACTCTCAATTCCGACTTAACGTTACGAAAACTGCAAAATTTTACGAAAGAAATATTGATTCGTACCATATGGTTTACATTAACAGTTCACTTTTGTACATATAAATAAATAGTTTTAAATGAATTTAAATTTTTACTTAATTGTTTAGTTAACTATGTTTTATAAAAATATTTAAATCTTTCAAAATATTTTTCAAAAATTATTACAATTGAAAACAATAATTATCAGTTTTACTTAAAAAAATGAATTCAAACGTCGAAGTTGCCATTGCAAATTTAATTTTCTACGAGGGAATTTAGAATCACTAAAACTGTTTGTTCGTAGCGTAGCCAATTTTTCGTAGAAAGTTTACGAGGGAATTTAGAATAGGTGTGATGGTTTTTTTTTGAAATTAGGGATTTCATCACCACAAAAATAAAATTCAAGTGACCAAAATTCGAATTAGAACTTCAAAATTCAAATAACTTTTAATTTTTTTATTTGTGTATCCAAAAAATTTTACATACTCAATTTAACAACACGCGTCGTGAAAATGGGTCGCTAATACAATGTAAAATGAATTTACGATCATGAGACAATGTAAAATTTTTGAAGTTTACATTTTTGATCATGCGACATTGTATTCACAACGTCGCAAACACATTTATGATGTCAGGGAAAGCTTTTGAAATACTTAGATCATAAAGGTTTGCTTCATGATCGACAATACGGGTTCAGATCTGTGAAGTCGAAATTTTTCTTAAATGGATTGGAGATTTCCTTTCCAATCGGACGATTCGAGTACTGGCCGACGGTTTATCATCTGGCAAATTTGAATTAAATGTTGGTGTCCTTCAGAGATCTGCAATTTGAAATGATCTTCTATCTTTAGCTTCCAATCCAGCACTCTTGTAGCTTTCTATGAATTTCATAGCTGCTGTAACATTAATCGTCAGGTTAATACAACTGCAAAAATTTTGACTGTCAGTTAGCTAAATAATGATATAGCAAAAATTCGTAAGTGGGGTGAAAATTTCAATTCAATTCTACACGAAGAAAACCTAATGCTGTCTCATTTCGCGAAAAATAGCTCCTTCTATTCCAAACCGGATTTGTAAGGGAGAAGCTTTGCAGCACTCAGCAGATTTAAACATTTTGGGCATAGAGTGAAATCTGAAATTGATTTGGTCAAATCACATTTTTGGTATAGCTGAAGATGCAACTAGATGTTTGGCTTTTTTGTATCACTGTGAAAATTCCGTTTCTCCACATGATCTCCTCAGTATCTGTAAAACATATATTAGACCAAAAATGGAGTATAAAGTACATATTTGGGCTGGTGCTCCCCATTTGGGATATCTCGATAAAGTGGAAAACAGACCTAACCTTCTTATAAATGATCCCAGTGTTACCTCAACGATCACTCCACTTAGCCATCGACGTGCAGTCTGGTCACTTATCCTGTTTTATAAATATCTAGTGGGGACGAACACCTGTTCTAAAGAAATAAAACCATTAATGCCTCCACTCAAAGTTTTCCAACGTGAAACAGAGAGGGCAATGGATGCTCATCCCTACTGCGTCGAAATCTTAAGATGGCAAAACCCGTCGAGTCATGTCGAGATTATGGAATCAAATTTCGTGCAATTGATTTTATTAGAATTAGTAATTCGTATGTGTAGGACTTTATTAAATTTAAGAATATTAACATGTTTCTCTTCAATATCCCTCCAAATTTTCCCCACCCGCCATGATCCTAAATTCCCAAATTACCTCCACACAATCCTAAAATCCGTTTATTTTCCCATACCTGTAATGAAACTGTACATTTGTATCACAGGTTCCTAAAGTTTGGTTCAAAAAGAGTTTTAGGGTCGTACACTACCCAACGAAATACCGCACAGTCTCAATGGGTGGCTTTCGAGCGTTCCTCGCAAAAAAACAAAAAATTCAACATCATTCAACATAAATATAGAAATTCAAAACTCAAATGAATTGACACTTAAAAAATTGTTGTTTTTTTTTTTTTAATTTTACACTTTTTGTTTTATTTATTTTAAAAACTTTCGTTGATGCAGTTAGACGAGACTATAGATTTTTTAAAAAATTTTATGAATGTGTACAATTTATTATACCTGTAAATGGACATTTACTTTTAAAATTACAATATGCTAAAATTAAAAAGCACTTAGAAAATAGAATTTTTAACCCTTTTGGCTTAATATAGGTTCATAATTTTGACAAAATAATAATCAATACAATTTTATGAATGTGTACAATTTATTTTACCTGTAAATGGACATTTGCTTTTAAAATTACAATATGCTAACATAAAAAAGCACTTAGAAAATAGAATTTTTAACCCTTTCAGCTTAATATAGGTTATAATTATTTTATCAAAATTGTTATATTAAATGATACATAAGGTGGTGTCGGGAGAATCAATTCAACTTGGTTGATTTTGACATTTTTCAATTCCACTAAAAAATTTCCCGGTGTCGGCTAAGTCAATTGAATTAGTTTCAATTAATTGAATCAAGTTGTTTCAATTTTGATTTTTTGACAACAGAAATGTCAGTATTATAAAAATAATTTAAACAAAAAATTTTTTTTAGTTTTTAGACGGTTTATTTTGTGCTGCATTATATTTACTACTAATCATTTTTGCAATGAGTTTTTTGTGGTTGCTTCCATTAGATTGATTATTTTTCTAATTCTTTACTGTTGCTAAAACATTTTTTCCTGAAAATAATAAATAAAAATTTTCATATTTATATAAATTATTTATCTTTATTTACCTTTCTAAATTACTCATTTTAATTTTTCTTTGAATTTTTAAACACAAACAACGCCAATAACAGAATAAATTTAACAGAATAGATTTAAACATAAACAACGGCAATGCCATAATGTAATTTCAAACACAAAAATGTATTTGAATTTCAAAGTCGACTCAGACGACTTTAAGCAACACAAATTGATTTCCCCGACACCGATAGTTGATTCAAATCGAATTAAGTTGAAAGTCAAAAAAAAATTGATTCTCTCGACACCACCTGTAATTTAAAAACAGGAATTCAAAAAGGTAAGCAATGAAAAAATTAAAAACTATTTCTTAATAAAAAATTTTGCAGATACAATAATTAAATATACTTTTATCGAAACAAGACCATATTAAATAGTAACAAAAAATACATAACAAAGAAGTAATGTAGCAAAAAAAAAATAAATTAATCCTCTTCCGAATCCTAATCAGTCGTACTTTTGTTAAATTTATTATAAATCTTCTAAATTAATTATAAATCTGTCGATTTCCATATTTATAGCACATTAACATTAATTGATATGGTAACAATTTTCGAATTTGAGTTGCGAAAATAAAGCTTTGACCATACCGTGCAACTAATTAACATCTGCTCTCATCAACTACATATTGCTATCGTAAGTCAGAATTTGATTTTCAGCTGCTACTACAGATATATTTTTGAATAGGCATTTCAAATAACGGACACCTATTTTTCGAAAATTTGTTTTAAATGGCAGCTAAAGTGACTTTGATGTAATGTTAACAAAGGTAGTTTTGTTTTTAGTAGTAGAAAATAAAAATTTACACCTCCATTCTAAATTCCCTCGTACGTCAGAGATAATCTACGAAAGAAATATTCGTACTACGTATTATGTAGTTCACTTCTATACGTAAAGAAAAGTTGATATTCAAAAAAGTGAGAGTGGTTAATTTTATCTAAATTAAAATAATTATTTATAAATAAAAATTAAATTAATAAAAGAAAATATTTAGGTTAATAATAACTGAAGTATTCTATCTTTAACTTGCATAAAAAGTAAATCTAAATTTTTTTTGAAAATACATACTAAATTTAAATTTTTATTTATTTTTTTAATTATTTATTTATTGTTAAAAATTTACTTAGGGATGTACATATGTTTTAACATTTTATTTTGTTTTTTTTTTCTTAAACTTTAACATTTATTTTTGTTTTTTTTTTCTAACTGTGATATAAACAAAACTTATAGTTTTGGTATAAAACATCGCAGTTACTACCTAATACTATTCAACAAAGTAAATTATTTAAAATTAAATATATTTACATATATATATACATATATAATTATATAAATGCAAATATAACAGCTCATACAGATATGTGCTGCGAGCGTTGAAAAATTTCACTCCTGCATTATACTAACCACAAATGAAGGGTTATTCTTTAATGAATGCTTCAGTTTTTTGATAAATATATCCAAATTTGAACTTCTTTTTAACTCCAAAGAAATTGAATTAAAATAATATAATATAAAGAACATTTTTTTTTATGCTGGTTGATTATTAATATATAACAGCAAATTGAGATTCTCTCATGTTTAATTGAGAGTGCAGTGTAGAAGCAGAATTAGAGGTGAATCTGGCTTGAGATGTGAGGGTGTGTTTAAGAGAGTGTATCATCAAACTACTAAATGTGCTGGTATTGATCATAATATCAAAACAATAGAAAATACAAAGATTTTTAAGTTTATATGCGATGATTGTATGCACTATATTGTAGATCTTGCATTGGAAGAGGTTCAAGATAGTGTAATTAAAAATGAAAGGTGTTTAACAGAATATAAAAAAAAGTTTGAAATAGCGTTAAAGAAATATGAAGAAGAAATTAAATGTTTATTAAAAGCTATGGAAAACAGATACATGGAAAGAATTAATTCTTTAAAAAAAGTTCAAAAGTTTGTGAAACAAATGTATCAGAATTAAATAAATTTTAAGAGAATAAAAAGAATTTTGTTGAGCAAATAAAAGAATCATGTAAGTTTGAGATAGTAAACAAATATCATGTGCGAATGTATGCAAACGCATCTATACTGGTTAGACCTAAACGAACGCAAAGTATTAAGAAAACTAAAACAGACTTAGAAAATAAAATAGATCCTACCACAATAAATTTTAACAATATAAAACATAAGAATAATGGTATAGTGGTAATAGAGAGCGAGAATAATACAGAAAGTGAGAAAATAAAAAGTGTAGTAAAGGGTGTTCAAAATTGAGGTATCATTTTAATTTAAAAAAAAAAAAAACTTTTTAATTATTTTAATTTATTACAAATAGGTTCCGGTTAATAATGAAAAATTATGTCGGCCAAGTGGCCGGTTGAATGGTTGAATCTGCTCGATAATGTTGTTTTTAAGCTCTTGAATTGTTGTGGGATTATTGCTGTACACTTTCGATTTCACAAAACCCCACAAAAAAAAAACCAACGGTGTCAAATCACACGATCTTGGTGGCCAATTCACTCCTCCTCTACGAGAAATAATGCGATGTTCGAATTTTTCCTTCAAAAGATCCATTGTTTCCCCTGCTGTGTGGCAAGTGGCACCGTCCTGTTGAAACCACATATTCTCTACGTCCAAATCATCAGTTTCCCGCCACAAAAAGCTTCGAATCAGCTCCCTATAGCGATTTCCATTGAACGTAATCGCATTTCCATTTGCGTTTTCAAAAAAATATGGTCCGATGATTGCTCCTGACCACAAACCACACCAAACCGTTACTTTGGTCTTTAAATGGAGATCATGATGTAAAATGTTGAATAATGTGAATGGTTTAATGTTTAATTGCTGCGAACGATGACGAATAGAAGATTTTGGATCTTCATCAACACTTCTGCTCGCAGCTGCTACATTCTCGGTTGAACGGCCACTACGTTGATAAATGTTGCATCTGTTATCAAGAGCAGATCCAGTTTCTAGAAATTTGTCAACCATCAGCTGTTGGCACGATTTGTTGGAGCCTTTTCTCTACGAAATTTTGTTAAATAAATTTCCTAATTACATCTTGAAAACTTATACCATTTTCAAAAAATGTTGTAATAACAAAAACACGCTGTTCCTTCGTGTAACGCTCCATATTAACTAACTGGAATGTATTAAGATTATATCTAAAGAAACCTCGTATAAAAATTCCAGGTAGAAAAAAAATAGCGGCAAAATCAAAATGATACCTCAATTTTGAACATCTTTTAGAAGAGAAATTAGGAGAAAACTACAATATTGATATAGGGTTTTATCGGGAACATCAATTGTCAATTACAAATTGACAGCCTTCAATTACTTTTTTAATTTGGTTTTGTTACTAGCAATTACCAATTAAAAATAGGCATATTGTTACTAGCAACTGAAAATTGGTATAGGGAAAACTTTTTCAAACAATATTTTTGATAGTTTTTGTCAATGGAAAATATGTACCTGTTTCAGCTAGGTTCAATATTTTTAAGCAGTTTAGGAATGTGTTTTCCAAATAAAATATGTCTATTTTTGTGTAAAAATGTAAGTATTTAATAAAAACTTGTTATTAATGATTTTTCTTTTGTTTTTGGTAATTTTTTTATACTAATAATATTTTTTCTTTTTTAACTTAAACAAGTAAAGAAACAGTCAGTCGGTGCAACCGACTTAGAAATACCCTACACCTATTTGGTTCAAATATAATTACATATCCATAAGTCATTTTAACGCCATAAAAGCTGTTATTAATTTGATTGTAAGACATAGATAACCAAATTAACTTTATAATACTAAAAACATTTTCTAATTACACTATCTATTAAAAAATATTACAAAATCTTACTAATTTATCTATTTATAAATATTAAAAAACAAACAAACTTGAAATAAATGAAAATATATTTATTCCAATTCAATTACAAAATGAAAAAATTCTAATTATTAAATTTTGTGATAAAAAGATAATCAAAGCATAATATATTTAATAATCCAAATTTTTCAAAATTGCAATTATTTTAAATGGTTAGTTTATATACCTAATAGAAAAGCTTATAAACGCAAAATATGCAACAAATGTACTTCTAAAATACAATTACAAATTTTGAATTTTTCATATAATTCATTTAAAAATTCAAATAAATTTTACATAAATGCAGCAAGTACCTTTGAACATAGCTGAACCACTACAATTTAGTCTAGATTTCGGAGACACATAGGACATAGGAAATATATTCTTTGGCTTTGAAATTAAACTCGACCAGAACCAATTCGCATGGTACTTTCATTACTAGTAACCTAGAGTTTAAATTTCATCAAAATACCGGAATTATTTTTTGAGTTATGGTGTTTTTAAGATATATGTTTTTTAGTCCTTGAACTTGTCAAGGGTTCCAGAACCCGAAACCATGGTACGATTTCGCCTATATGCAGTCCCGTCATACTTTCAATACTACTTAACCATTGTATACAATTGGAACGTTCTATCTTAATTTTAAGTTACTAGTTTTATTAATTTCGATGATAAGCTTTTACACATTTGGGGGTCTAAGAGAGGTCCTGAACCACCACTCCAAATGATCCCAAATTAGGGGGGCACGGAAGAAATAGTAAAGAACACCCTGGGCCAAATTTGAAGCTTCTACATTTGTTTCGAGTTACTATTTTTATTAATTTCGAAAATATGCTTTAAGGCCCTCGGATCTGAGTGGCTGATCCCCGACCCACTAGTCCAATGGGGCCCAAATTTCAAAGACACTTACGCAATAGGAAGGGACACCCTGATACCAAATTTGGAGGTTATATCTTCATTGGTTTCGGAATTACGCTAGTTTGGCCTAAATTCGATCAAAAAGTTCTCAGTTCCGAACCCATTGTCCAACCCTCACCGTACGTAATCACTGCCGTAGTTTCATTACCAATAATCTACAGCACAAATTTCATGAAGATAAACTCATTAGTTGTTGAGTTATCGTGATTTTTAATATATGTTCGTTATCCCTGACACCGACTAAAAGGTCCAGAATCCGAACCCATGGGCTGATTTCGCCCTTATACAGCCCGCGCTTTACTTATAGTACTAGTTAACCCTTGTACACAATTTAAACGGTCTATCTTAATTTTAAGTAACTATTTTTAGTAATTTCGATTATAAGCTTTTAAAACTTGGGAGGTCTGAGAGGGGTACTGAACCACCTCTCCAATTGATCCCAAATTAAGGGAACACGCAAGAGATAGTAAAGAACACCCTTGTGGCAAATTGGAAGCTTCTACATTTTTTCAAGTTGTTATCTTTATTAATTCTAAAGATATGCTTTAAGGTCTTCGGGAATGTGTGGCTGGTCCCCGACCCACTACTCCAATGGGACCCAAATTCACAAGACACTTAGGAGATAGGAGGGGACACCCTGATACCAAATTTGGAGGTTCTATCTTCATTGGTTTCGGAATTATGCTCGTTTGGCCTAAATTCGATCAAAAAGTTCTAGGTTCCGAACCCATGGTCCAATCCCGACCTTACGCAATCCCCGAAGTAGTTTCATTACTAGTAACCTACACCACAAATTTGATGAAGATAGCGTCATTAGTTGTTGAGTTATCGTGATTTTTTATATATGTTCGTTAGCCCTTCGATCGATTAAAAGGTCCAAAATCCGAACCCATGGGCCGATTTCGCCCATATGCAATCCCCGCCGTACTTTCAGACCTAGTAACCTACAGTTAAAATTTCATCAAGATAGCTCCATTATTTTTTGAGTTATCGTGCCTACGGACGGACGGACGGACGGACATGGCTATATCGACTAAGGCTGTCACGCTGATCACAAATATATATACTTTTCCATATCTAGCTCGCTTCCTTTAGGTGGTTACAAACACCCTACCAAAGTTAATATACCCCTTTACCTATTCTATAGGTGTAGGGTATAAAAGGAAACAAAAGTCATAAACGTCAATTTAGCAACTATTCACAATAAAAAAATTATCAATTTTTTATTTTTTTATTTTTTATAACTATAAATTTTATTTCTCTATCTCTTTTATTAATTTATTTAATTATTTTTTTTGTTTATATAGAATTTTTTAAAAATTTATAAATTTTAATATCATTATAATTGATAATTTAACTAAATTAAACTAAATCATTTAACTAAATCATCTTAATTCAATTAAACCGGCAATCCTTGCTCTATGTCAAACGCAAAATGTTAACTTCGATATTAACGGCTACTCACTAATTTCACACTTCATTCTCAAAAGAGGCATCACCATCTACATAAAAAAAGACATTGCTTTCAACACTCTTGTCAAATATAAATCTTCTAACCCAACTTCTAGGTCAATTACGTTTGGGTCAAAATCCATGTAAGAAGCATGTTATACATTTCTGTTTTCTATACAGATCAAACAATTCAAGTGAACAGGAAACTGTTATGGAAATTAAAAACCTTTCAAACCAGATCAATGAAATTCTCGATTGTTATCCTGAGACTGAAATTGTTCTGGCAGGGGATTTTAATGTTCATAACAAAGACTGGCTTCACTTTTCCAGTAGCTCTTCTCCGAGTCAAAACTCGATTGGGAAACAAGTTGAATTATTTTCCACTCTATTTCACCTTTCTCAACTTGTTAAAAATCCCACTAGAATCCCTGACCGTGCTGATCAAGAAGGTCACCTCTTGGATCTGTTTCTAACCACACACCCTGAAAAGTATGTGGTTTCTGTTGGTTGTCCCCTAGGGGGCTCTGATCACAGTTCGGTCAATACAAGCTTTCAGGCAGGCTGGATGTCCAACCAAAGGTCACTTCCCAAAAAATTGGTATGGCGTTATAACCATGCTAACTGGGAAGGTCTGAACAATTTTTAAAAAACCTTTGATTGGTCACTGTTTTTCCGTGGTAGGAATGTTGACTTTGCTGCAAATGCGATTACTGTAACTATTCTACTTGGAATCAGATTATTTATACTTCACTCAATAAAATCTATTAAGCGGAAACCCAAAACTTGGTTTAATCGTATTTGCAAAGAAGCCATTGTAAAATAAGGCGAGGCCTTCAAAAAGTACCAGGACAGTGGTTTAGAGGCTTACAAGGCCAACAATATAGTGGTTCGGAACAGATGCAAGAGAGTTATCAACAAGCAAAAATTCTTGTTCAACCAAAAGTTGGAACGTAAACTAATACACATGCCCAAGAATAGCAAATTCTTTTGCACTTTTGCAAAAAATGTTAAAAGAAGACATTAGCGGGTCTTTTTTTCCTCCACTTGTTGATAACAACAACCACATCATGTCAGATTTAAAAGAAAAAGCGTGTTTGTTTGGCAAACTATTCGCTTCTAACTCGTCACTGCCTCAGTCAACCTCAAAGACCCCCATCTATTCCAGAAGCTGGCTGCTTCTTTGGTAGAATATGGTTTAGGACGCGAGCAGTGATGAAAATCTTGAAGAATCTTGATACAAAAAAAATAAGCCGGTCCGGACGGTATTACAACTACCGTCCTCAAAAATACATATACCTCCATTTCAAAACCTCTGCGCAAACTTATCCATTTTTCCTTTATTTCGGGTATTATAATCGGGTAATATAAAAATATAAACAAATGCAAAATATAAACAAATAATTTAATTAAATAATATAACTCGCAGATATAGAATACCATATAAGTAAAATATAAAATATTACAATATAAACAAAAAATAGAATTGTAAATATTGAAAATCTAAGACGTTTCTACATGTTATAAGGCCTAGTACTATCTCATGTTTAAATTGTATGTGGAATTCAATAAGACCAATTCTAATAACACGAATATAATATGACCCCCTGTTCCAACATGTACCTATGGTATAGACAGGCTTATTAGCCTAACAGTTGAACAGTTAGCGCTTATTTTATCCCCCAGTCTTTTCCTAATATTTATAAATGACCTACTATCAATACTACTCCAATGACCTACTCCAAACCAATCCATAGCTTCGCAGACAACAGTACCCTTGTAGGTTCCTATGAATTTCATAGCCGCTGTAACACTAATCACCAGATTAATTTAACAGCAAAAAATTTCACTATAAGTGAATTAAACAAAAATTTAATGAAAATCCAAAAAACATCAAAAAAACCCAATGCTGTCTAGTCTCGCGAAAAATAGCTACAACTATTCCGAACTTTTCTTTTCAAGGAGAAATCTTTGCACCATACGGAAGACTTGAACATTTTGGGGATTGAGCTAAACCAAAAATTGACTTGGTCAAATCATATTTTTGGTGTAGCTAAGGGCGCTACTAAATGTACCGTAATTATGTAAATGTATGTTATGTATGTATGTAAATGTAATGTAATTGGGATTCTTGTATCGCTGCAAAACTTACTTCTGATCCGCTGATCTCCTTAACATCTATAAAACTTATATTAGGCGAAAAATGGAGTATAATGCACATATTTGGGCTGGTGCTTCCATTACGGCGCTGGGATATCTTGATAAAGTGCAAAATAGAGCTATTCGTCTTATAAATGATCCCAGTATTACCTCAACGCTCACTCCAATCAGACATTGTCGCACTGTTGGGTCACTGACCTTGTTTTATAGATATCTTGTAGGGACTAACACCTGTTCTAATGAAAATCTAAACAACTTATGCCTCCATTCAAGATTTTTCAACGGAAAACAAGGAGGGCAACAGATGCTCATCCCTAACACAGTTGAGCTAGCCAGATGGCGTAACATGGCTAATGGAAATTCGTTTGTCATGCGCTCATCTCGTTTATGATTCCACCAAATGTGTTCCCCAAAGTTGATAATGTATATATGTACGATTTGAACAAGTTTAGGAGGAACATTAACATCTTTCTTCTAAATATCGCATCCTATTTTCCCCATCCCCCATAATCCAGATATTCCAAATAACTTCCACCATAATCCTAAATCCTTCGATATCCTCATCCCTGTACCCAAACTGTACATTTGTATTACAGGTTCCTTCCTAAAGTTTGGTTCGAAAAGGGTGTGGTTTTGGTGTGTTAAAATCATACACTACCCAGCGAAACACCGCATAGTTTTAATGGGTGGCTTTTGAGCTTGCCATTCCCTCGTAAAAGAAAAAAAAAATTTTAATTCGCGATTAAAAACAAAAATGACATCACCTCAAAAAAAAGGTATTCAAGGATTGCCAGACTTGATAATTTTTTTAGAGGAGATGCGCTGAAAATTTAGAGCAGATAATATTTGATTTACCATATTTAATTAAATATACAATTTATATATTTATTTTATATTCATAAAAGTTCATAACACAATTGGTTTGTTTATTAGTTTTCAGAACAGGACAGGACAGCAAACAATTAAACGTCAAACACTTTCGTCAACAGGATAGTGGCGTGCAGTGGATTTTATGATATGGTTTGCAACAAAATTAAAAATACAATAAACTACTAACATTAAAATAAATCATAACATTATAAACCACTCAATAAAATGTATAGCCTCCTTTATTCATTCACTTTACAAAATAGATAATGCAATTAAATTATTCAAATCCAAATCCAAATGATAAATACCTTTTTGACAAATTAAATTTACATTTTATTAATGTAATCTATTCGTGATTTATTTATTCTATTCTTAAGAATTTCTATATTTATATAGTTTTGAATTTAAGTTTATTTCTTAGTTTTGTTTCAATAAGAGTTAAACTTGAAATTGTTCGTTCGTCAACGACTTTAAATTAAAAGCAAAATGAATCAATTCTTTAAAAGAATATTCACCCAAATCATTTTTTGAAGTACTGATTTTCTCCCAAAATTAGTAAATGGTACTTATTTTGATTACTGTTAATAAAAGTTAAAAAAATTTTTTGGTTAGAATAGTTAGAACTAATATTTAGTGTTAATTTATATTTTTATGTAAATATATAATTTTTATTATTTTGGATATGAGAAGGATTATCAGAAAGAAAAAATAGGCAAAATTCAAGTACCTAGTTCTTATAAGGCTTTCGTTTTTACAATCTGAGCATAGATCTGAGCACGGTCTGAACAAAATGAATACACTCTGAGCAGAGCGTGAACTGAGTACTCTCAGAGCGCTCAGATTTAATAAAAAAATACGATTTGAAAATACTGTTTCGGAATTATGCTTGTTCGGCCTTAATTCGATCAAAAACTTTCAGGATCCGAACCCATAGTCTGATCTCGAACGTAAGCAAGCCCCGCCGTAGTCTCAATACTATTAACCTACGGCAAAAATTTCATGAAGGTAGCCTATTAGTCGTTGAGTTATGCTGATTTTTTGTATATGTTCGTTAGCCCTTAAAACGATTAAAAGGTCGAAAATCCGAACCCATTGGCCAATTTGAGCCGTACTTTAAGTACTAGTAACCCACTGTTAAAATTTTTTTAATATAGCTCCATTAGTTTTTGAGTTATCGTGCCTACGAACGGACAGACGGACGTACATGGTTATATCGACTCAGGAGGTCACGTTGATTACAAATATTTATACTTTTCCATATCTAGATCGCTTCCTTTAGGTGGTTTAAAACACAATACCAAAGTTAATATACCCTCTTGCTATTTCATAGGTGTACGGTACAAAATGCTAAGAATTTTACCACAAAACATAATATGTATTATATTTTATATATTAAAAACAAAATACTTTTTTTAAAAAAGTTGAAATATCTTTTTTTTAATTTTTATAATATATATTTTATTGAATAATTACCATAGGTAACATATACGAGTAATTAAGAAATTGTGTACGATACTTAAATTGTGTTCAAAGGTTCTTGCTGCATGTATTTAAAATTAATTTTTATATTTAAATGAGGTTTATGAAAACTTCTAAATTTGTCATTGCATTTTATAAATATATTTATTGCATATTTTTTATTTATTAGCTTTTCTAATAGGACCATATATAGGATCCATATATTTTCGTATATGGACCATATACTAAGAATTTTAATTAATTTCAATTTTAAAATATTTGAATTATTAAATTTTGTAAGACAAAGCTGGTCAAAGCATTAATGGTTTTAATTAACATTTTGTTTACATTAACATGTTTTTAATTTATAAAATATTATACATTATATGTTTTATAGTTAAATTCTTAGCCTTTTAAAAATATAGAAGTGCTAAATAAGAATGAAAATAGGAAAGAACTTTCTTGTTTCAAACTTAAAGTTTCTATTTTCATTAATTTCGAAGATAAGCTTTTTAATTTTGGGATTTCTTGGAAGGCACCTGAATCACTAGGGGGAGGGAGGTAGATATAGACTCAAAGAGGTGGATTAAATCAGAACCAGAAAGTAATCTAGCAATATCTGTCCGTCCGTCTACACGATAACCTAAAAAAATTAAAAAGCTAGAATTTGGAAATTTTCACAAATTCGTTTTTATGTAATAGTCGTCATCGGTATTTAAATCTTAAAAGAAGATATGTATAAAAGTATTATATTTAAACGCAAGAAGCTTAAAACATAAACTAGATAATATAAATTATTTATTAGATACACTAAAATACACTATCCATTTGATAGTATTTCTTCTAATATTCTAAAGTATTTTCATGCCGTCAGAACAGAATTGGAGAAGGTGGATGCATATTCATCCACAAAACTCTCACATACAAAACAAAAGAAATATATTGTGATGAATATAATATTGAAATCAGTTATAACAAATTTAAATATAATGTTATTGCTATATATAGGCCCCCAGAAAATGATCGTATAATAGTTGGTAAATTCTTTCATAAGTTTGATGTACTTCTCTGTACATCATGTACGGAATCACTAAAAGTAAAAAATTCAATTACAATTGGCGATTTCAACTTCAGCATTAATAATCAAAGTAAAGACAATATTCAAACGTACAAGATTTAGTGGAATCCAATGCATTTTTCTTTTCACACAACAAAATTATCCGGCCAGCTTCTAATACATGCCTTGATCATATGTTTACAAACAATTTAAAAATTAGTGGTAATATTTCCATCTTACTTACTTACTTACTGGATCCTAGAACCCCTGGTAGGGCATAGGGCGTCAACAAATCCTCTCCACCTTTCACGATTCTTAGCAATTCCTTTTAGCTGTAGCCACGTTTTGCGTTGCACTTCTGCCTCTTTCAAAACAGTACTTCTCCATGTTTTTCTTGGTCTACCCACTCGTCGTCTGCTTTGTGGATTCCACTCAAAACTTCGCCTTGCAATGTTTTCTTCTGGCGTCCTCAAGGAATGTCCGATCCATCGCCATTTTTTCTCTCGGATCTCGACCTCAATCATCTTTTGGTTCGTTTTTTGCCACAGGTGTGTGTTGGTAATGATTTGCGGCCAACGAACCCTTAAGATGCGGCGTAGGCAACGGTTTATATACGTCTGCAACTTTTTGGTGATAATGGCGGATACCTTCCATGTTTCACAGCCGTATAGAAGTACTGATTTGACGTTTGTTTCAAATATTTTCAGCTTTGTACGCAGGGCTATATTATTTGACTGCCATATGTTTGATAGAGTTCCAAACGCAGCTCTAGCTTTATTTATTCTGCTGTCAACATCAACTTCTGTTCCCCCATTTGATGTCACCATACTTCCCAAATAATTGAACTGCTCTACTTCTTCAATTTGGCTTTCTTCTAGTAGAATTTGCTGATGTGTGGAGTGCTCTGTACGCATGCTCTTGGTCTTAGCTGCATTCATTTTTAGACCAGCTCGTTTGCCATATGTGTTCAAATTTTGGCACATTTCGTTCAGACTACTTTTTGTGTGTGCCATGAAAACTACATCATCAGCATAATCTAAGTGGGTTACATGTTTTCCTAGTCGCCACTGAATGCCATACCTCTCATCAACGCCTACGGTTGCGGTTAAAATTTTGTCCATCACAGCCAAAAATAATATAGGCGACAATATACAACCTTGCCTTACACCCTGCTGCACCTCAAACGAATCAGTCAACCGTCAATTGTGCAAGACTCGACACCTCGCATTTTCGTAGGATTCCTTAATAATGGCAATAATTTTCTCCGGGATACCCCACCTACTAAGAGCTCTCCATATATACTCGTGGTTTACACGATCAAAAGCTTTCTCGAAGTCTACAAACATGAGATGTAGTGGCGACCCGAACTCTGTTGATTGCTCGAGTATTATTCGTAGCGTGTTGCGCCAGCTTGATGTCTTTTCAATGTATTTTCAATCCTGCTTTTGATCCTTTTGAGTATAATATTTGCCATTATTTTCGAGAAGACAGATAACAGCGTAATACCGCGCCAGTTATTGCAACGCTTCAGGTTACTTTTTTTTGCCAGCTTAACAATAACTCCTTCTTTCCATTCACTCGGGTACTTTTCTTCTTCCCATATAGCCTGAATTAATGGGAGAAGTATATCTGCCGTTGCGGGGAGGTCTGCTTTTAGAAGTTCGGCGGGTATTTGGTCAATTCCTGCAGCTTTGTTATCTTTCAAGAGCGAAATGGCACTTTCGATTTCAGGTTTCGTGGGTGGTGCTGTACTAATACCCCTGTGTGATCGACGCAACTCAGGTTCTTCAGAGATTTCTGATGCAGATTGCTGTATAAAATATTCGTTTAGCAAATGGCAAAAGTAGTCTTTCCACCTCCGTAATTGATCATCCATCGACACTAGAAGCCTTCCATGTTCGTCCAAGATAATATTTTGCTGCTTTATTGAATGACCTGAAAGAATTTTTGTTATCTTATATAAGGCTTTGGCATCACCTCTTCTTGCTGCTATCTCTGCTTCCGTAGCAAGGTTTTCTATTTGTTTCCTTCTGTCTCGTCTTTCACTTCTCTGCGCGATTTTATGTGCTCTGTTATACTCGCCGCGAAGATCACGCAATAGCCGCGGATCCTGTTCAGATTTTATTTTGTTTTTCAGCTCTTTACGTCTGGCTATGTTTTCCCACGAAATTCGTGAGATACATGGGACTTTTTGCTGCGATGATCGGGGTATTGTTTCTCTTCCAGTTTCTATAAATGATTGTTTTACTTTATCCCACTTTTCCTCTATAGAAACTGCCCCGTCCTCTCGGTCATTGGTTTAATTCAATGTTGATGCCCTTTCTCGGAATTTTTGTACAAAATTTCCACGTGTTGTGGGATTTTTTAATGCTTCAACATCGAAGAGTGCTTTTCTGACAGGCACTTGATTTCGTCTTTGGACAGCTGCTGTTCTTAACTGCATTTGCGCAACAACTAAATGGTGATCGCTTCCAACGTCACCACTCCTCTTATTTCGAACGTCGCAAAGAGATTTCCTCCACTTCTGTTGGACAATGAAATGGTCTATTTGGTTTTCACTTTGACCATTTGGGGAAACCCATGTTACCTTATGACATGACTTATGTGGGAACAACGTACCGCCAATGACTAGCTGGCGGGAATTGCAAAAATCCACGAGCCTTTCGCCATTGTCGTTTCTTACCCCAATGCCATGTCGTCCCATGACTCGTTCTAAACCAGAGTTTTCCGCTCCGACTTTCGCGTTTAGATCACCCAATATAATCTTTATGTCGGCTCTGGGAGCGTTATCATATGTTGTCCCAAGTAGGGTGTAAAAATTCTGCTTTTCTTCATCTTCTGCTTCTTTGGTAGGAGCGTAACATTGTATTATGGTTATATTTCGGACCCTGGATTTGAATCTGGCAGTCTTCAATTTGTTTCCAAGAGATAAGACTGCGTCTTGCTTCTGCATTTAGCATAATTCCTACTCCACCGCGCCTTGTTCCTGTTTCTGCTTCATCATCTCCTGAGTACAGCATGGGAGTTAAATTACTGTCTGAAATAATTTCACCACAACCTCTCCATTTAGTTTCACTGACGCCAAGTATGTTAATATTGAATCGTAACATTTCACGCTCGGCTTGCTCATATCGCCCGACACCATATAGTGTTCTCACGTTCCATGCTCCGATTAGCGTTCGCTTCTTGAAGCCAAAAGTTTTTACTATTTCACGTGAACGGTTTCTTGAACTTGTGTTCGATTCTCTTATCCTGTTTGTATTTAAACATGAATTTATCTGCACTTGCAAATCCGATGTGCAGTTTACATTGACTGGAAAAGCCAAAGGAGGATTCACCATATTACTATGATTACCCCTTGCGGAAATATATGCATTCGCATTTTGGTTCATGTTTGCATATTTGATACAGTTAGTGTTTTATGAGATATGGTTGATAACCCCATAAGCTCATATCTATAGGCACACCTGCCTTTTGGATGAACAGACACATCTCACACACATTTATATAGCGAGCCGCTTGTTTCAAGTCAGACACCCGTTTGGAGCCGCCAATTTTTGGTGCAGACGGTCCTAAATCAAGCCTATGTTTTTAATACATAAGACTCGACCCGCCAAAATCTCCTTGGTTTGTCGATCCTACACACTCCACCTGGGTTGGATACAAGATCTTCCGGTAGGATTACTCGAAGTAATAGGGGGGACCAACGTGAAGATAAGATTTGACTTGGTGTAGTAGAAGCTAGGTCAACGTACCAGGATACCCGTCAGCTGTAACCGCATACTACACCCATTGATCCTGTACAGCTACCCAAAAGAGACACTCCATAGGACACCCACCCCCCTTTTATGTGTATTATTTTATATATAATAAATAAATATAACAATAAATATTTGTTATATTTATTGAATTAAAAAATTTTGTTACAAAAACTAGTAATGTAAACAAAGTAAATAATCTAACTATCAAGGCAATTAGATTTGATACTGTCAAAGATAAATTAAGTCAATATGTCATTAAAGCAACAAATATAAACAGTATTGCAATTGAACTGACAAATGCATTTAAAAATATAATAGAAAGTGCTACCGTTGTGAAAAAAGTAAAAAAAAAGTAGTAAATACGCAGCACCCTGGATATACAATGAATGTGTCCAAATGATAGAAAGAAAAGATTATTGGTATAAAAAATATGTTCAAAATAAGGAATCAGAATATTTTAAAAATAAAAACTCGTATTGGCTCAACAGAAAATAAAGAGAATTAAGAGAGAAAAATTTGACAGGAAAAGTTTTGAAAAGGCGGCTGTTGACTCAAAGAAAATTTGGGAGTGTGTAAAGAACATTATAAATGGCCAGAAACTTAAAAAAAAAAATGAATTTTTTGTTGATAATGAAATGAATGATATAGACAAAATTGATAAACTAAATAAATTTAATGATTTTTATTGTACTATTAAGGAAGAAATGGCAAAATCGTACAAAGAAATATATTTACCAAATTCAAGAACGAACAAAGAATTTAAGTTTCATTTAATAGATAGAAATTAAACTATAAAATTGATAAATAACCTCTCAAATTGCTGTAGGGTCGGATGGAATATTGCCGGAAGCAATTAGAGTATGTAAAGAGGAAATGGCGGACAATATAAAAAAATTAATAAATGTATCACTAAAACAAGGATTTATGCCATAAATATTTAAATCGAATAAAGTTATTCCAATTTACAAGAGTGAACAGAACTGACGAGCAGAAGTCAATATGGCTTTAAGAAAAAGTCAAGCACGCAAGTAGCTTTGTTTGATATGATAAGCAAGGTTCAGAATGGGATAGATAATAATAAAAGAGTGGTTATAATATTTTTTGATATAAAAAAAGCATTCGATTCGGTTGACAGAACCATATTGTTAAGAATATTGTTTGAATGTGGAATGTGTTATTTATCGGAAAGGTTGCTGTATACTGAGTGTGTAGGATTAAGGAGTACAACTATTGGTATGAAATATGGAGTTATACAGGGAAGCTCATTGGGTCCTATATTGTTTTCTTGTTACTTAAGTAGTTTTCTGAAATTAAGTTGTTCGTTAAACCATTCATGTTTGCAGACGATCTGCCAATAGTATACAGTGAGCGATCATTTAAAGAATTAGAGACAATAATAAATAAAGATATGTTACAAGTTAGTTGCTGGATGAATAAACATAAATTAACTATTATACAAATAAAACCAAATTTATTATATTTTAAGAGAAACTGACGGATAACATGAGTGTATCCTTTAACGGCGTTAATATAGAAAAAGTTGAAAATTATAAATATCTTAGAGTTATAATCGATAATAAACTTAATTGGGTACCACAAATTCTTGAGCAAACAAAAACAGCCAGAACAATAACATGTATATTTAGATTAAGAGAAAAGAGTTCCTATACAAATTAAAATATCTATACACTAAAGTACGTTTCATGCTACAATAACATATGCGATTCAAATTTGGGCGAATGTGTTCAATAATAATTTAAACTTAATTCAAAAATTGCAAAATAAAGCAATAAAGAACCTTTTTGGCTATATCCAAAGAACTCCGACGAAAGAAATACATCAACAACAAAGTATATTACCACTTCATCTGTTAATAAAAAGTAATTAATCACACAATACATATGATGTTATTGAGAAATATAAATACAAATATTTATCCAACCTTGAATAATGAAATTCATAGATTTAACAGAAGGTCAGCTGAAAATATTAGAATAAACTCTTCGAGAATCAGATTTAATGGGCAAGATGCAATATATAATATAGGATATAAGAATTATAATGAATTGCCATCAGAGATCAAATCAATAATTAACTTAGATAAATTTAAGAAAAGTATAAAAGAATATTATTTTAATTAAATTTAATATTGTTATTATAAAATTTACTTTGGATCTTAATATTATAATTATAGCTAGTTATAAAATAAGTGTATAACTGAATTATTATAAGAAGTTGAATTTTGTCCTAATAACTAAGTTTCTTTTTTCTAAGACTCTGAAGTCTCAACTTATGATTTGTATTTTGATTTGTTAGTGTTCCTAAGATTTGAATAATTGAATTTAAAAACTATTATTATTGTTAATTATTACAAAATTATAAATTTAAATATACTCCGGTACGAGCGTTGAGCTCATTGTGAGATAATAAATATATAAAAAAATATGTTTAAAAAATCCTCCTTTATTTAAGTTTAATCCTACTATATTTTAAGTTATCTTAAATTCTTTTCTCTTCTAATTTTTAAGTTTAAGATTAGGGCACCTGTTGAAATTATTGTTAAATCTGTCGAAAATGTCAAATAAAATTGTCAAAAAAAACTACATTTGTCAAAGATTTTAATACTAAATACTTAACTAAATATTTATATTAAATTATTTTTTAATCTTTAACTAGTAACTTGCCTAAAACTTTGCATGTCCAGTTTTAGTTTTAAACTTGTAGCTTCATTAGATTCAAACTTATCGAATTGACAACTTTGTATCGCAGCTCCCCGAAAACAAAGCCTTAAATTTTGAGACTTCACGCAGGTGCTTGTTCTATTATATAACTAACTGTGAGGAATTTTCATCCTCATAATATAATTTGTTTTGAAGAAATTTATATTGGTGCAAAGAAGTTGTACGACAGCACCACGAAAATGAAGCCGTAACATTTTGAAACTTCATTTAGAAGCTTGATCTATTATATAACTAACCGTGTGTAATTTGCATCCTCCCAGCATTATTAATTTTGAAGAAATGCAAATTAGTGCAAAGAAGTTGGAAGGCAGCTCCCCGAAAATTAAGACGTAGCATTTCGAAACTGCATATAGGTGTTTGATCTATAATATAAGTAGTACAGATATGGGGTTAGTAGTATGTATATGCCGGTTCAACGGCGGAGGAGCTTTTTTAGAGCTTTTTTAATGCCGTTTCAGCGGCAGCAGGAGCTTTTTTTGACAGTTCTCCTAAAGTTATGCAATAAAATTGTGATAAGTAAAAAGTTTTGTGCTTTTGAGTATTTTAAATTAAGCTTAGCGGTTAAAATATCAGTTATGTTTAAATTTCAAATTAAAACAATAATAAGCTTAAACTAGTTTGAGTCTTTGAGTATTTTAAATTAAGCTTGATGGTTAGGATATCAGTTATGTTTAAATTTTAAATTATGATATTGTGCTTATTGTTCTTAATGAAATATGAAAAGTTTTAAAGCTTGGTTTAAATACAAAGTTAATATTATCAAAGTTTAAGCTTGATTTAATATTTCCGTGAAAATTAAAAAAAAGTTTTACAAATTAAAAAAAAAATAAGCTTAAGCTATTTAGCTGAATATTCTTAATTAGATATGAAAAGTTTTTTAAATATCAGTTATGTTTAAATTTAAAATTAAAACAGTAATAAGCTTAAGATATTGGGCTTACTGTTCTTAATTAAATATGAAAAATTTTAAAGTTTGGTTTAAATACAAATCTAATATTATCAAAGTTTAAGCTTGATTTAATATTTCCGTGAAAATTAAAAAAAAGTTTTATAAATTAAAAAAATAAGCTTAAGCTATTGAGCTGAATATTCTTAATTAGATATGCAAAGTTTTTTAAATATCAGTTATGTTTAAATTTCAAATTAAAACAATAATAAGCTTAAGCTAGTTTGAGTCTTTGAGTATTTTTAATTAGGCTTGATGGTTAGGATATCAGTTATGTTTATATTTCAAATTAAAACAGTAATAAGCTAAATATGAAAAATTTTTTAAAGTTTGGTTTAAATACAAAATTAATATTATCAAAGTTTAAGCTTGATTTCATATTTCCGAGAAAATTGAAAAAAGTTTTATAAATTAAAAAAAAATAAGCTTAAGCTATTGAGCTGAATATTTTTAATTAGATATGAAAAGTTTTTTAAATTTGGTTTATACTTAATATTATCAAAGTTTAAGCTTGATTTAATGTTTACGTGAAAAATTTTAAAAATTCAAAGCTGATAAAGCTCGTCCGTTATGTTTGAAAATGAAGCTTCCAACTGCCATTTTAAAGTTGAAAAGCTTAAAAAATCGATGGAAATTTGTTGTTTGATTATTAACTTAACTGCAAAAGTTTTGAAAAAAATGAAACAAATAAACGTTTAAAATTATATTGTTAATTTTTTTTTTTTTTTTTTTTTTAACTTGAACTTGATCACGTTTTCAAAATTTTAAGCTTGATTTAATATTTCTGTGAAAATAGAAAAAAAGTTTTATAGGTTTTGAGTTAAATATTCTTGATTAGATATGAAAAATTTTTATAGTTTTGATTTAAGTACGAAGTTAATATACAAAACTAATATCAATGTTAAAATTAAAATTGAAAGACACTTTTAATGTGTGTATAATATTTTTTATTTTATTTAAACATCTTTAAATTGTGATTTTTTATTAAGCTAACAAAAATTTGATTTTTTTTATTGTTTTTTTTGTACAACTATTGCTCAATGGCATAATGCCCCCAAGCATATGTTTTTATGTTATCTTCAGTTACATATCTTTTATTATCCAATGAACTTAAAGCTACTTTATTTAAATTTTGTGTATAAATTGTATGTAAATATGATCTAAATATTTTCATTTCTTTTAAACAAGTTTTAATTTTTAACAAACAATTTTTATAATTATCTAATGTTAAAGAATTGACAACATATTTCTTTATTCCTTTAGCTTTTTTTATAGTTTTATTTTCATATGTTTGAAGAAAATACATTTTAGATTTTAATCCAATAAATTCAGAAACAATTTTTCCATTAAATTCATCTTTAAAAAGACCTAGAACTTTTTTATTCATTAGAGGAAAATTAAATAAATTGTCAGATGGATTGTATCAAAACGTTTTGGTATTTCATATTTAATAGCGTAAAAATCATCTGTCTGCATAGTATAAATAAAACTGTCAGTGTCTGTATAATTTAAAAAACCTTACTACCATATTTAGGTTTAATATAATCATAATGAAAATCATATATAAGAATTTTAGATTGTTCGAGTACCGTAAATCCCAAATATATAGGTTTGTCATAACATATATTTGTATGATTAAGCTGAAAGGGCTATCAAGTTTTCAGTAAATCTAGAGTGACTATGATAATTTGGTTTTGCTATTAACGCTCGAGCACCTAAATGTCTTCCTTGACTTTCCCAAGAGGTAGCTATTTTGACAATTTTTCTTTTATCTACATTTTCCATTGTTTTACCAAAAACAGCATTATTCATTAATTTAATATAATCTTTTTCAAAAGCATTTTTAGCCATTGACCTGTGTACGTTATTTAAATCAATATATTTTTTTAACCAATTGCTTTGTGTGAATTTTAGTACTTTATAAATTTTTTTGAGAATCAAGCCGTTTCAAAGACACTGTTTTAAGTTTCGATAATGGATAATATATTTGCGTTTGTTTATTAAGTTAACTAACAGTTTAGGAATTTTACCTTTCGGTGGAACTTTGTTTTCAGCACAAAAAGGAAAATCATTGTGCAAATCATGTAAATATTGAGGGTAATCTAAATCCACTTCTAAAACTTAACCAGTTTCCCAATCATCGGCAACAGAAAGCACATCAATATTTTCAGGAGTATCAACCCACTGAAAATCTTTATAAGGTAAATATTGGATCATTGCCCATCCATATAAATTGTTGGCATCTTCATATACTATATATTTGGAAGGTTCGTTTTTTTTATAAGATTTCCCCATAAATTTATTATTTGTCACTGAATGTCTAAGTGAGCACTGACTAATTCCACCACGTATTCCTTTTTTTAAAAAATTATACATATTAACATCAGTTAACAACTCTAATTTCATATCAGTGTATTTTAACATAGCCGCCCATAACAAACCTGGTGTATTGTAAAAATTTGCAGGCTCAAAAGAATAGGTTTTGGAGCTTATTTTTCGAAAGTTTTCAAAAACATCAGTCAAAATAAGTACATCTGTTTTAAGGTAAGGTTTAAGATAGTCCCATAAATTTTGACCTTTAAACGTATTCCATACATTAACTGCATGAATGTAGTCTTCATCGGAACATGGTGTGTTTGTCATTTGATTGGTAAAATTTTCTTGTTGCGGTAAACATGTTTCGTCAAGTCGTTCAATGGAATTTAAATACTCATAGGGAAAAACTCCCTTTCGAGTCATAAGTTTAAATTTTTCATTATTATTGAATTCTTTTTTATATGAATCAAATCGTTTTCATTTAAATTTTTACACAATGAATCAAGGCTATAAGCCATAAATCTGAAGCTATAGAGAAAACGTAAATAAAATGAATGATTATTATCTATTGTAATTTTTTAGATAATGAAATATAACGTTCTTTATGCAAAGCAATGACACCAATATGTCCATTCACTTCGTTTAGTTCTTTAAATAAAAGATGACAATCATAGCCGGAAAAATTGTGAAAAAATATTGGGAAAAAATTTGATCGTCTATACAATAAGTTGCAATAAGAATGAGCAGGACCTCTATAACTGCCAGTAAAGTGGCAATGGTCTCTAATTCTATTATTTAAATCTAAATGCTTACCACATATGTGACACGTTTCTTGAACCAATTGTTGTAGCTGCTCATCCAGTGTTAGTGGATTAATCGGTTTTGAACTCATAAAGAAGGCTGAATATAATTCTCTGCATGTTTCTGCCAATGATTGGATAAATTCCTTAGCACAATTAGCTCCAACAAATTCTTTGAAATAGCTTAGACCATCATCAAAAGAACATTTATTGTAGTAAGAGAAAGCTACTGGAACATGTTGATGAATGTTTGTTGTTGAAGACATCGTGGAATCAGAATTGCATGTTGCAATAGGTTGTAAAATACTCTCAGCATCGGCATAAATAACAAAAGGTGTTTTCAATTGTTGTTGATAATTCTTAAACTCCAGTGTATTTTTTTCAACAGACGGAAGCTTTGTAACTACTTTATTGCATTCGGGTTTGTGTAAGTCACGTTGTTGTAATGTATGAAAATGTTGCAAGCACATATTACAAATATAAATTTGATGAGTGATCCTTGTTACAGACCGACTTATCAATCTTGATAAATGTTTTATGTAAACAAAATGAAATTTTTCATCCCTTTCCAAAAGCAATAAATTGACATGAAACTTTTTTTCCCATTTTGTCAAATAAAATGGCCCTACAACCTCATATTTCTTATTAATGACTTGCAATCCAAACAAATTTATGCTTATGTCATTATTAAGTTCTTCGAATAAATTTAGTTCAGACAATTTAGTTGGAAATTGCATATTGCCAAAATTAAGTTTTAAAACATCGCCAAACTCAAGCTTGACTATGGGTTGAGAAATGTCACTAATTTTTTCAGCGCAAGTTTGTAAGGCTGATACTAAACTCCACTTAAAACAGAAGTTATCATTATTGTGGATATTAATGCAGGCTTTTTTATCTTACATGTTTTTTGGTAACTTAAAATAACTAGAAACGTGGATTGGTTCATATTTATTAATATTTATTTCCACGTGTAAAATTCTAATCAACGCCCAGCCACTATCCTTTTCTTGGAAGTCTTCTGCTTGTTGTTGAATAACGTCTTTTGCATTTTCAAAAAAATTATTAAGATCGTCTGCCTGTGTTTAACATTCGAGTTTGAAAAGATTTGATTGATATATTTTCAAACTCTTCTTTTGTTGGTTTTATATATTCACCGAAAAGTTCCAGATTCGCCTTAATGACATTGTGCTTTTTAGTGATTGTCTCAACAATTCAATGATATCGGTTTGAGCCTTTTCTAAAAAGTGTGATGGGTTTAATATGCCTTCATCATCATTATCTCTAATAAATGTTTCTAGTCTATTTTGAAAACATTCATTAATACACCTAACATTAGTTTTAATGACTTCTGCTGCATTTTTCTTATGTTCATTTGTCCGAATGTGGTAATTCCACAAATTATTTGAGATGGCTGTTTTGCACTTGCAAAATTTTGTATTTTCATAACCTTCTCTGTGATTTCTTATATGTTCTAATAAATTTTTTTTCCTACCAAATGCTTTTTGACATAAATCACATTTATGTTTTAATTGTACATTTATTGTACATTTATGGCTTTTTAGATTGTCCGGCCTTGTTATATGATATTTTACACCAAAATAAAATATACGAGGTGCTTTCCTGACGCTTTCTAGAGACGAAAAGAGATCAAACGGTGGTGCTTTGTGAGGTAGAAGATCCAATAACCAATGAAAAAATTATATTTTTCATGCCGGACAGGTTTTCAAAAAAAGTAACAAATGAACCGGAATTAGAGGAATTGAATAGAGCGCAGTTTTATTTCAATTTTTGGGACGGGATAAAGACAAACGAAATATGGCATTATTTCAATTAATTCCATCGATTGATTTCGAATCGCAGGAAAAATTTTTGAAATAAATAAAGTTTAATATTAAAAAATTTTTTTCCCTAAATTTAATTTGTTTTTTTTTTATTTATTTTGAAAGAAAGGAAAATTTTTTTTTTAGATACTTATGATGTGCTAAGGGGGCCCCTTGGCGCGAAGGGCCTGTATTCAAGACTAGTTTCGGTCTGTGAAGGTCCGCAAACGGTCTGTGAAGATCCGAAAAGGTCTGTGAAGGTCCGAAAACGGTCTGTGAAGGTCCGAAAACGGTCTGTGAAGGTCCGAAACGGTCTGTGAAGG